>JAENRT010000003.1:688957-797510 GCA_032173475.1 Amanita phalloides | reverse complement strand
CGACATGTATAAGCGAATGCATCCTGCGCAATTTCCGTTCTAAATCATCTTGTTTGATACGTAAGCGGCGACAAATGAAATCAATATTGGGTCGACCAAAGGCAATCACGAGCACAAAGACATCTCTCAACAACCTGATGTCTGGTTGTTGTGAAAGTATCTGAGTGTAAAGTTGGTCCAACGAGGAGAAGGGTGATGATGATTTGGATGACTGAAGCCCTAGGACGATATTAAGCTGATCCCTGGCGCTACAATCTTCGTCGTCAACGAACTTGACAACAGTCGATGGGAAAATGAATTGGCCAGATGATTTGACAACTACAGTAGACTCTGTCCTAACCCATAGCTGTCATAACCCATAATCTCAGTAACCCATAGACTTTTTGAGGAACCAAGTTGGTCCCACTAACATAACCCATAACTATGCCATAACCCATAACCCATACCCGTCCGGAGTGATAACTATGACAGTCCGTATGGGACAAAACATTATGGTAATGTCAGGCAGTGCACATTGATGTGCACTGGTTTGCACCACTGTGCATTGGTGCATGACATGCATCATTGTGCACACCTTTTGATTGCATCAGTTGCAACAAGTGGAGACATGCCATACTCTGTGCTGGTGGCTGTGCAGTGCATGCACCCAATGTTGCACAATGCATGCACTATTGTTGAGGTCAATGATACATGAGTGCAAGATTGCATTGTTATTAGATTTTGTTAAGTGTCTGAGATTCCTGTTAGACTCTCACATTACATATTTGCTGTTCTGGTATTTTCATATATATTCTATGCCAACAAAAAAATTTTAAAAAAATGGCAACTTGTCTGAAGCCATGGACTTCCTCTATTTGGAATAAGTGCCAAATATTGCACTGGTGGCATGCTCATGTCAGGTATGGTGCATGCACCACTTGTGCACCATTGTGTTAGATCATCTGAATGAGTGGAATCAACTGGAATGAGAAGATGCATCTTGTGCACTCTCAGGTGCATCTGGTGCATCAGTGTGCATTTTGTGCATGTCTAAGCCCCATTGCACCCTCATGCACTGATGTGCACTGATGCACACTGATGCACACTGATGCACACTGATGCACACTGATGCACATTGATGCACATCAGTCCCTAGGACAAAAACTAATGTTTTTGTCCCATACAGTCAATCATAGATAACCCATACTTGATCTCACCAAATCATGCTTACATAGGATTGATGCGCCCGAAAATTAGTTGATTTTTAGTTGATTTTTTCGTCAATTTCTAAACTATGGTACCCATGCCATCTCTCGAGCTTCTGAAAAAAGGACTGAAGGTCCTGAGAGCCAAGTCAAGGAGCGGAGTGGAAGACTCAATGCTCGGCTAGCCGCAAAAAAGCCTATCTCATCCGAGGATGAAAAATGGCTTGATTGTGAAGCCAACCTCGTTGATGAGCTCCAAGTTATTGAGGCCTTGGAGCAAGCAACAGACTATCAAAAAGCTTTAGAGAAGCTGAATGACATGCAGAAGAGCATTGTTGTGAAATTACAGGAGGCAGGGGCTGCGAGCGACTTGGATGTTCCTAAATTGGCAGGCAAGAAACGAAAGAGTGAGTGTCAGTCTTTGATGCGACTGTCAAAAGTGACAGTTGATACGTTAAAGGCCTGAGTGTAAACCTAAAGATGTTGGCAGTAAACCTGCAAAAAAGTCAAGGCGAGCCTGTTTTCACTCATAAGGAGATTGCAACACTTGCGCAGTGGATAGAAATTCTAGATTGGTACCATAAGAATGAGAAAACCAGACAAAGACAGCACTTCAACTTTGATTCAATGTATCCAAACCTCAGACTCAAGCAGCCTACGATTTCAGCATGGGTGAATGATGAACCCAAATGGCGGAACAATGGTGCGATGCAACGGGTCAAGAGACTTGGACCCCCCACCTCCTGTCGACTCAAACATTCTCCTCGCAGCCGCACTCGAAAACCTTAATCGCGGACTCCGTAAACTCCACCCCACCTCCACCAAAGTCAAGGAACCTGAGTCCTTCGATGGCAGTAACCCTGCCAAACTCCGAGAATTTTTGGTTTCATGCAGCCTAGCATTCAGTGACCACCCAGACTCATTCACTCGAGATGAGAAGTGCATCCGTTATGCCATCTCCTACCTCAAGGGCGCCACTCTAGACTGGTTTGAACCAGCCATCATGGACGAACTTGATGAAACTCCAGACTGGGTGTGGAACTACGAGCAGTTTGTACAGGAGCTATACGACAAATTTGGCCCCTACGATTTCCGGGGTGACACGGAGACTGCTCTCAGCAACCTCGTTATGAAGGACAGTCACAAAGTTACACACTACATTGTTGAGTTCAACAAGCTTGCCACTTGTACTGAGTGGAATGAGCCCGCACTCCGTGACAAGTTCTTCCACGGACTTCCATTACGCCTCCACACGGAAATCCTTAAAGGCGGCAAACCGACGACACTCTCAGACTTGCGGCAGAAGGCACAGCAGTGTGATCAAGTCCATTGGATGACCAAAGATGAAATTTCTAAGGACTCTCGATCTCCGGCTACCAACTCCAAGAAGGACGACAAGGAGAAGCACACAGCTTCCAAGGACAAGTCCTCTGACAACCATTCCAAGCCTTCCACCAACCAGTTGTCTAACAACAACTCCGGTTCCCATTCCAACAACCGCGTCTTCCTGTCCCAACACACAGAAGAAGCCAGACCTTACAGCAAAATTGGGCAAGGATGGCAAACTCAACTCCGACGAACACAAATGTCGCATGGAGAACAACCTGTGCCTTTATTGTGGTGCAGGCAGACATTCAGCCAAGGACTGCCGAAAGGCTGCAGCTAACGCCCGTGGCCGCTCTGTGGTAACATCCACCTCCGACTCCACTCCCTCACAGCTGGTCGCATCTACATCCAACTCCATGGACTCAAAAAATTAGATGGCAGCTCTCAGTTGCAAGCGCGGACTGGGAGTTGCCTTGACTCTGACCATGCTGTACCAGAGGTCTGTTTGAACACCGCAGCTTTTTCAGACCTGGATTCCTTGATAGTTCCATTGTCCATACCATCGATTACATCTCCTGCCCCTAGCCTGATTGATTCTGGTTCCTCAGACTGTTTTGTTGACCCCATTTTTGTATCTCGCCACTCAATTGCTACCTCCAATATATCACCTCGAAACCTTCGTTTGCTCAATGGCAACATCTGCCACACTATCACCCACTCTGCGGATCTCCGCATTATTCCCACAGGCAGAATCTTTTCTACAAAAATTCTCGCGTGATCCGTTGGATCCTCTTGCCACTAGTTCTTGGAATCCGCTGCTTCGTGCAATACATCCGTCAATTGAATGGATCTAAGCTGCATCATTTTCCTTCTATGGAGCATGGATGCCTTTCGACCCTAGGCCTCCTTCACCGGCTAACGGCTTCCGTTCAACGCCGAACATTCAAACCCCTTGACGCTCGGTACTGGCCTGACACTACTGCACACCCAAGATTTCCTTGATCAGTGGCTCCTGCTTATGCATGCGCTTGCAAGTTGCCTGGCTCCACCTCTTTCTCCCTCCAACTCAACTCTGTTTCCAGTCGCGCTTTCAGCACCGGAAAAACCCCCAGAACCTCTCCAGCATTCCCGAAGAATTACAGGGACTATGCTGACGTCTTCAGTAAAGCCCAAGGCAGATACTTGCTTCGCCACGACCTTATGACTGAAGATCGAATTGGAAGAGGGGTGCTCAACCACACCTGGACGGATTTACTCATTATCTCTGACGGAACTCAGCTCTACGTGAATTTATTGATGAGCACCTAGGCTGGATTTCAATTCGCTCTTCTTTCCTTCTCCCACGGAGCCCGGTCTTATTCGTTAAGAAGAAAGATGGCTCCCTACGTCTATGCATTGACTACAGAGGTCTTAACCGACTCACTCGCAAGGATCGGTACCCTCTCCCTTTGATCTCGGATCTCCTTGACAGCCCCAGCAAGGCACATATCTACACCAAAATTGACCTCCGCCACGCTTACCATTTAGTCCGCATCTCTGACGGAGATGAATGGAAAACCACCTTCCGCACTCGCTATGGCTCCTTCAAATGGCGTGTTATGCCCTTCAGACTTACCAACGCTCCTGCTGCCTTTCAACGTTTCATGAACGACATCTTCTCCGACATGCTTGACGTCTTCGTCGTTGTCTATCTGGATGACATCCTCATCTACTCCAATAACAAAGAGGATCACCGGAAGCATGTCCGGGAAGTCCTTAAATGACTCTGGCAGCATGGTCTTTATGCCAAAGTAGAGAAGTGTGAATTCTCTAAGGACACGGTCGAATACTTGGGCTACGTTCTCTCCTCCGCCGGACTTACTATGGCCAAGGACAAGATCCAGACTATCACGGATTGGCCGGAACCCCGTAAAGTGAAAGACATCCAGTCTTTCCTTGGCTTCGCCAATTTCTACCGACGCTTCATTCACAACTACTCCGACATAGTTACTCCTTTGACACGACTTACACGAAAGAATACCCCGTGGATTTTTGATACCAAGTGCCGCGACTCCTTTGCTCGACTCAAGCAGGCTTTCATCTCCGCTCCGATCCTAGTCCACTGGACTCCGGACGCCAAACTTCTTGTAGAAACAGATGCTTCTGACTATGCTCTCGGTGCTATCCTTTCTACTTACACCGATGATGGTGAAATACACCTGGTCGCTTTTCACTCCCGCACATTCACCCCCACGGAACTCAACTATGACACCCACAACAAAGAGCTCCTGGCCATCTTCGCTGCCTTTAAGCAATGGCGTCAATACCTTGAAGGTTCCGGAACTCCAGTTGAAATCTTTACAGACCACAAGAACCTCAAGTACTTCTCCACCACGAAGCTCCTCACTCGTCATCAAGTCTGTTGGTCCGAGTTCCTTAACCAATTCAACCTTGTCATCCACTTTCGCCCTGGCCACCTAGGTACCAAGCCAGACGCTTTAACTAGATGATGGGACGTCTATCCTAAAGGGGGAAATAGCGACTACGCAGCAGTGAATCCTCAGAACTACCGACCCGTATTCACTCAGAACCAACTCAGCGCATCTCTACGGGCTTCCACCCTAGCTGCTCCAGTCATCCAGAACGCCATTATCATGGACATTGAGCAACTCCACACGGACACCCGTACTGCCCTGCCTTTAGACCCAGTCACCTCACCACACCTCCCAACACCATCAGACCCATGGTGGATTTTATCTGACGGACTACTCCAACGACTTGACCACATCTACGTCCCCAATTCTAACGACCTCTGTCTACGTATTCTTCAGTACAATCACGACCACATTCTTTCCGGACATTACGGGCAAAACAAGACACTTCTCCTTATCTGACAAAAGTATTTCTGGCCTAACCTCCGGACTTCCATTCAGGACTATTGCAAATCTTGCACCACTTGCATGCGCTCCAAGTCACAACGCCACAAGCCTTACAGTGAACTACAGCAGCTACCCATTCCCGAGAAACCTTGGAACTCCATCTCCATGGACTTCATCGAACAACTCCCCGCTTCCTCTGGCTTCACTTCCATACTAGTTGTCGTTGATCATCTATCAAAACAAGGCATCTTCATCCCTACCACAGACATGATCAACTCTCCGGAGCTAGCCCATCTGTTCGTTATCCATGTCTTTTCCAAACATGGAGTTCCAGAGCATGTCACCTCTGACAGAGGCTCGGAATTTGTTTCTCAATTCTTCCATTCCTTGGGTACTGCACTTAACATGCAACTTCACTTCACCTCCGGTTATCATCCAGAAGGCAACGGACAGACTGAGCGCGTCAACCAGACTCTCAAGCAATACCTCCAGATGTTCAGCAACTATCAGCAGGACAATTGGTCAGAACTCCTCCCACTCGCGGAGTTTGCTTACAACAATGCTCCCAACGCGACTACCAGAGTTTCCCTGTTCTTTGCCAACAAGGGCTACCATCCCAACATCGCCGTCTATCCAGAACGCGACTTGGCCTCCCAACGCGCAAAGGACTTTGTAACGGATTTGGACGAACTCCACAACAACCTCCGTGAGCACATAGCCGCCTCTCAACAGTGCTATCAAGGACCTGCGGACAAACGACAGACTCTGCCACCACCTCTCAAGGTTGGAGATCAAGTCTTCGTCAAGGCTGATCATATCCGCACCACCCGTCCTTCCAAGAAGCTCGCAGAGAAATATCTTGGTCCATTCGACATCATAGCCAAACCCGGACGACAGTCTTACACCTTGAACCTACCAGATCATCTCTGTAGCATTCACCCGGTCTTCCATGTCTCTCAACTGGAACCTCACACCCCTAACTCCATTCCTAACCGTATCCAACCACCACCGCCTCCTATTGAAGTCAATGGGGAACTGGAGTACAAGATCTCCGAAATCCTGGACTCCAAAATTGACAACTGACAGAGAGCTTGCAAACTCCTGTATTGGGTCCGTTGGACCAGTTACGAGGGTACCAATGAGGAGAACACTTGGATGCTAGCAACAGAACTGGAAAATGCTCAAGAAGCCGTCACGGACTTCCATGCACGCTATCCCGCCAAGCCTGGTCCACTTTCCCGTCTTTAACTCACACGTTGAAACACCATGAAACCCTTGCATTACGACAAACTACGATAAAAAAATATATATATATTAAGGAGCGACGGTGGGTGCGGACTCGAGGACTTCCGCCTCATCCCCGTCTTCCTCCTCATCCCCGTCTTCTTCTTCATCTCCGCTACTCTCTTCCTCATCACTCTCTTCGTCCTCCTCGCTTTCCTCCACTTCACTCTCCAGCGCGGTTGCCAGTCTCCACTCCTCAGCTTCGCTGTCCTCTGTCTCGCAGTCCCGGATATCCAACCACACCGCGCTCTTGGCGCAGTAGTGGTTCCACACGGCCTGCGTTTCCTCCCCCGTCAACCGCCTGTCACGGTACTCGAAAGGCGCCGGCGGATCTGTTGCCAGCCCCGCCAACTCCCCCGCCTCCAACTCCGTGGCTTCTCCCACCAACTCCAGCCTAGCGTCCGCTTCTTTCTTCTCCGCCCACTCCTTTTCCTGTAGAGTCTCCGTCCATGGCGGATCGCCATGCATCTCCTCCAGCCATTGCTCGATCCGCCCCAGGCGTGCGAGCATTTGTTCTCCCTGCGTCACCATCTTCTTCAAAATTTTTATCATCTCCTCCATCCCCGCGCCATATCCAGCCTCTGAGTCTGAGCCGATCGTCCTTGCGGACTTCGCCCTTTTCTTTGGCCACGCATCCTTCTCCCCTCCAAACTGGCATGGTGCCTTCGCTACTTGACAGACCACGCAGGAGAATGCCTTCCCGGTTCCAGGTACACACTCTTCCGTTCCGCAATCAATGCACCTACACGCAAGTTAGCACTCCCAATGGATTTCCATGTGTGCCACTTACCTGTCACACCTCTCGTCACCAGTTTTGGGCACCTTCGATGGCCCAGCCTCCTCCGTCGCCGCTCTCTTCCGTTTCCCCTCTTTCTGCACTCACGCTCTTTCCGCCTCTGCCCGGTTCGCCTCCATGGCTTTTTTCAGTCCCTCCTGGAACTCCTCCTCCTCCCGTTCTGCGTCCTCCCCGTCTCTCGCCAGCAAATCCGCCATTTCCGTCGTCGACCTCTCCTGTATCACGGTGACCTTCCTCTTCCCGGCTCTGACCTCAGCCTGTTTGGCCACCTCTGCCTTCGCCTTGGCCTCCGCCTCAGCTTTCGCCTTCGCCTCTGCGGCAATCCGTTTCTTCTCCTCCACGCGCTTGGCCACCTCTGCAGCATGTCGCCTCGCCTCCTCTTCCGCCTTCTTCTGTTCCTCTTCTCGCTTCCACTCCTCCTTGATCTCGTGCTCGACAGCCGCTATTGCTTCCACGTCTCGCTGGTCCTGCTCCTCACAGGCCTGACGCCGGGCTTGAAGTGCCTTTAACTTGTCTTGAGCGCTTGACATGTTGGGGTATGGAGAAAGAAGGTTTGGAAAATTTTCATGTTGATCCTTGGCGCGCATTCCCACGGCGTAATTCTTTCTCACTTGGCCTCGAGGGCTCGGCCCTGAGGGGGAAATACTGTCACATCCTGGTCACGACACAGACCTTACGACATGGACTTCCAAACTCCATACCTGGCAAACACTCCCGTTGGACAACAGACAACCCCGGACTTCCAATCACGGACATATGCGGACTCCATTAGGACACTCATATTTTGCTAAGTCCATTTCCTTCTACTTTCCTTTTCTGTCATTGCCATGTTTCAACATGGGCTTCACGTTCGTTGCTACGTTTCATTTTCTTATCCATCTCCGTGGCACCAAAATCTTTCATTACCATATGTACATGATTCTACGGATGCATGTTGAGATAGTCCAGTGGCTATCTCAACTCAACTCATATCGATAAGCTACTGAGACCTCCACTCACTTCCGGAACTCTGATGCTGAGTAGGTACTTAAAGCAACATCCCTGTACCGTAGACCTTAGTTCGAATATCATAGATTGTGCCCCCCTCTTGACTTGGCTCCTCTCTCTCCTAACTCCTCGTCCACTCCACTCGTGTCCCTCATCCTCAACGTTGTCCACAACGTCCTACTCGACGACCACGACCTCGGCCCAACGCCGTTTCCGGAACTCCGAAGTTGGACAAGATACACGCGGCGGGCGCAGCCCAAGAACGCTGAAGCCGAGTCCAGTTAAGTTCCCCCTCCAGACTTCATCTCCGTACTTTCCCCATTCGCCCTCACTCCGGACTTCCACGTACCGGACTTCCGTTTGTCCGGAATCTAGGTAGAGACTGGACCTTGACAAGCAGTGTAAATACACAGTATAGGTTAGTTGAGTGTTATTTATATGGTGGGACAGTGCAAAGTACTGATATAAGGGTTAGTTGACTAACAAACAATGTAAAACATGTTGCTTAATGATTTAAGCCTTTTTTGATTTTTTTTGTCAGACTGTTATCAGAGTCCTATAGGAGTCTCTGTACTACATGGCTTGAAATTCATACAAAAATCTCAATCAAACATGTTTCCCAACATTTGAAGTCTTTTTGAACTTGTTTATAGGAGTCTTATAGGAGTCTTATAGGAGTCCTATAGGAGTAATCAGAGTCTTATCAGACTGGGGGGGGAGTGTAAAGTAGTGGATGGTCCTGCTGTCTTGGTCTCCATTTTTTGTAAAACAAGACTGGACTGGATTTTCAACTGCTACTCTGGATGAGTACCAGGAGTCTAGAGGGACTCCTTGTCAATTTTTACAGTTTAACCAGAGTCCAGGGATCAATGTGGGGGAGTGTAAATTACTGGGAGAATGTGTCTAAACACTGTTTTTGCAAAATATATTGTCATGAATCGTCTTTGAACTCTTTTTCACTAAGTCATTTTATATTCATTTTCTTTGTTTTTATCTATAACCATAGCCAAATATCGAAGATAAGATAACGATTATCTAATCAGCATATAGATTAGATAACGATTAGATTAAGATTAGATATCGGAGATGTGGTCTGTATGACTCAGAGACCATGACTAATCCGCAGTCAAAGCGCAGTCATGGCTGTCCATTATGATTCACCTTGTACTATTATTAGCGTAGGGTTCTACAGCCTTTAGGGTTGTAGGGGTTAGCGCACAGACCATGTAAAGTAGTATATAAGTAGGGCAATCCAACACCCAGAGTCCTCAGTCAAGTTCTCTTGGGTTTCCCCCTTGATCAACTTAAGCCTCCCTCATCATCTCTCCTCTTCAGTTCACTGCCAGTGGGGCCCTTAGTCATCACAACAAGGGGTGTCCTGATAGTAGAACTTGACTACTCTACATTCTAACTGCCCCACCACTCATCGTTAGCACATCACGTGCACACCCAGATCCCAGGGTTAAGGGAACGTTACAGGTTGCAGAATTCGCCCTAAAAAACTGCATTGATATTTGGCTCAACTCATAACTCTGTCACAGGGTTAGTCTTCCACAGACTATAAAGTGTCATTGGTTGTCGGACCAAATAACTGTCACATTATAGTTCTTTGAGACATCTATAAAAGTCTCATCCATTCCTGGTCATCACAAACCAAAGATCCTACCCCAGATTATAGGGACTGCTGTGCACAGCATACCAGTGCCAGATTTATCACATGTTACGTGGTATGCATCTTGGGATCAGCCTCACCAGCCCCCAAGCACGTTAAATTGCCCTGGTCTAGGCCCCTGAAGGCTATACATATCTGTAGCATACTTGTAACTTCTCATAGTCCTTGGAAGTAGCCACCACTTGGTCACGCGCTTCTGAGAAAGGCCATACTCCTTAGGGGTATAGTGCAACTGGACAACCATTCAGACCCAGTTTAGTGTAGACCTTTGAAATCCCTTTATAAATACAAAAAGTTTCATTTACATATTACACTGTGGGGAGGGTTTGCAGACCCCAAGTGTACTTCCCAAACAAGTGACAGGCTAACCCCTTCCTCACTTTATTCAAAACAGAAGATGATGCTTTAAGGGAAATCTTGAGAAGACACAGTCTTTCAGAAAACGAGGTGGACAAGTTTTGGAACAAAGTATTTGGAGATACAACAAATCCAGAACCTCAGGGTCATATTGATTCTGACGATGACGGATTTGAAACAGACAATCCAGTACCTCCATTAGCTACTCCTCCATCATCAGATAGCACACCCTCAATCACCAAGGAAATACATCAGTGGGAACCTGCCCCATTTCAAATCTTACAACATAATCCTGCGACTCTAAATGTCAACAATCTTTTCAACTCTGACGCAGATTTCATCGGAGAAGCCGCACCACCTTGGTCACCACCACCACCATCAGTTTCCACATCTCGATCATCTGGATCATGATCACTTTCCCCATTTTCACAAGCTCCATCATATCGCACAATGTCAGACACAGGGGAACCAGAAATGAATTCTGTGGAGTTACTGCAACTCCTTAATAATCAAGCAGCACTCATCAACACACTGCAAAACCAGCTTGAGCATATGCAGGGTCAAATGATGGCCACCACTCAAGCCACAGCACTACCACTACCACAACAACCAGCACTGGTTGTCAATATCCTGGAAGGGACAATTTTTAATTTAACAGGAACAGGACATGGAGGAAACAGATCAAAGATTGATGCCACCAAGCCCCTGGTATTCTCAGGGAAGATGTCAGAAGTAGACTCTTTCATCAACAGCAGCTGATTGTATATACGGCTCAAAATGGAAAACGCAGAGGAAGATAGCAAGATCTTCTTCATACTGTCATACATGACAGAAGGATTTGCAGTAGATTGGTGAGACAATCTATTGGAACAGTTTGCCAGAAATGAAATTGGCATACCCAATACTGTGGAAGATCTATTCACACGGATACAAAGGGAGTTTGGAGACACAGACAAACAGTCTTCAAAAATATCGGAATTACACACCATATTGCAGGGTGCCAGCACGTGTGAAGAACATGTTCAAAAATTTAAAAAGATTTCCTGAGGAACAGGATATGAAGGACAAGCTCTCCTAGAAGAGTTCAAACAGAGTCTCAATTTGGCACTCTGAAAAAGAATTTTAGAATCAGAAGAAGTACTGGTCACAGTTGAAGGCTGGTACAAAAAAGCAATATGATTGGATCAGCAATGGCAACAAGCGAAGGCCAAAGAAAAGTATTATTCATTGCGGAACAGTAACTCCACCAATAGGAGTGAAGGATCCAAAGGCCCAGATACATCTAAGGTGGTAGGAACTGGCCTGCCCAAACCCAGATGGCTGAACAGGTCATCTGGATCAGCGAGTCAGAACTGATTGGGAGCTGGAGCCTCCATGACAAATAATACTTCAGGAAACACCCAAGCAGGACCAAGTAATACGTGAAGAGATCCCAATGCCATGGACGTCGACAGGGCTCAGCAACCCCCAATCCACTGCTTCAAGTGTGGAAGACTCAGCCATATGCAAAGAGAATGCAGGTCTGGTCTTGATGTACAGTCCATGACCTGGGACCAAATGAAGGAATATTTCTCAAAAGGCGAAGATTTAAAAGAAGACAAGAACCAGTGAGTCCCACATTGAGTTCTCAAAATAAGTACAATGTATTAGATACAGACGTAGTAGTAGAAAAGGAAGTTGAGGGGTCCTTACAGGACTCTGATATGACCCCACAAAAGGCAACCTCCAGTGAGAAATCACGAGAGTGTGGCAGGGCAGATAAACCTGTGCTTAATTCCTTTTTTACCACTAAAAAATCTAATACAGGGACAAAAAACAAAAAAGAGTATTTCGTGCGAAACATAGGCATAAAAGACGAAATACTTATGATGATTGGTCTAGAAACTTTAGACACACATGTCAAAACAGAACAAACTGCGTTGCTTGATTCAGGTGCAACTGGTTTGTTTATGACCACTAATTATGCCAAACAACAGGGATTTAAATTAATTCCTTTAAAACAACCTATCCCGGTTTGAAACATTGATGGATCACCTAATGAAGGAGGTATGATTACACATGAAGTTGATCTAATCATGCACTATCAGGGACACAAAGAACATGCCATATTTGAAATATGTGAACTAGGAAAAACCCACGTAATCATCAGTTCAACATGGTTACAAAAACATAATCCAGATATTAATTGGGAAACTGGAGAAATCAAATTAATTTGATGTCCTTGATCATGTGGACATAAGCAAAAAGAATGGACCACAGAGTGGGAAAAGAAAACACGAACTGCTGAGCACTGGGAAGCTCTTCAGTATACATGGGAACAAGAGTGCAAACTTGATTTCACATATTGGTTAGAGGAGAAACAAAATGAAAACAATTCATACATGGAGGAATCTAAACATCCCAAACAATACCAGTATGGGAATAAATATTCATTCCTACCTCTATATCTGCCTTGATCACCTAAAGCCAGTTCATTTACAAAACAAATAAACGAAATAAAAAAACAATCAGCAGAAGAATTGGTGCCTAAACAATATCACCAATATCTTAAAACATTTGAAAAACACACTTCTGAAAGAATGCCGGTTCGGAAACCATAGGATCATGCTATTGATGTTAAGCAAGGTTATGAACCTAAGAAAGGAAAAGTTTATCCTTTGTCACCAGACAAGTTAAAAGAAGTACAAGACTTCTTAGATGATCAACTCAAAAAAGGATACATTAAACCTTCCAAATCACCACAGACATCGCCAGTATTCTTTGTCAGCAAAAAAGATGGAAAAAAGAGAATGGTACAGGATTACCGATACTTAAACGAGTGGACAGTTAAAAATAACTATCCATTACCATTAATATCAGAGCTTGTAGATCAAGTGGGTAAAGCTAAAGTCTTTACCAAAATGGACTTACACTGGGGATACAACAATGTGCATATCAAGGAAGGCGATGAATGATATCTTTAGAGATATGATCAACACTGGAAAAGTAATAGCATACATAGATGATATCCTCATCTTTACAAAAACCCATGAGGAACATGAAGCTATAGTCCTTGAAGTTCTCCAGCATTTGGAAGAAAATGATTTATTCATCAAACCAGAAAAATGTCAATTTAGTGTGGAGGAAGTCAAATTCCTAGGAGTAATTATAGGACCTAATGGAATTCAAATGGATCCAAAAAAAGTGGATGCAATCTTAAACTGGCCAGTTCTGGCATGTGTTAAGGATGTGCAACGCTTTTTAGGATTGGCAAATTATTACAGAAGATTTGTCAAGGACTTTGCCAAAATTGCATGACCATTACACAATTTGGTAAAAAAAAGATAAAAAATGGGAATGGACAGAAAAAGAGCAACAGGCTCTAGAAATACTAAAAAAAACCTTTACAGAAAGCCCATTACTTGTTGTTCCAGATTCCAACAAGAAACTCAGGATAGAATCTGATGCTTCTGATTTTGCAACAGGAGGAGTATTATCAGTACTCTGTGATGATGGAAAATGGTGACCAGCTGCCTTTTCATCAAAGTCCTTAAATGAAACAGAAAGGAACTACGATGTCCATGATAAGGAAATGTTGGGCATTATGAGATGTCTTGAAACCTGGAGACATTATCTAGAGGGAGCAAGGGAAGAGTTCAAGATATGGACAGACCATAAAAATCTCGAATACTTTATGAATGCAAAGAAATTGAATTGAAGACAAGCAAGATGGGCTTTATATCTTAGCAGATTCAAGTTTAAAATTCTTCATAAAGCAGGATTAACAATGGGAAAGGCCGATTCTCTGTCCAGGAGGCCAGACCATAAAGAGGGGGTAATTGACGATAACAAAGATGTCACACTCCTTAAACCAGAATTTTTCAAAATTGCTGCTCTACATACAACAAGGGCATTTATTGATTAATTCATCAGAAAAAGAAATCCTTGGCAAAATCCGAAAATTGGAAGCAAAGGACAAAGAAGTGGTAAAGGCTGTGGAAGCAATGAAAAAAGCAGGAGTTAAAAAATTAAATGCAGGAGAATGGCAGATGGAACAAGAACTTGTACTCTGGAGAGGAAAAGTGTATGTTCCAAAAGATAACAAATTACGAATGGAGATTGTTTGACTCCATCATGACATACCCATTGCAGGACATGGAGGACAGTGGAAGATGGTTGAACTTGTCACAAGAAATTATTGGTGGCCAGGAATCACTAAATTTGTAAAAAACTATGTGGCAGGATGTGATAAATGTCAAAGAAGCAAAAATTTCCCAGAGCCACCAGCAGGGAAATTAATGCCAAACTCTGCACCAAAACATCCATGGACACATATATTGGCAGATTTCATCACCAAATTACCCGAATCATTAGGACACAATGTGATTCTAGTAGTTTGTGATAGAATGTCCAAAATGGCACACTTTATCCCCACATCCAAAGAAATGTCAGCTCAAGGGTTGGCAGTGTTGTTCTGAGACAACATTTGGAAGTTACATGGACTTCCAGAATCAATTATTTCAGACAGAGGCCCTCAATTCGCCACTCAAATGATGAAAGAATTGAATCAAATGTTAGGCATTTCTACAGATTTGTCTACAGCCTTTCATCCACAAACAGATGGACAAACTGAACAAATGAATCAGGATCTAGAACAATTCCTGAGGATTTTTGTAGATCACTGACAAGAAAATTGGTCAGAATGGTTGGCTATTGCCAAATTTAGCTACAATAGTAAAATTCAGGCATCAACTAAAGAAACACCGTTTTTCGTAAACTACAGAAAACACCCCAGGATGGGGATTGAACCTAGAAGAGAAGGGAGTCATCCAGCAGCTACAGAGTTTGCTCAAAAAATGAAGGAAATTCATGAAGAAACTCAGGCAGCCTTGCAAAAATTGCAAGATGACATGAAATTGTATGCAGATAGGTGAAGATCAGAGCCGCCACAGTACAAAATAGGAGATAGAGTCTGGTTATCCACCAAAGACTTGCAACTTTCGGGAAGACCTACATGAAAGTTAGCAGAACGATGGATAGGACCATATCCTATAAAGAAAATAATTTCATCAAATGCAGTGGAATTAGATCTACCTTTCTCACAACAAATTCACCCTGTCATCAATGTTTCAAGGGTACGTCCTTACAAAAAACCAATGAAAGGACAGAAAATAGCACCATCACCACCAGTGGAAATAGACGGTGAAAAGGAATTCGAAGTGGAAGATATCATCAATGTTTGATTAAGAAGAAATAAGATGCAGTATCTTGTAAAATGGAAAGGATACACACAGGAACATAATTCATGGGAACCTGTGGAAAATTTGGGAAATGCAAAAAGAAAAATAAAAAACTTCTATAATAAACNATGCCATCATGCATCAGGAAGCAGTGGTGGCAGCACATATGGTCATATGGGATTGCAGCACAGCCTATGGAGACAAGGAGGCCTTAAGGACATAGCCCCTCATGGTTACAAGGTCTAGGGCAACCCGGACTGGTCCAGAAAATGGTGTTACAGTGGCTGAACCCAGATGCATAGCAACAGTGACAGTGCAGAGACAGTGCTCATACAGGACAATAAGAAGTATGGATGCTGTAGGGGTGCTGATGGTACTAGGCAGTGGCAAGGGTCTTGGTAGAGTAGTATATAAGTAGTGCAAGTAGCTTGAGTCTCCCCAGACTTAAGATGGTTTCTCTTATGCCCATGTAAGACTCTGTCTATAGCCAATATACCCCCTTTCCCCCTCCCTTCTCTCCCCTGCTCGATGAGGCCTGTGGGTCTGTGTCCTCTAGGACAGTGGGTTAGTGTTGTTGGGTGTGAGCTCATAACACCATTGTCCCATCTTCTAGTGAGCACTCCCATGTGCTAACCCATGCAAAGTGTCCCTCTAGTGTTTCCTAAGGCTCCTGGCCTGTATAAAGACTGTGGTAGTGGTCCCAGACCACTAGTAGATGAAACAAAGTTTTGTGTTCATAACAATCTGGCTGTTTGATTTGCACATCTTTCAAACTAGTGCATGTGTAGTCTGTTTGCCCATCCATTAGCCCATGTCAGAATGGCATTTAAACCAGAGGATGAAACTTTGACACATGCATGACCTCCAAGACACAAGGGCAAGGAAGTGTTGTTCCTGCTTTTGAATTTGCAACTGCTAACAAGATGGCAAAGAGAATGACATGCAGTGTTGAACAGGGGTGGTTTTGGTATTGTTACAATTGCCTGTTAGTTGGATCACCATGACAGTATGGCTAACATCTTTGCCACTCCCAGCCAATAAACCCTTCTTCACTGCCATTCCCTTTCACTCTGCCTGAGTGTTTCCCACTTTTTATCTATGCCAACACACCACCTAGAAAAGGGAAGCAGGCTTCCTTATCTTCAGAGAAGGGTTGCCTCAGTCTTCCCACATTGCCACTTCAGGGAATTGAGCACACACACAGAGTACTCCACATACAAGTCCCAGAGGTTGGGGAGAGCCTGGCAGCCTGGCAGTGTTTCTGGAAGGATAGCCCAGGCATAAGCCCAACCTGAGCAAGTATCACTAGGTGGGTAGGCAATCATGCCAAGTCACAATCATGTGGCATACTCCCACTTAGAGGTTACTCAATGGGAGTGGTTAGGTAGTGGTAAGCCCTCTGATGAGCCCTTTGCATGGGCAAAACCCTCCCCCAAATTCCCAGGTTCAATCCCTGTAAGGGGCAATATTTTCTAGGCTTGTCACATCACATAGACTAAGCTTGTTGCATCATGCACTTAGATGCACCACCAATGTTCAAAACTCCTGGGGGAGGAGGTCATATGTAGTCCCTCCCCTATTTGCTCAGGAACTCTACACAGTTTTGACCAAGGCCAAACTGAATCTGGAAGTGTGTTGGAGTGCTTGTGGGCAAGACTGTGTGGTTATTGGGTGATAGGTCCATTGTTGTCCATCTGTGGTCTGTGGGGCTGCTACTGACATTGGTGTGTGCTAGTTTTGGTCTCTGTCCACTTCCAATCCTGCTTTCATTTCATGGTCCTCAAAATCCATCCATTCTAAGACTTTGGCAGCATCCATAGATATGCCACATGATGGTGAGAAGGAGATGGTAGAGGATAATAACAAGTCCAAGCCCACATTCCCATTGCTGCACCTGTATGTATTGGTGTGTCTTAGCAATGATTTTGGAGTCAATGTGAGGATTATTTATCATTAGAAGAGGTTTGGTGGAAGTCAGGTCAGCATGTGGGTTTGCCTGAGCTGGAGGATTTACATAGGTAATTATTGGGAGTGCTCCATGCTGGACCATGTGTGTGTGATTCATGCACTACACTGTGACTTACCTACCTGGAGTAGATTGGACAAGGAATTCATCATCATAACAGATAGTACTGTTGGGATTTGTTGATTCATCTTTGGCATCTGGTTCTGATTCCCATTCCTCATGGAAGGCAAATAGCCTTGATCTTGTCACTGAAATTACTTCTACTATTCATTAAACACTGTTGGTTTCACAAGGTGACAGACAAAGTCTGTACCCAAACTGAGTAGCTAGCATAGGACAGGATGTGTTGGGTGTCATATCAGGTGAAAGAAGGACATGGGGACAAATCTGATTTACTAAATGACATAGAAGATGGTGAGATAAGCAAGGTATCCATGAGATCATGCAAACCATTAGTGAGACAAGAGGGGAAAAAACAGCTAGGCAAAGGCACACCAAAAGATGAAAATGGTGTTGCAGAAAGGTGAGGCATCTTCATATTACAAAAGTCAGAAAAAGAATGAAAATTACAATTTAGTACATACTGTCATGTCTTAGTTTGATTATATAGACATGTAACCAAGTCTGCATGGCCAGATGGCATCATAGACCCAACAGTGATTTCATCTCTCAGTTTCTCCAGATGACAATTGCTTTCAATTGTCAGCATGAATCAGTTTTGTAACTTAAAGAGCATTTTACCAACTAAGGCTTGACAGTGTGATGGCTGATGATATTAAAGTCAATAAATCATTAAGAGAGAAAAGTTGAATTCTAACATTCTGGAGTACAAATTGATCAGAGAAATTTACCCCACATGCATTGAGGAGAGATGACTAATGATAGGTAGCATGATAATCTGAATCTGTTGTAAGCAACAAGCATACCAACTATAAGTGGATTAATTAAGTGAAACAGAAAATGTGGAATATCACTCACTTTCTGTTGGTCATGGATCAGATAGGAGAGTTCCTGGCACATGTGGGCATAGTCACTCACTTTCTGTTGGTCATGGGATCAGATGTCAGGAGAGTCCCTAGCATAAAATAGGCACTGTCACTCACTCTCTGTTGGTCATGGGATCAGATGTCAGGACAGTCCCTGACATGAAATGGGCACTGTCACTCACTTCCTATTGGCCATGGGATGATGGATCAGATGTCAGGAGAGTCTCTGGCATAAAATGGGTAATGTCACTCACAAACTGTTGGTCATGGGATCAGATAGAGTCTCTTGCAGGCACTGTACTCACATCCTGTCAGTCATAGGATCAGATCTCAGGATAGTTTAAATGGGCAGTGTCACTCACAAACTATTGGTCATGGGGTCAGATGTTGGGAAAGTCCCTGGCATCAAATGGGCATTGTCACTCACATACTATTGGTCATGGGATGATGGACATATCAGGAGAATCCCTGGCATAAAATGGACTCTGTCACTTACTTCCTGTTGGTCATGGGATCAAATGTCAGGAGAGTCATTCACATACAATGGGCAATGTCACTCACATGCTATTGGTGTAGTCAGATGTCAGGAGAGTCCCTGGCACAAAATGGGTTCTATCACTCACATACTGTTGGTAATGGGATCAGGTGTCAGGAGAGTCCCTGGCATAATATGGGCACTCTCACTCACAGACTGTTGGTCATGGGGATGATGGATCATGTGTCAGGAGAGTCCCTGACACAAAATGGGCAATGTCACTCACTTCCCATTGGTCATGAGATCAGATGTCAGGGAAGTCCATGGCATAAAAGGGGCACTGTCACTCACTTTCTGTTGGTTATGGGATCAGAGCCCCTGGCATAAAATGGGCACTATTACTCACTTTCTGTTGGATTTCTGGAGTCTCTGACACAAAATGGGTAGTGTCACTCACTTCCTGTTGGTCATGGTATCATGTCTGGAGAGTCCCTGGCCTAAAATGGGCATCATCACTCACTCTCTGTTGGTCATGGTGTCAGATGTCAGGAAGTCCCTGCCAAAAAATGGGCACTGCCACTCACCCTCTAATCAGATGTCAGGAAAGTCCCTGACATACAATGGGCACTGTCACTCACATACTGTTGGTCATGGGACCAGATGTCAGGAGAGTCCCTGACATAACATGTGTGTCACTCACAAACTGTTGGTCATGAGATCAAATCTCAGGAGAGTCCAAACCATAAAATGGGCACTGTCACTCACATCCTGTTGGTCATGCAATTTGATGTCAGGAGAGTCCCTGGTACAAAATTGGCATTGTCACTCACTTCCTGTCATGGGATTAGATGTCAGGAGAGTCCCTGGCATAAAATAGGTGCTGTCACTCACAAATTGTTGTTCATGATCAGATGTCAGTAGAGTCTCTAGCACAGAATGGGCTCTATCACTCACATCCTGTTGGTTATGGATCAGATGTCAGGCATACAATGAGCACTGTTACTCACATACTGTTGGTCATGGGATCTGATGTCAGAAGAGTCCCTGGCATCAAATGGGCAGTGTCACTCACTCTCTGTTGATCATGGCACCTGATGTCAGGAGAGAGCCTAGAATGGGTACTGTCACTTATAAGCTGTTGATCAGGATCTGATGTCAGGAGAGTCCCTGGTATAAAATGGACACTATCACTGACATACTGTTGGTCATAGGATCAGAAGTCCATGGCATAAATGAGCAATGTCACTCACTTCCTGTTGGTCATGGGATCAGATGTCAGGAGAGTCCCTGGTGTAACATGAGCACTGCTGCTCACTCTCTGTTAGTCATGGGATCAGATGTCAGAAGAGTCCTTCAGATACAATGGGTACTGTCACTCACAAACTGTTGGTCATAGGATCAGGTGTCAGGAGAGACTCTGGCATAAAATGGGCAATGTCACCCACTTCCTGTTGGTCATGGGATCAGATGTCCCCTGCCTGAGCAATGTCACTCACTTCCTGTTGATCATGGGATCAGATGTCAGGGGAGTCCCTAGCATAACAGGGGCACTGTCACTCACATGCTGTTGGTTATGGAATATGAGGAGAGTACCTGGCATACAAGGGGCACTGTCACTCACATCCTGTTGGTCATGGGATCAGATGCCAGGAGAGTCCAAAGCATAACATGAGTATGTTACTCACTCCCTGTTGGTAATGGGATCAGATGTCACAATAGTCCCTAGCAAATGGCTGTCACTCACTCTCTGTGGGGAACCATCTGAGACTCTCCAGCATTAAATGTTGGTCATGACACTCACAGCCTTTTATTCAAGCATGTTCATGAAGGCTCCTTGGCAGCCAAGTGTGCAGCACAACTCACTTCCTATTCTGGGATCAGCCATTGGAAAGTCAAGTGTATTGCCACTCACTTTCTGTTGTATCCATCAGATTGCATATCAATATGTATCTCAGTCTCATTCACCCACTATTGTCATATTGTTAAACTTGAATGGCAGAACTATAGTGTCACTCACATTTTTCAAATTCTATTTAAAGGTAACAACATAGTATACCTCATAAACTTTGCCATCCACCATGTGAGAATACTCACATGCTATTATACCCAATGCATCAAATAACCATGACATGAAGAATATGCAAGTATAGTCACATTATCTTTCCCCTTTCAAATATGTGTTACTATCATTGTTCTACTTGGTAAGAAAATGACATGCCTTAGTGTGAAAGCTATAATTGAACTGATCACACTGTCATGATCATACTGTCATCTTTCTGGCCTAATATGGGGCACCAAACACCCACCATGAAGTATGGGAAATGCATAAGCACAATTGCAGGAACTACTCTCCAGCTGTCTTTCTTTCTGATAACAGCTCTATAATGTAGTAAGTCTTGTGTGATGTTGACTGTGGTTGACCCCACTGAAGAGCAGTCTTAACACAGAGATCCAAGTTGTTTGCCTGAGTTGAGACAAACAGATCATGCAAACTATCATTGTCAATTGTTTGAGCTGTTTTCTCTGTCAGTTCCGGACAATCCTTTTCAGGCTTGTGCATCTCTGGCAACATAAGGTCATTTATAACAAAGCTAAAAAGACCTTCATTGCTCACCTTCCAACTTCACAAATGCCTTTGGAGGATGATCTGTATTCATCACTTTGACCAGGTAAACTTCCTTGAATGTTTTTTCAGCATTTTCTCTAGCCCTTTCCCACATAGTTTCTCCATCCTCCATGTCATTAAATTTACCATATTCTTGTATGATTTGTCCATCAAACTTGGTGAAAACTGACACCAAAGGAACTGTATTCCATCAATAAACTGTGATTGGAATGTATGCTGACTTACCTCCAGCAGTCCCTTTGTTGAAGAACTGAAGCTCTGCAGATGCCAGGGGGTAAGGACTATCCATGGGTATGCAGTACCTACAGAAACATGCATCAGATGGAACATAAATATCAGAGCAAGCACAAGTATACCAAATGGCATGTAATTGATCTTTGAGATCAGTTGCTGAAGATTTGTTCTCAATAAATTTCCAAACTTCCTCCATCTCTTCTTCAGGACCAGCCTCAAAGCCCTGTGAGTCATGGAAGATGAAGTTACTGCCAGGATATGTAATCTGGTGCTTAATATCATGTATGCCACACTGGAAGTTGGTTTTAAGTCAATGATAGTCAAAATGCATAAGCCAGCCCACCTCTATTGATGGTTTTAAATGACTAGTAGACTCCTTTTTCTGAACAAGATGCTTTAAATGAAGTCGTACTGCAGTAAAGCAAGAATAGGATGATATGCGAAACAATGTTTGGCCTAGTAGCAAGTTAAGAGATGTATAAAGACACCGTAGGGTCACTTGCAATCACAAACGTTGAACTACCAACAGCGCGATGGCGAGGTAGAGACACTGGCAGTCCAGAGGTACTGGAACGACTCGTGATAAGAAACAAGTGTCTGGCACTAGAGCGGTGTGACAAGGATGTCAAAAGTTGTGCCGCGGGAATGCTCCGGTACAAATATCAGTGCTTCGCAAGAATTACGCAGGTAGGACGCTGAAGCGCTGAAGTAGGAGTGTGTGCGAAGCGTCAAAGTACGCTGTGCGAGTATGTCACAGTCACAGTGTTTCCACGGTTGGCGACGACTTGGGCAAGCGGCTTATGCTCCTGGCAGTGACTGGAGTCTGCTGAGCCCTGCGCGAGTTGTCGGGGAGTATTAATAAGGGCATGACGACAGTCCCGGGGAAGGTTGAAAACAAATCGTCGAATCTATTAAAATTTGATTTACCTATCACCACCTTTTGGGTAAGTACTTCCATCTTATCACTGGCATTCTCGGCTTGTACCGTAATCACGCAGACCAAGAAGCCTTGGCTGTGTCTAAGGTGTCGTCTCGGATCCTGTATTCGCATTCTGAACGACTCTGAACTCTATATAGACGGGCCAAAGAGCCCTATTGAATTCTACCCTATGCGACATAAATAAATCCCCTTGGGCATAGTGGACGATCAATCGATCAACGATGCACACAACGCCGTTAAATAATGGACACAAAGTGACACGATTATTGATATCGGAACGACGCTTGTGTATGGCCCCCTATTCAGTAAAATACCAGCGTCCTAATTTCGATGCTGGCCAAGAAGCCAATGGACTCAAGTTCGAAGTACTACGGATCTCTTGGGGGGTGACATTATCATTTGGTAATGTATGACTAGATTTGGCTACTCAATTTCGAACAGCTTTTTGAAGAACGTCTATAGTTTGACCTGTCGGTCCTGGTTATTTGACCTACACAATTTTCAAACTAGTGCATGTGTAGTAATGATACGGTGTTTGACAACTCGGTTGGGTTATTGGTTGTTGTTACTGCGCTCCAGCTCCATCCACTGCCAATCCAGACCCTTTCGATTCGTGATCCTCGCAATCCACAGACTTCGACAGCTGCATAACGACAAGAAGGTGATGGTAGGGCAAAATCACAAGTCCAGGTCCACATTCCTGCTGCTGCGCCCCACCTGTATTGATGTGTATTAGCAACTTTGTTCGAGCTGGAGGACTCAGAGGTATCGGGGAGCGGTACAAAGTCTTTATCTAAAGTTTACTTGCTAGCAGCTTGTTGCCGTCTTCTCAGCATATGAAACTGGCTAGCACCTCGTTTGCCAGCCCGACGCATCTACGTGCGAAATTGCGAATTATATCGATGCATTCTCAGTCTACTCAGTACGACGCAAATGGGGGTATCCAGGGAGGGTGGAGAAGTCGTTCAACGATTTTAGCGTGGGCGCGTTTCAATTTCAGGTTGCATAGTTTGGATATTGAGTGGAGGTTAGCCATTCAGGTACTATTTGATCGTGACTGTGCATTAGCAAAGTACTAGCATGAGAGCAAAGCACATATACCATATCTCAATCTCATCAGATCGCCACACCACCCAGCTAATCCACCTTCATGGCTTCGACCGATTCGGGCTTTCGACGCTGAAGCACTTCTTGGGAAACCAACCTTCCCGTCCATCCCTAGTGCGCCCCTTCCATCCATTCTATCCATGGACCCACCCCATGCCTGTTATCGGGTCACTTGCCCATTATGGCCACAATGTCAATGTAGTTGCCAGCAGCCTCGCCTTGCGCATGACATTGTAGAACTGCTTTCCATCGGTGTTGGAGCCCATTGAGGGTTGAAGATCCTGTAATCGTCCGACGTCCCGCGAGCAGGTCCCGCAACCACCGGGCGAGGCCAAACAACTCCAAAACGCTGACGTGTGTTGTGTTGTTACTTCTAGGGTTTGGGCGAGGCTCGGGATCGGATTGCCTTGTGCATCGGTTTGAATATACCACCAATGCCCCATGCGTACTCGCCGTACTCGCCATAACCCATTCCACCACAAGTTCCTAAACATCGTACGTGCCCATTCCATCTGATCCCTTCCGCCGTATCCTCCATAATAGCCATACCCTCCGAAACGTGGATGGCACGATATGATGAACAGGGATGTTGATGTTGATGGCGTAATGAGCGATGCGGGACGTTCTGGGACAGTTGATGTAAATGTTGTAGGAAGACTAGACGGAGAGGCCGTCGTTGTTACCGCCCAGTGAAAACCGTGATGGGGACCGCAACCGCGATGGGCACAGCGACGGGACCGCGACTCGGGAGGCGCTGGCATCTTCGTTGACTAATGCGGCATATAGAGCGTCTGAGAAGGCGGGAACGCGAGCTCCTGAACACGGACGGCTGGTCAGTGTATGCAGCAATAAGGTAGGCGCAGTGCGCCAAGTCGCCACCTCCACCTCCCTGCCCCCGCCGTTGCAAGTAGCAGAGGTAGAGCTGGAGGGAAAAGACTTGAGAGACGGGAGGAGATCATACGGATACATTGAATTTAATACCGTCAAGTCGACAGGCGGGGGCGGATAGAGGGAGTTGGAAAGCTGGAATGTGTGCAAGCGTTTGAGCTTGTGCAAGAACCGAGCACCGAGGTTCAAAATCGCATACTGCCTATAGTCAACATCCAGTCTAGTCTTCGTACAACCTCAGTCGTCCTCGTCGTTCACAGTTTCGAGTTTCCTCAATCTCGGAAAGAAATCCGACGCTGGGTACATGATCTCCTCTGTCCACTTTCTCGGCAGCAAACTAAGGGTCTCCCAACCAAGTCGGGCAGGACCGAAATGACGCTGAGCATCTTTGAATCCTAAACTCGACGTGGACGAGGTTCCTATAATTTCGGATGTGTGGGGACCCGAATAGACGTCGACCAGGGGCAGAGAGCTCACAAACGGGCAGGACAGCCCCGCGGCCATGGCGTTGATTGCAGACGCGGAATCTCTCGTCCAGTCAACAAAATGGTACTGTGCTTGAAAGATATTATTTCACTGGTACTGTTTAAAAAGATATTTTAGCACAATGAGAGAAATAATCACAGTACAACCTTGCTGTTGTTGGAGCCGGCATGATGTCGTTACAACTTGTCACGCGTACTAGTCAATAACAGTAAGCAAGCGCCTCCGTCTGGCGCTACTTATGCCTGGCGATCCCACTACCAGCATCACTCAGGTTTTCGCTCTGGCCGCTCGCGCTCTGCAAAAGTCAGCTCTGCCAGTGGCCAGCCATGACTGCTCTCACTGCTCTCGCTCGGTACCCCAAACTGGTCCGCCCTCTCCTTGCTCAGCTGGCCTCTAACAAGGGGACTCGTGCAACGCTCTGGAGAATGAGTATTATCCCCACTAATTTACTGCTGATGCCCTTCATCAATCCCAGCCAACAAAACCCTTCATCGCCGCCATTCCCCTTCCGCCCTACCTCAAATGTTTCCCGCTGCTCACCAATCCCCGCAACTCCTGGGCCATATGTAGTCCCAGGCTCCGTTACTGGCTTAGGAACTGATGGGTGATCCACACAGTTTTAACCTAGGCCAGACTGAGTCTAGAAGCGTGTTGAAGCGCTTGCAGGCGAGGATTTGGGACAGGGCAAGACCAACACATGTATGTGGTTGTTGGGCGATAGGTAGGAGTACACCGAGTTGGCCGCGTTGTCCTTGTGGGGTTGCTACTAACATCGGGGTGTGCTAATTTTTATGAAAACCGAGTATACGCTCGGTCGGGTTTACCCAATATACCGGTTGGAGTCGCTACTGACTGCGCTTGAGCTCCATCCAACTAACTCAAGTCTTTATGATTATCTAAAGTTTGCTAGCTCGCATCGTATGAACTAGCAAGTGCCCTCAATATACGTGCGAATTATTGCGCCGCCCTTGATCAGGTACAGGGATATTACATACAGGACTAAAACTTGCTACCATAGCGATACATTCTTAATTTACTCCGAGTCCGGCTCCGCAAAGGGGGCAACCAGGGAGGGCGGAGAAGTCTTTCAACGATGGATAGCGGAGGATAGCGTGTGGGCGCTTTACATAAGTTCGTAGTAAAAGTTTCAGGATGTTGAGCGTCTTCAGTATTATTCAGGTACTGTTTGATTGTGTGAAAGAATGCTCTTACTGTACATTAACAAACTACTAATCTTGTAAGGTAACATCAAAGGCAACCAGCAGAACAAAGACCCAAATGCATATATGCCATATCTCAATCTTATCAACATCGCCACGCCAGCCAGCTACTAATCCACCTTTTTGGCCTCCCCCAATTCGGGCTTTCGTTGCTGAAGCACTTCCACCCACTTTTTGGGAAACCAACCTTCCCGTCCATCCCTAGTGCGTCCCTTCCACCACTCTCCATCCACTTCTATCCGTGGATCCACCTCCATGCCTGTTCTCGGGTCCAGCTTGCCCGTAATGGCTACAATGTCATTTTCTTTGAGAGATAGCTCGTTTTGGCTTGTTGCCCCGAAGGCATACAGCGCGCGCACAAAGGTGAGCGATGAAGGATGAAGAGGGGGTAGTTGCCCAGGCAAAAGTCCGCCGTTGGCAGCAGCCTCGGCTTGCGCACGACGTTGTAATATTTGAATGAGCTTCGACATGGCATAGGGTATCCCAAATATGGCGAGGAGGAATATGTATAACGGTTTTTTGCTCGCTCTTGGTCGCTGTGGTGCACCTACTGGTCCGTGAACAGGTTTTCCATCGATAAAGTTGCGGAACTCGTGTTGAAGCCCATTAGGTGTCGGAGATCCTGTAATCGTCCGACGTCCCGCGAGCAAGTCCCGCAACCACCGGGCGAGGCCGAACAACCCCAAAACGCTGCTCAGCGCATTTCGTAGCTGTCCGAACTGGTCTATCACGCCGACCATGGCGAAAAAAGACGAATGGGTAGCCATGAAAGTCGATTCGAGCATTTGTGCGACACCGCTAAAGGTCTGGACGATGGAGTGGATTAGTTGGAACGTGTGTTGTGTTGTTGCTTCCAGGGTTTGGGTGAGGCTGGGGATCGGATGGCCGTGTGCATCGGTTTGAACATTTCCAAAGGGCATACCACCCATGCCCATGCCGCCCATACCGTACCCGCCATAACCCATTCCGCCGTAACTTCCTAAACCCCCATAACCACCATACGTGCCCATTCCATATGATCCCATTCCGCCATATCCTCCATAGGAGCCATATCCTCCGAAACGTGAATACGGCGAGGCACCATATGATGAATAGGGCTGCTGTGTTAAAGATGTTGATGTTAATGGTGTAATGAGTGATGTAGGACGTTCTGGCACCGTTGGGACTGTCGATGTGGATGTTGTAGGAAGGTTTTGGGGAGAGGGTGTCGCTACTGGTGGTGCGTTGCTTGCGGCCACCGTCGCTGTGGTTGCTGTCGCGAACGACGAGCTCGTCGTCTGCTGTAGAGGATTCAATGTACTTGCAGCACCATTTCTCTCCCAGGGTTTTGGCGGTGAGACCATCGTCAGGGCACAGCCGTCGCCGTTGCTCTCCGACGAAGAGACGTGATGGTCGGTCACGCATGTCACGAGCTCGGCTTGTGAGTTGCCGGTGTCATGGTAAGTATCTCGTACCCTTCAAAGGCACCGTTGGTTATCAGTTTGCCACAGGGTGTGAGGCTGACTCACATGAAAGAATGTTGCCTAGTCTACTGATATATTGCGCGGCCTCATTCGGACAAACGACGGCGCGAATGCGAGCCAACGGGCCAAAGAGTCGGAATGCTGTTATGTATGGGAAATCTCAATGCAAACGAATACCTCGTGAGAGCTTAACATTTTTACATCAGCTGACACTGATAAAAAATTATATTTGATAGAATGAAGGGCTGGCAGCCTCTGGCAATAGAGGACCATATATTCGCGGGGAGCGATAGACGTTGATTTTCTCCCACGTCGCGAAAGACCGTTCCACAAGATCGCCAGCGCCGCTGGCCATCGCGCTTGCCACGCGGAGATGGACGATGTGCGTGATGGTCGCGCATGATTTGCGATGGAAAACCACGTACATATGGCCAACTCCAAAGGGCTTCACGGCAGAAAACCGCTCATTTACAAATCAATCACGAGATCACAGAAAGGAGATCTGTGCAACCGTCCCTGGAATAACCTCCTTGACATTAGTGTGCGAATTTGAATGATACCCCGGTTGCAACGGATGACAAAACTCCGATGGTTAGAAGCAGAACTTTCCTCGCTTTCTCAGCGTATAATCGCCGAAATCTTAGGGCTGAACGAACTATACCTTCGGTCGAAGTTGACGACAATCCTGAATCTATCATTGCTATAGAATACTCTATAACCCGTGTTGTGGCTCTGAGTGTCTGCAACAGGAACAGCCCTTTGACAAGAAGGTTCAACGCGTTATTGACAGATGAGGGACTCCAGTGCATTATAGTTCAAAGTTCAGCGCTCAGCGCCCACGACATCATACCCCAATCCTTTCAAACATCCGGCCAACTCGAACTTGCAAGGCTCGCAACCTACCATTAGAGAATCGCAAATTCTCAAGAGATCCTAATCAATTTAAGCACGTGCATCAAGGTGCATCTCTTCTGCAGTTGGTCTGATCACAAAGTTTTCCGTAATGACCACATGGACAAGGGAGAAAGAATCGAACCAATAACGACATACTTGCTCCCCGCTACCGGCTACCCTGGACAAAGTCAAATCAGCAGGCCGAGCTGCCCGACAACTGTGCGAGCAAAGCAAGCACGCATTGACAGCGTCACACGCCACCGCTGAGGGCCTCGCCCAGTTCGGGTTATCGCCCTCCCATGCCCTATACGCGATCAATACCCTTCACAAGCGAGTTGCAAAATTTTGAGCAAATCAATTGTGAATAGCAAAGGATCGCCGAAACCTTTAGTAACTACTAGGTGATCGGATTTTTTGGGTGCTATAAACTCAAAACTAGAAAGTTTTTAAACACTCGGGTCCTGAACAAATTGAAGATCTTCTCTAGCAAGTGCATCAGAAGAGATACAGACGGCCGAGTCCTAAAAACAAGGAACGCGACGCAGAGTGGCGGACTTGCAATTTGATCAATGTACAGATCTATGTGCACCTTCTTTATTCGGTGTACGTGAGGATAACTAAAGCCGAGAATTTCTGTTAAGCATTCGTGGTAATCAGAAACCGCATCCAAGAATCATGATAAGATCAGAATTGCCAGCGGTTTGATGCATCCAAAAATCAGATTTTGCATTTTTCCGGCATTTTAACAACAGGTGCTTTCATGGGCGCCGCGCAATGTTGAAACGTGTCACCGGTAATTACTTAAATAATTCCATTCCATTGAAAAAGGACTTAGAAAGTAACTTAGCGTACATCTATACAGTACTTGATTTACGTTGCAATTTCAAACCTAAGAACGATGTTTGAGAAAACCAACAAAGATTCACCCCGCAAGAATTGAATAACACATCTCCTGCTAAATCGAAAGCATAACGATGAATGGAGAAGGAAGGTGCAGTGGGGAGTTTCACTCGTAGCATTGTGACCAATCACCGCTGTGCAATACTCATCAAGCTTCCAACAAACGTCAAAATCTGACAGAGACCCTGCGTCAGTGTGCATACATCTAAACAAGGCCGCAACTCACCAGGCGTGGCCGCACATCGAGAATATCTTCAGGCACCAAGAAGATCAAAGCATTCATCTTTCTTGCAATAGATATAGCGAGTTTCGCTGGAGATACAATCAGCCATGCTCAAAGATGTCGGGTATAATTAAACCTAACCATTTTGTCTACGCTCTTCGTAATCTCCGTGTTCTGAAACATTGATCACCAGAGAGGGATCAACGATACCTGGCTGAATAGCGTCAAGCAGGTCCAAAAGGAACAACCCTGTCGTAATCGAGGGGTCCTTGAACGAACGAATCGTCTTCACATTGGGCTTTGCCTTTTGAGCCGTTGCATTAGCCCACTTTAGGATTTCCGTATCCGTTACTGGACGACCGGTCTTGGACAATGACGACAACGTCTTAATTATGCTTAGTCGCATCAACTGCCAAACGAGCCCCAGAACTAGCGTCTTGTTCTTGTCGACTATGTCGGCACCTTGAATTCCCACCATATGCATACCGTTCTGCTTGGCGAGATCGACCGCATAGTTAGTGTTCTCAACGCACTTGAATCGAGAAAGGGTGGGCTGGTTAGGCGTTACACCGATATCCACGTCTTCCTCCCCCTCCTCGCTGTAGGATATAGGCTGAACGCCACCTTTAGGCTTCGATACACGACGCCAGATGACACTACCAGGCAGAACCTTGTCAAATGCTTGTAAAATAACCAACCCATCTTTTATGTTCTCAAACAGGTTGAACACGCCGGGTTCGACGTCCAATGAGTTGAGCCATAGAGTGAACACACGGGCTTCGCGCTCGCCCTCGGCATCAAAGTCTTCGACAGCGCCATAGTCTTTCGCTTCCTGTTCGTCAAGGGGCTCGAGACCAGGGTGTGTATTGAATAGGTTGGCAACAAAGGCAAGGTTCAAGCGCGGATTCCCAGACAGGAGTGATGAGACGGTCAGATACTTGCGACAGCCGATATTAGCCGCGTTTTGAAGCACCTTGATGCCGGGATCAGTGCCACGCCCAGGGGCAAAAGAATCTAATCATCACCTGCTCTGCACGTGTCCGAAGATCCTTCGTCTGCAATGGAGCCAATGAACAGTGCTCTGGTTTCAACTGATTCAAAAGGACAGTGTAGTTCTCGCCATCAGACACGTCGCGACTAAAGTTGTTTACTCTACGCGCGACCCGTTAGATATGGATCATGCCGAACTCGAGATCACATACCGTCTTTTCCATCCAGCTGCCCTGAGGTGATAATTGAACCATCGAAGTAGAATCTGATCTGGTGTGAGCCTCAACAGGTCATCCACCGTCTCACCCTCCTCGCACAACCTATAGAGCTCGGGGTGAAGCTTGATATCAACTTGGGCCAACAGTCCCCTTCTGATAATCTGCCATATCAGCCCAAGAATCAGATGTTCCCTGCCTTCAGAGAAGTCGGACGAGCCGATATTGACAACAGAACATCCAATAGCCTTGGCAGATGTGATAACAATATTGTTATTCTCCGTAATTTGGAACGCGTTGAGTGGCTTGCGCGGCTGAGACTTGTTCAGAACACGCATATCGATCGTATCAGGAACTGAATCATTAATGAGTTTACACAGGATCAATCCATCTTTGCATTCATCGAATAGTTGCATTGTATTGGTAGGAATCGGGAACCGGCTCGCGAGGTCCGGGTCGTTCTCAATAACCTAACGAGCGAGCGAGACAATAACAGATGAGAAACGGTTCATCGCTGGGAACCCGAGAAACTGAAACAGGACGTACCCCATTAATATGATTGGTAAACTCACGACGCTCATCCTCATTGATCGTGTGGCTTACGTTCGCGTTTGACCCTTGAACCGTGACCTTTCCCGCCTTTTTCGTGATCGTCTGCTCTTGAGATTTGAGTTTCACATTAAGCTAGGCGTGAGATTCCCGTCAGAGACGAGAGGGGGCAGAAAGTCAACATCAAAGATAGAACTGTACAATTTGACAACCCACCTCGACCCAATCTTCCAACTCGACTTTCCCACTCGCGTCTACGCTGACATGTTTTAGAGTCTCGCGGGCTACGTCATATGATTCTCCTTGAGACTGCAAGGCTTGTAGAACAGCAGACTTGTCAACGCGTCCAGGGGTGTCGGTGCTTATCGCACTAGGTAATCAAGGAAATTGATGAAACGCGAAAGGGTGGGGGCTGATCTATACTCACTTGAATCGGTTGATGAGATCGAACATTTCATCGCGAGATACTTGTTGATATTTCCTCTGTAGTCGTAGGGCATCCATGGCGGGGTGGGGAACTGATGATGAGTCGTCTAGGACGAGGCAAGTCGGAACGCTCCGATCATATATATGTGCTGTGGCAGTGCACAATAAATAATCCGCAGCCACTGCACAGCTCAGACCAAAAACTTGTTTAATTCTTTAATACGATCTCTAGTAGCAATGTTATGAATAATGTATACATCTGGTTCGGCAAGACTCCAACACATCTACCGGTTAGACATACGATGGCAGACAGCAAGGACAAGAAGCAAGGGCAATACAAGGAGTGACACAGTTTGAGAAATCCAAAACGAGCGTGATTGCAAGGAATGAGGTTGCCAGAAATACAGTAATGAGCGTGGAGTTTTAAAGTTCGTCGTAACATTAACTTGGGGAGAAGTCCCTTGTCGAAGCCCTAGTCTCCAAAGATTGGATGAGTTGCCGAGGATAAAATTACCGAGGAGAATAGACATGGATTATATATGTTCGTCGAATCGTCGAATCGTTCATTTGCACCAGAATGGTCAACGCGGGGTGCACCGATCCGGTTGTTGCAAACATTAAGCAAGGGTTATTTTGTAGTCCAAGATAGACTGACGCTGCCAGCACCTCTAATGTGTACTCGTGCTTGCAGGCGACAGACCTGAAGGATGAATTTAGTCATCTAGTACGATGGTGCGGTGACTGTCATTTACCGTATTAGCAACGTTTACGTCCTTGAAATCCGCAACAATCACTCCATTGCTTTGATGGTTCACAGTTACCTCGCCGAAGCCCTACGGAAATGAAGCGTTAAATGATATACAATCATGACATAAACTCACTTCGCACCAGGTGCTAATGGCCTCATATCTTCTATAGTTACCCGGCTCAACGCCACTTATCAAAAGTTTGCGCTTCGCCTTAGCGGTCTTATTGCCGCCTTTACCCAATATCAGACTTAGAGTAGAGCCATTATTTTTCGACATCATCCTTTCCCGGAAATTACGCGGCGCCGGCACTGGAAACGATGCGCCACGATCCTTGGAGTCTTTCTTCTCGCTTTGTGTTTGCCCATTTGCGCTGTCTGTGGTGCTCGGGCCAGGCCTTGACACCAAACCTTTCAAGCCGTTAACTCTTAGATTTGCGGCAGATATTGAAGTTTTCAACGGTAGTGCGGTAGTTTCAACGGGGCTGTTTGGGATAGAAGTGTTGTTTCCTGACCATGTCAAGCTCGATGAGGATGTGTCTCTTGTTAATGGTGATTCAATGCTTGTGCGGGCGACACCTTTTCCTATTGATAGCCTTTCGTCGCTGGAGCGGTGTCGTGAACTAGAGGTATCATTGGATTCGTTCCTATCATTCGGCGTCACTGGCGAAAAGCCGGTACTGGCACTCATACTCGTCGTTGTCGGAGTTGCAGGAACACTTTCCCATGACCCATACGTGGTTGTTTGGAAATGCGAAGACAAGCTGGAACGTCCAGCGGCCACTTCGAGAATATCCGAGTGCGAAGGTTCATAATGGACCTGCTTCTCTTGACCACCTGTAGCAAATGATAGGACATGTTTGTCACCGCCAGACAATTGGCTACTTGAACTGAAACGTGAGATAAACGACTTGAACTTGCCCTTGGGTGATTTCGATGTGCTAAGCCGCTTGCTCTGTAGATCCATCTCCACAGACGAAGATAAAGACCATTTCGAAGCAGGAGGCCCATCGCGAGAGTAGGGCGAAAACAGCGGATCCATCTCTTTTCCGTAATAGGAAGCATCTTCGTCGAATTCGTCCAAATCATCAGAAGATGAGGATGTTCTTGGACCAATCATAAATTCTGGATGAGATGAGACGGGCGCCGTCGTCGAGGAACAGTTACTATTCTCATTGGTTTGGTGTAACGGTGAACTGGTTTCCATCGACATATTTTCGTTGTCCTGTGCTGATTCTCCTTGAGGATTCGGATCAGAAGCGAGCCCGTCAGCTCGCAACTCTTCCTCATCTGCTAAGCCAGATGCGATAACAAGCGCATTGAGCTTTCGGCGTTGTAGATCCGGATTCGCATTATCTGCTGCAGTAACTGCCTCTGGTGGTTGGAGTATGCAAGTCGGCGAGGGATGTATCACCGGTGATTGGAGTATATGGGTTAAACTGGGTCGATGGATGGTCATTATCGACTGAGAACGCACCCGCGCTGGAACAGTAGAATCAAATGTTTGGCGTGAACTCGGAGATGATGGTACGGTGGTACGCATTACTGGAAGAGAAGGTTGCCGTGGAAGAGTAGGTCGGGGCTGAATGAGCGAAAGGTGGGTAGGGTGGCGTGTCTCGCTGAGAAAAAACCGGTTTCGCGTAAGAGAGGGTGGCAAAATATCCTGTTCTGGTTCCTCAGGTACCACAGGTGGTACGCGCATTTCTGTGAGTGACTATATGCGTGCACCTGATGAGCCTACGCGCATATATGCGCACCAAATGCCATACCTTGTCTTGGTTCGTGAATTTACCGGGCTGGACACACTCCGGTAGCCGACGGATGTAATTGGGGGAAGGACGGTACAGTGGATCGTGTGACGCATTTTCCTGCAACGTAAAGCCCAAGAGTGGGGAGTCGGCGCGTGTGATGGAGCTGGAAGTGGAAGATGAGCGGTGGTGCAGGGAGGGCTCGGTCGATGGGAGAGTTGATATCCACTCGTGGATTCTGAGGCTGCGAGAGTCGCTGGCGTCGCTGGGCGCGGCGGACATGGTGATGGGTGTATGCGCGACGGGGAAGAGGGTGCTTCATATAAGAAACAAAACTAATTTATTTTTCGTTTATGCATGAGAAAACCGGGAACACTTTTTTGCGAAGTCCGTCGTGAGATGCGATCTTGATGCCCTTCAAAGTTTATCCGTGTTTGGTCTCACGGCATATTGCGCATCGACGATACGATCTCTGTATGTAATGGAGCCATGAGGATTTCTCGCTCTTCCTTTTAGAATGTGGGCAATTAGTTCCGTGCGCCTCATGGCTGCGCAAACGTTTCGAACCTATCCTTTAAATGTCCATTACCGACTACATCCTTCCAAAAGGACGTCTGTGAATCTTCTTCTTTACATATTCGCAGCAGTTCTGACGAGCAACTGTCTATCGATTTACTTGCTCCCGCTGTTCCTGCAGCTCACTGTCCTTCATGATCATCGAGAATGGTGCACAGCGGAGCTACTTCTCCCGTACCCAACCAGGGTGGGCCGTCCTGCTAGCCGGGGAATGTACAAATTTTCGGGTTCCGACCGTCTCGTTCTTCCCTGACCGTCGCTAGGCGTACATCGCAGTCTCACAAAGTCTAGCCAAGGGCGGGTCGGTGGCAGTAAGTTATAAACGTGATGCGCTGAAGGTGTGCTCCTTTCTCGTAACCAGGCATGGTATAAATTAAGACATCGTTACACCCAAAGACCAACTGATTCTCGTACTAAGATGCAGATACCTAGGTGTAAGCCACGATGGAAGACATGACCCGACATATAAGACAACCATTCACCGTGGTTGTACGATTGGCTGAAACAACAGTTACGGCGTCCTTACTCACTATGCTATAATCTCCTTGATATTACTGTCTGCCCAAAACAAACTGTCTAGTTATAACTGAGCTTTGATCGGATATCTACGAATCTCCTTACATGCCGGAACAAGTCATTAGCGTCTATGGGAATTCCCTTTGCTTCTGCAAAACAAGTCTTCGTACGGATGGGGAAGCTGCTTCATTATAACTTCATCTCCAAGGAACGAGCATTTCATTCCTAACAACATTGCAACGAAATGAAAGAGCCAGGACGAGCGTACCCCATATGTAGTACCATTGGCTGTAACCAAACGCGAAGCTGCGAGCTGAGCCTAAACATGCTCACACTAAGCAGTGGGTCTGCCTTAACGTCTCCGTCGGCGGCCGACGCAAGTGCTCATCGGTTAGCTAAGGACCAATGGTAATCTGAAAGCGAGCTAACTGTTAGGACGTCTTTTCCAGTGACCGCGGCGGAAGCAAAAAATCCGGTCCGCAAGACTTCTGTTGTTGATGTCGTAATTACAAACTTCTGCCACTGGGTTGGCAGCCGCAATCACCACCGCACACGACAACTCACAGCTTATTTCTGGTCATATTTAACTGTACCAGACAGACAAGGCTAGTGTTTTTCGGCAGCCAAGACAAGTGTCGCCTTACGCCACCAAATTTAGAGTACTCCAAGCCAGTCCCAGCTGCGGCCTTTTCGTCTCTCCCTTTCTTCAAGTTCAAGGACATTGGCATTCCAAACCTACACCGCATGGTGCCTGTCGTTATATGCCAAACTACACGGACTACACGTCAACGGGGGTATATCTGGACCGCAGCAGTGACTTCCCACCCTCACCAACGTTGCACACTTAACAGAGATAAGCATGCGCTCTTTCTATTGCACCTACCATCACAGCTACTCGCCGCGAGTGCTTGAAATATAACCCTATGAGTTCCCACGCATCCACAATCTCATTCGCAAAATGATGCACCACCAGCGCTACAACCTTATTGCTGGTCACGACATTATTGCCGGGGCGTTTAAGTTGTCGGCATTATGACCTGCATTTGCCGTCGTCCGCCTTTCCGATGATCAGGCCATGCTGCACCCACCCACTGGCTAAATCAATGTGAGCGGGGATTCAACGAATGAATGAATGCATGTGTACATGTGTTTTCTTCCCAGCGCATATGCGTAATTACAAACCGCTCCACTCACACGCTGCTTGAAAGCCTAATTGATCAGGCTTGCAGGTTACCTGTTTAAGTCGCGTCCTTACAGTCAATTGCCCGTGTCCACATGCCGCCCTTTCAACGTTTGAAACATATGGCACTTGCACAGGGGGTTCATCCGTCAACGATCGTTATCACATCGCGTTCAGCTAGTCTAACCGTATAAGGATGATTCAAGCAGGACCGTTGGTCTCCAGCTCATTATGCTGGTAAGACACCCACTCTAAAAGTCTGAAGAGAAGCCCGCGTTCATTTACGTCTCGTTGGACGCGGGTGGTGATAAGGTGAGCCCGGTCAATGACGACAAGGCACGAAAGAAGAAGGCTTATGTATATAAAGAGAGGTGTCATTGCGATGTGACATTCAAGAGCGAGGAATGCGGAAATCATATGTTCTTTATTTTCTGAAGCTGTTGAAAGTGCCAGCCTACGTTGCAGGCGAAGACATCTTCCCAGGCACAACTTACGCTTCATGTAAAGATTGGTACTTCAACAAGTATAGTGCACTTTTCTGCCCCAAGACTTGGTTGATCAACATATTACGTCTTCTCGCACGGCCTTGACGTTGAAATAACGAAAAAGTCATTTTATCACCTTTGGGAACAAGCGTCTTCAGATAAAGTTGTACCCCTTCATGGCATTCGCACGTGGCAGGAAATGAAAAAAAAATCTAAATAGTAACATAAAGATTAAGCAGCTTACTTAACATCTGATCGGACATATAAAGCATCGATAAGACAATTGGCTGAGTTCGCATAGCATTGGTCAGTGAGCCTATCGATAATCATATCGATCCACATATCTACTCTATCTGCCCTTTCCGTGAGCAACGGCGGGAATGCAATACTCCCACTATATCCGAGCCTCGAGGTTCCGACGACAAGGGTATGACATCACCCCGGCGGCCTCCCGAAATCTCAAAGCGGTGACGGTATACGTTTAGGTTATGATCAAACATATTTGTAGCACTGACAGGCGCCAAGTAGATCCACAAATGCCTGATATGTTTTTCATATCACGTCATGGGTATCGTCGAGAACGTGATATTAAATCAAATAACGTGCAGCCGCAGACTCCTTTCTTAGAATGGGTGCTTGTTGCTTGTTTGAGTTTCCAAAATAAAAATTCCGCAACTGCCTACGTTTCTCGTATCCAGAACTCAACCGGATAATAGAGCAAGTCGTGTGAGAGTAGCAGAACAATTAACATGATTGAACGTGCACCAGCAATTTTAGTCACCCTCGGCGAATCCCGTCTCAAATGTGGAACTCGTACTGTCTCCATCTTACGCCCCTTTAGATATTGAGGTTTAGCTCGACAGAGGGCGTTGACATTTGCGTAAGGATTCGTATCACCCGGACTTCATAAATACAACGTCACAATCGTCTTTACATCGACGTTACGCCCATATACCGTTGTTATAACGATGGCTAGTCCAACAACATAAGCAGGTGAAATATGAATGAAATACGAAAGACATTATCTCAATGTTACGGCATTTGACATTCCTGGACGATACTTTTTATAGAACGCTCTAACTCGCTTTATACAGGAGCGAGGAATGGTCCATGATAAGATGGTAAATTTGAGGCGAAAGTCGGACGTCATGTTCGAGAATGGTAGTCACGAAACGGTATTGAAACAAGGGTACTTGAATACCTGAGACGATGAGTAAAATAATCAGATTTAGAAATCGAAAAACCCTCATTTAGAAATGAAGGACATTTTACTAAACCATCGTAGTCGAAAAAGACAAACATAACGTCTTAACACCGCCGAGCTTTGGAGGCCACCTTTTGTTGGATGACACTTTCGGGGGTATGACATATTTCTTCCATTCTCGGATGTGTCAGATCCACGAACTGATCCGAAATGGGTAGCAGAGGACGTAAGTATGTTGGATTCTTCCTCCAAGTTGTAGTTGGACAACCATATCTAGCATAGCCGCTTGGATTAATTTCCATAACCATCGGAGCAATGATTTCCTTAGAGAGAAAATGCGATGTATCATGACTAGCTTGTATCCGATGTTCTGCGCTTTGGATGCGGAGCGTATAAATGCCGATTCTAACTAGTATTCTTGAAGCGATTAGAAATTTATTTCTTAAGCTAATCATAAATATACTCACATGTGGCAGCTCTATTCAGCGATATACCTTAATCGGGAGCTGGGAGCTGGGATATGGGGAGGACCGATGACGGTAGCAAGAAATTTTTCTTCGCCTCAAGTGCTACTAACTGTAAAACCTCAACGGAGAATGCTCAATTGGGGTAAAAGACAGACCTGCGAGCGGTGATCAGAAGATGTTCCTTCTGTTGTCTGAGGCGCATGGCCTGAATGATAACTTTTAACAAAAAATGATCGAGCTTCACTCAAAATCAAGGTGCAACGATCAAGAACGGTACACATATGTGTTCGAACGACGAAGCTCCGGTAACGACTACCCCAAGAAATGCAGTTAACAACGATATACGAAGTTCGTACTGCGTGTTGGCGTCAGTGGGGCGAGAGGTGGGACGGTGGGTAGAGAAGGACGGTGTTGAGAGGAATGTCGCATTGGCGTTGGTCCACAGTGTCACCCGGAAACGTGGATCATACCCAGGCTTACAAGGGATTAGCATACAGGAACCGAATTATAGAGTGTCACGGACATTGCGGGAGGCAAGCAACAAGAAGAAATCGTGGAAGAGAATCTCGGATGCTGTTATTTCATGGGATGCTGCAAGTATGTTGCTGGATTCCTGGCGGAGGCGGAAACCGTATGAAGGGTGCCAGGTGAGGGAATACTGTTGCTGATAGGTTCATCATTAGAGCTCGTTGGACCAAAACGTTACTTCATTCTTACCGTAGTCGTCACATCCTCCTTGGCGCAAAGAACGTAGAGTAATTACATCGTCTATGGCAAGGTTGGTATCATTGTGCTTTCACCAAGCGCTTGTTCACATGGGCTTATGAACAGTCCACTCAAAACAACGATGTGGCACATTGGCAGTGTGAGAGCTTTGTCACATGTCACATGTCACGACTAAACGCTCTCGTGACTTGGATAGCGCTGATGCAAGTTCCATGGCGTACTCCATTGTTCGTTTGGACTACCAAAGTGCGCCTGGTCGCTCAGCTCTCGTACCGAACCAGATCCCTACATTAATGACCAATGTATCCTCAAGGTGACCATTCAGCCCTCTATTGGTCATGGTACCATCGGCACTATCGGAACCTCCGTCCATGTCATAGTTTTGTCGCGGTTGATATACAATCTATCTGCAAAGAATGAATAAGAACAAAATAGCCGTATAGGAAATGCTGTCTTTCTTTCAAGGGCTCTTAATCATACTATGCTCGTCTGACGAGATGAACAAATTGCACATGTGAGGAGCAATTGTGACGAGTTCACATGACGAAACCAATGTTTGCACAATATATGGCTCTGCCACCCGGATGCCGCACTGGTGGACCAACGACTCCTGCCACACGATGAGGATGGATGTCACAAAAAGCGGAGACAAGGTTTAACCCTGACTTTTGTTGACGCACCTCTCTGCGAGCGGTTGCGGTCCTATGGCATTCTTGGAGTGTTATTTCTTTTGCGGTGAGTAAGTCCTTCGGGGCTGAGAGGTTGAGGTGGCGTTGGAGATTGGAGATCATCGAGGCCGAATTGAAGGTACGGCGCCATGAAAAGAGAGTACCAGCTTGCGATGGCGAACACCGTGTCGCATCCCCTTCGGATACAACTTGAACGTCATCCAAGTCGTCAAGAGAAACAACAGACACTTGTGAATCCTATACTGAGGAGAAAAAAATATGTTTGGGCATTGCAGAGAAGCGGTTGCTGCTGTCTACTTATAGGCCGTCGACGCGCCGTGGAGCATGGGTGAAGTTAAAGGGGAGACAGCTAGACGGCTAGTAGGATGGGTTAAAATCGTATAAATTATGCACATACTGCGAGCATATTCGATTCTTATATGACCCTAAAAAACCAAGTTGTGAACTGATGACGCGCCATTCCGAGCTGTTCATCCCAGCGATGCTCAAGATTCCGTGGCGATAAACATTAAACACGTGGGCTCATTGCCCAAACAGGAAAGCCGATCTGTTTTTGACATAAGCAAGGCGGCTGACAGTCACAGTTCTATATAAAACCACCCACGCACATCTCTCTCTTCTTTCCAGTTAACCACATACTATGCACACCATGCACACCATGACTACCTCCGCTGCTCCCATCTACCTCTCCACTGACGCTGGTCGTCGACTCTCCGTTCCCATCCTCACCGTTCCCATCCACACCCCTAAAATCATTCACATCGACGCTTCCTCTTTGCAAACCGCCTTGAATGTCCAGCCCATCATTCCCGCCCAGGACACGCCGGTCACCATGTCTCCGGTGCCGGCGAACGCGCTTGAGCGCGTCAAAACCATCAACGGACTCGAAGGCCGTGCTATCCTTGCGCACAGAAAACGTCCCGCCCAGGAGGATCCTGCCATTGTTGATCAGCCTCAGGCTTTGTCTCTTCAGCGCATCAAAACCAACAGACCCAAAGGTTTTAAGCGTGTTTGGAAAATCGTCAAATCTACTATTCTTGGGAGTCTTGGGACTCACTCTGGCGACCACTCTGGCGACGACTCGATTGTACTTGCTGGGTCTGAGGCTTCCTCTCTTAAGCGGGTTCGGAATATCAACAAGCAAACTGGTCTCGGCGTTGTTGAACAACGTAAACGCAGGAAGGCCAGAAGGGCCGTTCTCCGCCCCTAGTGGGCTCGGGCAGTAATGCCCAACTTTTTTTTTTCTCTTCTCCGTTTTCAAGGCAAGGCTGACATTTCTTTTCTTTCTTTTTTTTGTGTAGGTTCAATCGTTGTTATCTTTCGACGCCTGTACGAAGAATGCGACGCCCTGCTTGGATTTCGTGATGAACCGACTGTTTTATGTAAGCCAAGTGTTTAATGCAATGACCATTACTAACCAAGAACAAAGCACCACAGCCGAAGCTTTGGCAGTTGTACCAAGTTGACGAGACTTGTCAAATCACGAGCGCGGGCAGCGAGAGTGACAAGCGTGGGACCCTGGTCAAGTTTCGCGTGTAAGCTTTCAAAGCCTGTCGACTTGCCGGGTTCAAGGCAGGAATGGTGAGGTGGCGGGCAAAGGATGTGCGACCCTAGCCAAGTCTAGCGTTTGGAGCTCGCTACTATTAAAACCGCCGGGGAGAACGTCGAGTATGGAGCAGAGCTTGGTGGGATACTTGCTACATTCCGTCTCGTGATGAAGCTTCCAGAAGGATGGCGTTTGATGAGCCGGCACCTGTCTCCCTGGACTTGGGAAAACCGTCAAGGGATTGGGCAATGATGACAACTCGAACAGTGGGCTTTGCTTTTCTACAGTGGCAAGCGTGACTGATAAGCTTCATAGTCCCGACATCAAGAATAATCCCTTTTCTTTCTTGTCTTTTTTTATTAGCTACCCTTCTTTTTCCCGCGTCGGTAGCTTTTCCCCCCCATGGCCCAAGGGGTTTTTAACGCACCCGACGTCGAGGACCATTGAACCTTTTTTTTGCTACCGGTTTCTGATGTAATAACCACTGCTTTGGATGTATAATGGGATTTAAGATGGCCTATATCACTGTGTGATCTGAGAGTCTGAACTTGAATGCAGTCGACGTCGAAGAGGAAAAAGATATTGATGAGCATATAATCCGTTTCTCTGTCAAAGACAATCAGTAGACTGACATCTAACAGGACGGAGGTGCCAGTTTGTCATGACTTGGAACAGTACGTCATTTTTATCAGAAAAAGAATCCATTCCTAAAGGTCGTTTCATAGAGAGAGTGTGGTTAGAAGGTCTACCAAAGGCAAACTTTTGTGCCCATGATCGTCATCATAGCAAAAGTGGGCGCAACGGAGGGGAAACAGGATGTGTGCCCAGGGGGATGTCACTAGCCTAGGAGGCCGAGTCGTGACCAGATGACCAGAGGTACGCGATCATGTGACCATCATCCTCAAACGACACCTATGTTGGCCAAATTAAATGCTGGCGCGTGTTCAAGGTGCTACTGTAAGTATCATTCGCAACTCATGCAGTGGGCAGCAGCAGTGGCACACTGGCACCTCTCAAGTCTGTCCCCATGGAGTTAGCCCATTACGGCGATGATCATTGATAAACCATACCGCCTGTGGATATGGACGTAACCCTTTCCTTCCCCTTCCATTATGCCTTGGGGCACTGTGAAGCTGAACGATGGTGAGTCCTGTTTGGCCCCCCAAACCATAACTCCATTTTTGATCAGGAACCTCCATCCCCGGCATTGGGTTCGTTAACCAGCCCTGACATAGAACTTTTTATCGCTTAACATTAGTTTCGGCACAGGAAGAATTCCGAAAGAGCTGACTGCTGACCGGGTAGAACAAGCCATATCTGTTGGCTTGATCCACGTGGGTGAGTTGCAAACCAAGTCCCGTTTAGTTATATATAACCTGACCTGGACAGAAGCTTCACCCGTGTATTGTAACGAAGAGCAAGTAGGAAAAGCCATACGCGGAAGTGGTCTCAACCGTGGTGAAATTTACATCACCACGAAATACGCGGCTTTTGATCCTGATAACTCTCGAGTGGACGTTCTCACATCTGTCAACAATAGCTTGAAAAGGTGTTGTAATTGTAATTTTGCATCCAGATCCAAGCTCATTCGCGCACCTTATAGCTTGGAGTATCATATATCGATTTGTACCTTATTCATCACTATCAGGCAGCGATCCCTGATATACCTACAGTTTGGAGGCAGATGGAGGAAGTACAAGCGAAGGGTTTGGTAAGGTAGCCGTTTATATTATGTATTCTCAGTTTCATCTCGTTGACGTCGGGTCTTTACAGGAGTATCGGCGTAAGCAACTTCGAGGTCCATCACCTCGAGATTTTTTTGGCGTCAGCGAAAGTCTTGCCAGTGGTTAATCAAGTTTGTGACTATTGCTTCAAAAGTATAACCGGTGAATAACTATGTGTGACTTAGATTGAGCTTCCTATGCTCGACAAAAGCCGATTCTCGATTACGCAGCCGAACATAACATCGTAATCGGATCATATTACCCTCTATTGTCAGCACACGTAATAGTTCTTCATTCGCCTTCATTGACCTCGAATTATCACAGTTCCATCATCAAATGTCCTGGAGGACCACTTGATAAGCCTCTCAAGGCAATAGCCAGCCGGCTTCAAGCTACGGACGATCAAGTTGTCCTTGCATGGGCCAAAGCAAAAGGGACCGTCGTTAATATGTCTGTATCAATTACTCATTCATTTAAGTTGCACTTATCTCTTAATTACGAAGCACGAGTTCGAAAAAAAAATAGACTAGAAGGTTACGTGACGGCGGGAGATCTCGGTATGTTAGATTCTGAAGATGTTTTCCCCTCTAATGTTGATCGATCTGCTTTCTATGAGCTTGAATATGGAGACGTCGCAGCGCTGGACGAAGCAGGGAAAGACAACGCTCCTTCATGCTTATGTCTAATTGGGACGGTTCGGTGGAGGTGTTGCGTACAGAAGGGCAGGAACACCTGATGATACAATCATCTTTGATCTTGCGGGACCTTCGCGCCCTACCTAAGTACTATATGTGGTCCAGTGTTTGGCTTTGACCGGGTGTTTAGCTTTTGCCCTTTTATCACTCCACGATTTTTTAACACATACTATGGATGTATTAGAATCTACTCATAAGCTATGTAAAGCAGCGGTAAAGTTGTCGACGAGAGCGACGCCCATAAGTGGTGAAATTGGGCATGAGAGAGTGACTTTCACACCATTTTTGTCAAGATCTCATCCGATCTGACAGGTAGTGTCAACATTTTTTGTTATGAAAACCATGAGATACATCTATTCTGTCTATGCCGTATATTTCAAAGTCAAAATCATGCGAAGAATATGTTGAGCGTGCTTGAGCAATGATGAGACTGTCGAAGGAGTGACAAACGTGTTACGAACGCGTTACAACGGTTTAAACTCCGTTCAGTGGTGCGGCAGACGCATATTGACAGGCGACGCACTTCATCGCATGCGAGCATTTGATGATTATGCCGAACGCTGCCGCACCAGTTGGAGGTTGAAAATCATATGTGACATTGCTGTGACAAGGTGCTAAACACTAGGTCAAATCGACTGTTCTGAAAGATTGCTTCACAGGACTTGTTCCTCCATGCCTAAAAATTTCAAAAAATGCGCACTATGTAGATAGTTATATATCCCTTGACTTTGCGAAGCCACAGCTCTCACTTATGAGCAGTTGTGCCACAAAACGGCATATAGTCAAAAGGTGACAAACACTGGACCACATATAGTAGTGTCAGTTATATGTTTTCGAGGTCCGACGGGTTTAAAACTCCGATTGCAATTAGCAGCGCACTACTGTGACATCGCACTGGACAACATGATACCACTTCCTCCACAAGCTGGTGCTATCCACCTTCCCCCTGCTCCTCAAGACCCACCTGTTCTGGCAGATGTTGTACATGCAAAGTACTACAAAAGGAGTGTTGAGGTAGCAACTGGTGAGCATTTGTTCACTTGTTCTTCAATTCCAACTGATGACCATAGCAACTCATGTGCCCAATGGACCCACACCTAATGATGCAGCCAGGGCTATGACAGTCCGTATGGGACAAAAACATTATGGTAATGTCAGGCAGTGCACATTGATGTGCACTGGTTTGCACCACTGTGCATTGGTGCATGACATGCATCATTGTGCACACCTTTGATGCATCAGTGCAACAAGTGAGACATGCCATACTCTGTGCTGGTGGCTGTGCAGTGCATGCACCAATGTTGCACAATGCATGCACTATTGTTGAGGTCAATGATACATGAGTGCAAGATTGCATTGTTATTAGATTTTGTTAATGTCTGAGATTCCTGTTAGACTCTCACATTACATATTGCTGTTCTTGGTATTTTCATTATATTTCTATGCAAACAAAAAAAATTTTAAAAAAAATGGCAACTTGTCTGATAGCCTTGGACTTCCTCTATTTGGAATAAGTGCAAATATTGCACTGGTGGCATGCTCATGTCAGGTATGGTGCATGCACCACTTGTGCACCATTGTGTTAGATCATCTGAATGAGTGGAATCAACTGGAATGAGAAGATGCATCTTGTGCACTCTCAGGTGCATCTGGTGCATCAGTGTGCATTGTGTCATGTCTAAGCCCCATGCACCCTCATGCACTGATGTGCACTGATGCACACTGATGCACACTGATGCACACTGATGCACATTGATGCACATTGATGCACATCAGTCCCTAGGACAAAAACTAATGTTTTTGTCCCATACAGTCAATCATACAGGGCTGATATCTATAAAACACAAGTAGTTCTTGCTCACTCAGCTGGTGGTATGTTCATGCACTATTCTGAACAGGTCAACACCTGATTGCCATTTGAGATGCTGCTCCACCATGGTTTTTACCAGCACTAAATGCAGCATTGACTGAACACCTTACCCCAATCAAAGTTACTCTTGCAAAGGTTAGTGCACTTCACAATCCATGATCAGATGGCTTGATACATATAGACATGAAATATGCTCCTTCATGATGGTCAATCCTGCCCTTTTGACATTGTATCCTTCCTGGATGGCTCCATGCCAAATGCTCCACCAGTTAGTTTTCTCAACATCATTCTAATCCCTGCACACTTATCTATATTGAAAGCATAATTTGCCACTGTTGACTAGTGCAGCAATGATTACTGGCCTGAATCCAGGTCAGCTTAATGCTTATTGCAATGGGTATGTTGGTGTGGGTCATGGCTTAGTGGGAGCAGCAAGGCAGATGGCTATTGCACAGGCAATTGGGTGTACAGTTGCTCTGTAGTCTATGCAAGGCTGTGAATACATAGCTTTATATTCAGAGAAAATGGGCAGCTACAAACCAGTGCCATCAGGTAGCTGCACCATTTCTCAAGAGACCTGACCAGGTCAGGCATAGGCATAGGATCATGAGGAGTTATCATGGAGCATCACCAAATGAGGAGCAGGTAGTGCTGATAATTTATCTACGTCTTGTGGGACCTTCGTGCTCTACCCCCTAGCATCCAGACCAGCACCTTGACCCTCACCGCATTCTTATACAAGACCAAGACCTTTCTAAACTTGCCCATCAGCAGGGCGATGCCCGCGAGCGCCGTCAACGCTGCAAAACACAGCTGGGTAGATGATCGAGTTGAACATGACAAAGCTCAATTCGAGCATCGCGACGCCAAAGACGAGGGTGCCGTGAAGGTAGAGCTGCTCGCACGTGGCGAGGGCGCAGTGGAAGTAGGCAAGCGTGTGCTCCTTGACCAGAGTGTGGTTCGAGCAGAGCGCAGTGGCGCGCCCGGAGATGAGGATGTTGAAGATGTGCATGACCAAGGCAAATAGGGAGAACAAGGCACCGACGTTGAAGAGGCGTTGGGCGTATGCGCCTTCGATTTGGAGGGATTTGCTGAGGCCGACGAAGGAGGCGGTGAGAGAGGCGGTAAATGTAGACTGTCATGCGTATTATTAGACTTCGACTCTTTTTTTGGCTATGGGAATAGAACGACATACGATGAGGAGTTGCATGTTGAATTGTTGCGACAGTATTCCGTACGTTTTCTCCTTGATATGAACGTGTTCATTTGTGGTTTCTGTGATCCAGACTCGTCAATAAGCGCTCAGTGTCGAGGGAGCCAGCGTTTACCTTGGCCTTGTGGAAACTTGGAGTCGAGTCGTGCTTGAGGTGCACGTTTTGAACATAGCCATCAAAGAAATCGTCGAGATATTTCAGGTGCGTGTGCACATGCGACTGGGCCTCTTCAGTAATGGTATCAGCACCTGATGCTTCTGCGGACCAACATTCAACGCCGCCCTCTAACGGAATAGAGCACGAACCTGGCAGCCTGGTTTTCCTGTCCTTGTCTCCGCGGAGGGCCTTGATCTCTTGAATATGAGAGGCCAACAAGATGCCCAACTTGGACTCTAGTAACTCGAGCTTGCGAAAGACATCGGCATCGTTCGGGGATATGGCTTGAGCGTCAGCTCAGACACCCTCATCCACTCGGTCGTCGTCAGGTGTGCGAGAAAACAAGCCAAGCACCTTATCTCGTCTGCCTCAAGTTTGAATGGAGACCACGTGCAGGCCATCGAGCATCAATGCATCAAGTGTTAAATAACGGGGGTTAGGGAAGCAGCTGCGGGTTCTCCGGTACACTCTGACCTCAGGTCAGGCCTTGCCAACCGCTCCGTGCACCTTTTGAAGACAATTGACGACAAGGGCGATGGCCGTCTTGACCTCCTCCACCTCACCCTTCTTGACTCTATCCACCAACCAGCCGAGCTTGTCCGGATGCCAGGGCAGGAACGAGCTGCGGATCCTCGCTTTCGGCGTCAAGCTTGAGGGCCTTCAAGTTAGGATGTGCTTGCTGTCATCTATCACACCCAGTGAGAAATGCGTCAGCTCAAAGCCGCAGGAATCCTCTGCCGGCCTGCAAATCCGATGACAGCTGTGACGGCTAGTAGGATGGGTTGAAATCGTATAAATTATGCACATACTGCGAGCATATTCGATTCTTATATGACCCTAAAAAACCAAATTGTGAACTGATGCCGCGCCATTCCAAGCCGTTCATCCCAGCGATGCTTAAGATTCCATGGCGATAAACATTAAACACGTGGGCTCATTAATCATTGCCCAAACAGGAAAGCCGATCTGTTTTTGACATAAGCAAGGCGGCTGACAGTCACAGTTCAATATAAAACCACCCACGCACATCTCTCTCTTCTTTCCAGTTAACCACATACTATGCACACCATACACACCATGACTACCTCCGCTGCTCCCATCTACCTCTCCACTGACGCTGGTCGTCGACTCTCCGTTCCCATCCTCACCGTTCCCATCCACACCCCTAAAATCATTCACATCGACGCTTCCTCTTTGCAAACCGCCTTGAATGTCCAGCCCATCATTCCCGCCCAGGACATGCCGGTCACCATGTCTCCAGTGCCAGCGAACGCGCTTGAGCGCGTCAAAACCATCAACGGACTCGAAGGCCGTGCTATCCTTGCGCACAGAAAAAGTCCCGCCCAGGAGGATCCTGCCATTGTTGATCAGCCTCAGGCTTTGTCTCTTCAGCGCATCAAAACCTCCTACAGCAGACCCAAAGGTTTTAAGCGTGTCTGGAAAATCGTCAAATCTACTATTCTTGAGTGTCTTGGGACTCACTCTGGCGACGACTCTGGCGACGACTCGATTGTACTTGCTGGGTCTGAGGCTTCCTCTCTTAAGCGGGTTCGGAATATCAACAAGCAAACTGGTCTCGGCGTTGTTGAACAACGTAAACGCAGGAAGGCCAGAAGGGCCGTTCTCCGCCCCTAGTGGGCTCGGGCAGTAATGCCCAACTTTCTTTTTCTCTCCTCCGTTTTCAAGGCATGGCTGACTTTTTTTTTTCTTTATTTTTTTTTTGTGTAGATTCAATCGCTGTTATCTTCCGACGCCTTTACGAAGAATACGACGCCCGGCTTGGATTTCGTGATGAACCAACTGTTTTATGTAAGCCAAGTGTTTAGTGCAATGACCATTACTAACCAAGAACAAAGCACCACAGTCGAAGCTTTGGCGGTTGTACCAAGTTGACGAGACTTGTCAAATCACGAGCGCGGGCAGCGAGAGTGACAAACGTGGGACCCTGGTCAAGTTTCGCGCGTAAGCTTTCAAAGCCTGTCGACTTGCCGGGTTCAAGACAGGAATGGTGAGGTGGCGGGCAAAGGATGTGCGACCCTAGCCAAGTCTAGCGTTTGGAGCTCGCTACTTATGAAGCCGCCGGGGAGAACGTCGAGTATGGAGCAGAGCTTGGTGGGATACTTGCCACATTCCGTCTCGTGATGAAGCTTCCAGAAGGATGGCGTTTGATGAGCCGGCACCTGTCTCCCTGGACTTGGGAAAACCGTCAAGGGATTGGGCAATGATGACGACTCGAACAGTGGGCTTTACTTTTCTACAGTGGCAAGCGTGACTGATAAGCTTCATAGTCCCGACGTCAAGAATAATCGCATTTCTTCTTTGTCTTCTTTTTATTAGCTACCCTTCTTTTTCCCGCGTCGGTAGCTTTCCCCCATGCCCAAGGGGTTTTAACGCACCGACGTCGAGGACCCATTGAACTTTTTTTTGCTACCGGTTTTTCCGATGTAATAACCACTGCTTTGGATGTATAATGGGATTTAAGATGGCCTATATCACTGTGTGATCTGAGAGTCTGAACTTGAATGCAGTGGACGTCGAAGAGGAAAAAGACATTGATGAGCATATAATCCGTTTCTCTGTCAAAGACAAACAGTAGACCGACATCTAACAGGACGGAGGTGCCAGTTTGTCATGACTTGAACAGTACGTCATTTGTATCAGAAAAAGATTCCATTCCTAGAGGTCGTTTCATAGAGAGAGTGTGGTTAGAGAGGTCCACCAAAGGCAAACTTTTGTGCCCATAACCGTCGTCATAGCAAAAGTTGGCGCAGCGGAGGGGAAACAGGATGTGTGCCCAGGGGGATGTCACTAGCATGGGAGGCCGAGTGCGACCAGATGACCAGAGGTACGCGATCATGTGACCATCGTCCTCAAATGACACCTATGTTGGCCAAAGGCAGTATGGGCCGCCGATGTCAATGGTTCAAAATCACTCGTAGAGTGAATGAGCGCTGAGGCCGCCTCAAGAAGCCTTTGGACTCGATGACATAAAAGTAATGTGACTGAAAACATAAGACGGTGGCTCACTTGGCGTGTTGAAATGCTGGCGCGTGTTCAAGGTGCCACTGTGAGTATCATTCGCAACTCATGCCGTGGGCAGCAGCAGTGGCCCACTGGCACCTCTCAAGTCTGTCCCCATGGAGTTAACCCATTACGGCGATGATCATTGATAAACCATACCGCTTTGTGGATATGGACGTAACCCTTTCCTTCCCCTTCCATTATGCCTTGGGGCACTGTGAAGCTGAACGATGGTGGGTCCTGTTTGGCCCCCCAAACCATGAAATCCATAACTCCATTTTTGATCAGGAACCTCCATCCCCGGCATTGGGTTCGTTAACCAGCACTGACAGAGGACTTTTTATCGATCAACATTAGTTTCGGCACAGGGAGGATTCCGAAAGAGCTTACTGCTGACCGGGTAGAGCAAGCCATATCTGTCGGCTTGATCCACGTGGGTGAGTTGCAAACCAAGTCCCGTTCAGTTATATATAACCTGACCTGGACAGACACTTCGCCCGTGTATTGTAATGAAGAGCAAGTAGGAAAAGCCATACGCGGAAGTGGTCTCAACCGTAGTGAAATTTACATCACCACGAAATACGCGGCTTTTGATCCTGATAACTCTCGAGTGGACGTTCTCACATCTGTCAACAATAGCTTGAAAAGGGTGTTGTAATTGTAATTTTGCATCCAGATCCAAGCTCATTCGCGCACCTTATAGCTTGGAGTATCATACATCGACTTGTACCTTATTCATCACTATCAGGCAGCGATTCCTGATATACCTACGGTTTGGAGGCAGATGGAGGAAGTACAAGCGAAGGGTTTGGTCAGGTAGCCGTTTATCTTATGTATTCTCAGTTTCATCTCGTTGACGTCAGGTCTGCAGGAGTATCGGCGTAAGCAACTTCGAGGTTCATCACCTCGAGATTCTTTTGGCGTCAGCGAAAGTCTTGCCAGTGGTTAATCAAGTTTGTGACTATTGCTTCAAAAGTATAACCGGTGAATAACTATGTGTGACTTAGATTGAGCTTCATCCGTATGCCTATGCTCGACAAAAGCCGATTCTCGATTACGCAGCCGAACATAACATCGTAATCGGATCATATTACCCTCTATTGTCAGCACACGTAATAGTTCTTCATTCGCCTTCATTGACCTCGAATTATCACAGTTCCATCATCAAACGTCCTGGAGGACCACTTGATAAGCCTCTCAAGACAATAGCCAGTCGGCTTCAAGCTACGGACGATCAAGTTCTCCTTGCATGGGCCAAAGCAAAAGGGGCGGTCGTTAATACGTCTGTATCAATCACTCATTCATTTAAATTGCACTTACTTATCCCTTAATTACGAAGCACGAGTTCGAAAAAAAATAGACTAGAAGGTTACGTGACGGCGGGAGATCTCGGTATGTTAGATTCTGAAGACGTTTTCCCCTCTAATGTTGATCGATCTGCTTACTATTGCAGAGCTTGAATATGGAGACGTCGCTGCGCTAGACGAAGCAGGGAGATGAGGGCTCAGAAAGACAATGCTTCATGCTTACAGTGTGTCTTATTGGGACGGTTCGGTGGACGTGTTGCGTACAGAAGGACAGGAACGTCTGATGATACCTTTGATCCCCGTAGATACAAATAATTGCAAATAAATACCCCTGAGCTCCATGTCGATATCCCAATCAAGCAGCCTTACAACATCTTACTGATGGTTCGCTCAGTCGTGACCGTCACTTGGGAATGGCTCTCACGGACGACCAACATAACGAGAATACCCGTCTTCTCTCGTCGAGCGGGAGTGCTCTCTCGTGCGATGAAACGATCAATGTTGACCCAGAAAACACGGAAGAACAACCTTGCATCGCAAAAGGACAGAATGAGTTGTATCTGACCAAAGTATGATTTTATTTTATTTTATGATGGTAGCATCTCGTCTCACAACGTCTCCAGGTCATTCCGATGGCAATTGGGCTTCTGCCCATTGCGATGAATGGAAACATTATTGTTGCATGTGCGATTCCTACTACACCCATAGAGTGACACCACGCTCATATAAGATTTTGCAACAGTATACACCTCTATTGGGAGCGAGATGAACCAATTACAGAGCGCAAGCTGGATACCCACGGCGTACATGTTGACGCAAACCAGTTTCCAGTGCGCCAATTCCCTCTGGCGTCCTCGATCGTAGCGAATCACTGCATGGGTATATAGACCGTTGGCTGGAAAACTCAGTGATATTTTTGGTCGTAAGGCGTGTCTATTGGCGTGCTACGCTATTTATGCCTTTGGATGCCTGATGTTTGGCCTATCAAATACAATGACCCAGCTTATCGTGGCAAGAGCGATATCAGGTATCGGTTCTGGGGGAATATCAATGTACGTCTTTGGTATGATGTACAAACATTTTTCCCCCACTTATGGAACCAATCAGATTGGTCACAATCATTGTGTCCGATATCGTACCACTGCGCGTTCGGGGCACTTGGCAAGGTACACCAGCATATCATCAACCTTTAATTCTTCACCCAGCATGGGACAGGCGCGCTCAACACGGTTTTTGCTGCCGGTTCGATAATTGGAGCTCCTCTCGGCGGCTTCTTCGCAGACGGTATCGGTTGGCGATGGTAGGCACCACGACGCTTCTTGTTCGGTCTCATGACGCGTCTTTTTCAAGGGCATTCCTGTTACAAGTTCCGCTTTTTGTGATCGCATTTATCGCAGTGCTATTAACCCTCCATTTACCGGCGACCAATAGGCCTGCTCTATCTGAAAACATTAAACGCATAGATTTTGGGGGCGCGATAACACTTATCCTGTCCGTCTTCTTCCTGTTGTGTGGTCTAGATCGTGGTGGAAACATCTCCTGGTCCGACTGGCGCACTATGGGCTCGCTTATCCTTTTTGCTGTCTTTATGACTCTCTTCGCGTTCATCGAGGCGTCCGTCGCATCAGAACCATTCGCTCCACCGCGAATATTCTTCGACCGTTCTCTTCTGCCCTGCTACATTACAGGCTTTTTTGGAGCTGTGGCGTCGTCTATCCTAGTCTTCTACATGCCGCTTTTTTGCCAAGTGGTCGAGGGAAAGACGGCCTTGGAGGCAGGCATTTGGTTGATCATTGGCATGGTCGCCGGACTGGTTGGTTCACTGTCGAGTGGTTTCGTCATGCAACATACGGGCAAATACTATGCCTTAACGGTAATCAGTTATTTCTTGCTCCTTGCGGGAACAGGCATCGCATTCCTCTTCAGTGGCGTTTTCGTAGTTTCTATCATCGGCGTTGCTCTCGGTGCGGTCGCTATTTTTTGAGCTAACTTATATCACTGCTTACACAAATGCTAGGGATGGGTGTGACTGAACTCGGCAACGGTGCGTGTAATTTATCATTTCATGAGTGGCAATCTACACAGCGAATAGGTAGCGGAATTATCACAACTCTAGTCGCCTTGGTAGCACATGCTGGGCAAGCAGATCAGGCCACTGCAACTTCCAGTAAGCACAATAACTGTATTCCTTGTTCATCTCTCCAATATCTCCGTCTAGTTGCTTACCTTTTCCGGTCCTTGGGAGCCCTTTTTGGCTTGTCCGCGGGCAGTACGCTTGCTCAAAATGCCCTTCGATATTTGTTGCATAAGAGATTGTCAGGAGATAATATCCAGGAGGTGAGCGAGACGCATAGGAATTTTAATATCTCCCGATCATATCATCTCAGATTGTAAGACGCGTCAGACAATCCCTGAGCTACTTGAACGAGCTGGATCCGGTTACTAAAGCGATCGTCGTCCATTCTTATAAGAATGCTATCCAAGTCACCTTTCTCTTCATGGTTGCTATGGGTGCCCTCGCAGCGCTTGCTTCATTATTCATTAAAGAAAAGGCACTCACGTACACACGTTCATGAGTTGCTGTATGTTACACACTGATAGCATATGTTTAAGTAAAGAACGGCATTGATCAATTACACGAGTACAGTTGCAATTACCAAGAGGGCACGGTTCAGGAGAGATGTTTATATGCCCGTCAACCTTCGCACAAGAATAGGTACTGTGATATCATCTTCGGAAGCTACCTTGGGGCGCCCAAATTCCCATACCAATTCCGTCGATGGCCCATTGGGGAACTCAAAAGTGAAATGTTGGACCAGAACAGAAAGTACTGCCTAGATATTGTGAAGTCAAACCAACCGCATTACTGACGAAAGCTTTACCATACCTTCACCTCCAATATGGCGAAGTCTCTTCCGGGACACAGCCTCGGGCCACCACCAAAAGTCAATAGATTTCTGTACCCGGGTATTTTATCCTTTTTTTCGTTCCTATTATCATCAACGTCAAGCCATCTGTCTGGATCGAACGTTCCCGCGTCTGGCCCCCACAACTCTTCCGATATATTCAATCCTGCTGTAGGGATGCGGATGACGGTGCCTTTCCTCACGAACAAACTGTCGATCGTTGCTCCAGATGCAGTTCGTACGGGATCCATCAGTGGAATCACATCATCGTCCATTGCCTTCGTCAGATAATCATCAACATGAAAAGGCAAGGAAGCAAAGGGACAAACCACACGGACTATTTCCGGCTGAGGTGTATGTAACCTCAGCGTCTCGCATATAAAAGCATCGAGATATTTCAGATCCTTCGTCAGTTGGTCGTACGTAGGGCATTCCCCTTCTGTCAAGCATTTCCCGAGTTCGGTCCGGACAGTTTCTTGGATTTCTGGCCGGCGCGCAAGTTCAATGAGTGAGCACTGGAAAAGGCTCGGTGATTGAACATGTATGGATGAACGGAATTACCGTTAAAACGACTGTCAACCGCACGGGTAAGGGCTTATGAGATCCCCCGAAAAACAGGACGACCACTTACTTGTCGTAGTGTCGAAGCCTGCCAAAACAAGCCCACTCTTAGGTAATATCAGCTACAGTGAATGTCAGAGAAGCGGCGGAGGTACATACAGCCTACAAAGTATGCTAATTAGGCAACGAACCAAATGCGAACTGAGGTTACGGACCTGGGCCATGATCTCAGGAAGTGACAAACGAATTTTAGACTCTGCGCTTTCCGACCTAACTACATATGCGCAAAATAACATTCCTCACACATGGCCAAGATAGAGGTAACGTACGCATCACGCCAAGGATTGATTGATGAACGTCGCTATCTTCAGGTCCCTCACGTGCCTTGGCCAGAAAGTCAGTCGTGAGTGCTTTAAAGTGTGTTGCCAAATCCTTGTATTGCTGTTCTTTGGCATTCGGTAAGGAAACATTGAAAAGGCTGTTGAGTTTATCTACGATAAAGAACATAAGCCTTATGAAAGGGGAAGGTTTGATTGCGTGGTATGCATCTATTTCAGCCAGGACTGGGCTCTTTTGGCCACGCAGGGCGCCAAAATCATGCGACATGATAACTTTTCCGGCGCTATCCAATCTGTAAGATAATGAGGTTGAAGAGATTAAAGAATGAAGACTGTGCAGCGTACGTGACATGACTCATCCTTGGGCAAAAAGCAATGAATTTCACTACAGAGATGGATGCGGCGACTCACGATTTTTCAACATGAATTACGACAGCGTCATTTGAGGGCTGAAATCTTGAATCCCATGCTGCTTTGAGCTGTCATTCCTCTGATCAATCAGCTGACCATTGTGGCAAAATAATTTTTACCTGGTAGGCGGAATCCAAGCACGTGCGAGTGAGATTGCGAATTGCGGAAGCTGACAGGGCAAGGGACAATATTCTCCGCATTCTACATTCACGTTTAGTATTAAGCTTATGTACCCACTATTGACCAGTAAAGGGCGACCGACCTTTTGTGAGCCTCCCCTTCTGTGATAACTAAAATGTCACCAAGCTGAGACGAAGTAAGATTGACGGCTCAACAAAATGTTCTGGACCAACCGTCCTGCGTGTCACAGCCTTTGTCCTAGCAGGCTGATAGTATGTCGTGGTGTCCTTGGAAAATAGGTGTGTAAGAGCCTTGAGATCACCTAATACAACTTGCTTGGAGCCGAAGCCCGTGGGTATCTCATAAACGGATCCATACGTCCGTTCCCAGTCCCGATATACCAGACTGAGCTTTGCTGAAGGGAATATCTTCCTGGACCTGCCGAAAATGAAGCTCTCGCTACGTGGTCCTTGCAGTCTGGGAGTTCTAAGACCCTGGCATCTTCGACGGATAGTAACAACGACGAGCAAGGCGAGGATGGAGGACACCATGCTCGTCAAATTGCCTTGGAGATACTCCGTGCTATCAAGCCAAAGGTCGCTGAAGTTGAGGTTAAACATGATAGAGTGAACGAGCCGTTGCAGTGGTGACGCGGACAATTCAAGGAAGGCGACCGTAACTGCAGCTCAATGCTTAAGCAAGTGGCCCAATGAATGCGGGGGAGAGTTGGGTGGGTGAAAAGTTGCTTCTCCTCGCCGAAAAGGATGCCTTGGAAGTGGTGACGGGGGGCCAAGATACCGCACCATCTTGTTCGATTGCACCTGTGAGCGAGAAGTTCTTAGATCCCATATAGTAAGCAGCCTAACCAGATATGAAGATAACGTACATCAGGTACCTGTCGACAGCGGCAGTCAGCGACTCATAAGATAGTGCATAACGGCAATGACTGATTATGCATTATGGTCGGCCGACATTCCCTACCGACCATTTATAGTTTCCATCTGATCTTCTTCGCAACATTATCTCCACTATTTACCCCACACTGGTCCATCAATCCATCATATCCGCTTGGGCTAATGGATTCCCGCTCTGGCCAGGAATGACTCGAAGGGGATCTTTTTTCGGTCCTTATCTCAATACGTATCTGGATGGCCTTTGTGATGCTTAACCTCAATCCCAGTAGTCTTTGGCCCCACAGCCTTCCTTGTATGGGGATTTTAGGATGGTGGCAGGCGTCGGAGGACGGAGCGGAAGTGTCTATGCTTGTCCACAGACTAGGAATTTGCTAGGAATTTGATGTTGCGAGTGATTTCGTTCCGTCACGGTTGTCCTAGTAGAGTTCGGTAAATTGCATGGGCTTTCATACCATCAAGCAGAGACAACTGTGATTCCTTACTTCATGTCGGAAGCGGAGAGGCTTCACACCATCAAAACCTGCTTCCACTGGGGTCTCATCAAGAGAAGCTTGATTCCTTAGGCCGTACACGCAGTCTCGTGCCTGTTCATTTGATATCGATGGAGAAGTGGACCGATGATATGTCGGCTATCCGAGGATGCAAGATGCTTAGCGGAATGAAGAGCAGGACCCTCAATACGTACAGTTGCAGTTACCACTAGGACAGAGAACGTGATTCAGTAGAGATGTTTGCGAAATTACATCCCCGTCAACCTTCGAACGAGAATAGGTACTGTGACATCATCTTCGGAAGCTACCTTGGGACGCCCAAATTCCCATACCAATTCCGTCGATGTCCCATTGGGGAACTCAAAAGCGAAATGTTGGACCAGAACAGAAAGCACTACCTAGATATTGTGAAGTCGAATCAACCGCATCACTGATGAAAGCATTACCATACCTTCAGCTCCAACATAGCGAAGTCTCTTCCCGGACATATCCTTGGGCCACCACCAAAAGTCAATAAATTTCTGTATCCGGGTATTTTCTCCTTTCTTGCTTTTATTTTATTACCCTCAATGTCGAGCCATCTACTTGGATCGAACATTCCCGCGTTTCCCCCCCACAAGGCTTCCGATATATTCAACCCTGCGATAGGGACGCGGGTGACAGTGCCTTTCCTCATAAACAAGCTGTCGATTGTTGCTCCCGATGCAGTTCGTATGGGATCCGTCAGCGGGATCACATCATCGTCGATTGCCTTGGTCAGATCAACATAAACATAGAAAGGCAAGGAAGTAAAGGGACGAACCACGCGGACCAATTCTGCCTGGGGTGTATGTAACCTCAGCGTCTCACACACAAAAGCATCGAGATATTTCAGATCCTTCGTCAGTTGGTCGTACGTAGGGCATTCCCCTTCTGTCAAACATTCCCCGAGCTCAGTCCGGAGAGTCTCTTGGATTTCTGGCCGGCGCGCAAGTTCAATGAGAGCACACTGAGGAAAGACTCGGTGATTGAACATGCGTGAATGAATGAAAATACCGTTAAAGCGACTGTCAACGTAAGGGCTTATGAGATCCGTCGGAAAAGTAGAACGACCACTTACTTGCCGTAGTTTCAGAGGCTGCCATGATAAGCCCACTCTTAGGTAATATGAGCTACAGCGAATGTCAGAGAAGCGGCGGAGGTACACACAGCCTACAAAATATTTCAATTAGGCGCCGAACCAAATGCGAACTGAGGCCACGGACCTGGGTCACGATCTCAGGAAGTGACAAACGGATTTTTGAATCTGCGTTTTCCGATCTAACTGTGAAAAGTACTAAACATCCCCTCATGTAGCCAAGATAGAGGTAACGTACGCATACCGCCAAGGATTGATTTATGAATGTCGCTATCTTCAGGTGCCTCACGTGCCTTGACCAAAAAGTCGGCTGTGAGTTCTTTAAAGTGTATTGCTAATTCCTTGTGCTGCTGTTCTTTGGCATTCGGTAAAGAAACATGGAAGAGGCTGTAGAGTTCCTCTACGGTAAAGAACATAAGCCTTATGAAAGGGGAAGGTTTGACTGCGTGGTACGCGTCCACTTGAGCCAGGACTGGGCTCTTTTGGCCGCGCAGGGCGCCAAAATCATGCGACAAGATAGCTTTTCCGGCGCTATCCAATCTGTAAGATCATCAGGTTGAAGCGATTAAACAATGAGGACTGTGCAACGTACGTGACATAACTCATCCTTGGGTAAAAAGTAATGAATTTCACTGCAGAGATGGATACGGCGACTCACCATTTTTCAACATGAATTACGACGGCATCATTCGACTGCTGAAAACTTGAATCCCATGCTGCTTTGAGCTGTCATTTCTGCTGATCAATCGATCAACCGTTTTGGGACCATAATGGTTCTAACCTGATAGGCGGAATCCAAGCACACGTAAGTGAGATTGCGAATTGCTGAAACTGACAGGGGATGGGACAAGATTCTCCGTAGTCTACAATCACGCGTAATTTATGGACCAACTGTTGACCAGTCAAGGAACCGACCTCTTGTGGGCCTCCCCTTCTGTGATAGTTAAAACGTCACCAAGCTAAGACGAAGTAAGACTGACGGCTCAACAAAATGTTCTCTACCAAACTCTCACCGTTTTGCGTGTCACAGCCTTTGTCCTAGCGGGTTGATAGTATGTCGTGGTGTCCTTGGAAAATAGGTGTGTAAGAGCCTTGAGATCACCTAATACAACTTGCGTGGAGCCGAAGCCTGTAGGTATTTCATAAACAGGCCCGTAGGTCCGTTCCCAGTCCCGATATACCAAACTGAGCTTTGTTGAGGGAAAGATCTTCTTGGACTTGCCGAAAATGAAGCTCTCGCTACGTGGTCCTTGCAGTCTGGGAGTTCTAAGACCCTGGCGTCTTCGGTAGATAGCAACAACGATGAACAAGGCGAGGATAGAAGACATCATCCTTGTCAAATTGCTTCTGAGGTACTCTGCGCCATCAAGCCAAAAGTCGCTGAAGTTGTTGAACATGTCAAGGAACATGAGCGTTGAAGTGGCCCAACTGGATATGAATATGGGTGGAAAGTTGAGTAAATAAGTTTCTGCTCGCCGAAACAGGATGGCACGGATCGATGATCGGTGACTGGGGGGGGGCCTAGGAAAGACGCGGACCGGACCACAGCGGTGTCGAACCGTCATCTTGTTCGATTGTCCCTGTCACAAAACAAGCAAAAGAACAAAAGAAGTTCGCAGATGCCATATAGTCAGTATCCGATACGAATAAATGAATGATGAGAGAGTAGTGTGAAGAGTGAAGAGTGAACGTCTCGTGATCATGAGTGGCGGTCAGTGATAAGATAGTACATGACGGCGATAACCAGACATTGACTGTCTGGGAGGACCAGCCAAGAAGGGGAGATCCCACTCCACACTGCTAATGGTCGGCCGACGGGATACATGTTATTCCCTACCGACCATTTATTGATCATAACATAAGTTTGCACCAACCATCTGATCGGAGAGAAGTTTTGTCATTTTCGGCACGTCGCGGTCTACCGAATTGGCATATTCCATTCCTATCTTGACCGATTATTGATATCCGAGTTTTAATAGTTTTCAAAAATTTGTACCATTTGACCTATGAATGAGCATGAGCAGCCTGGAACTCCAAGATATCGATGTGGATGTGAGCGGCGATGTCCATGATGGGAGCGTAGCCAGAAACGGAAAGATGAAGAGATAGAACCGATAATAGATGATGGAAAGTGTGAATGCAAGATCAGATAATAATGGGTTTCTATCTGCTGAATAGACCAATCGGAGGGATTCCATCATCTTCAATCGGAGATTTAACCAATCCACCACTACAAGTTTGAAACGTTGCCTGCTACGAAGTTAATGACAATGGTCGACTTGCACGCCATCTTGCATTCAAGTTTTGTCGCTTTCAGGCTTATATTCCAATTTCTCAAGATATCTGCACCTGTATTGACCGTCTATGGACTTTACAGAGTTACTCGTATAATTTATGATGAGCTGACTTCTCCAATACGCCATCTCCCCGGTCCCCCGAACGCCAATACATTCCTCGGTAATCTCAAAGACCTCTGGACAGATGTAAGCGGCACAGAGTCACTCACCCACCCATTGTCAACCAACAAAATCACAGACATGTCACTGGCATTCACAATATGGGCCGATGATCAGATTAAATGGATTTCTCGGTGTAAGGGCCTGTTTATTCTGGCGTGAACTAGGGATAACAATCAAGTTTAGTTTTCGCATTTATATGTGACGGACCCGCAGGCCTTGAACCACATTTTGACGAATGGCTATGTTTACACCAAGCAAGCCTTTACTCGCCGCCAGATTGGCAACTTGTGGGGTCCAGGTGCTTTTTCACCTACCATACTTAGAAGGCGATGATCCAACCATACGCCAGGCCTCCCTTTTGTCGAAGGGGAGCAACATAAAAAGCAGGTGCTCACTTCCGTTGTCTCGACCCAGTTCGCATTATGATTTGTTACATTTAACAGCGGAAAATCTTGGTGACCGTCTATCCATTCCAAATGTGGTCCACCAATATCTCAATCACAACTAGAATCCTGCGTTTGGTCCGGTCCGCATTCGCGAATTCACAGAATGCTTCGTAAAGAAATCAAAAGGGGTCGGTTTTTGCCACTCATTCCCGCTGCTGATGATGAGCTTCGCCTAGCTCCAAGACGCTTGGACTACTGAATGCTCGAAGCAGGGTGGTACTTGCCGCTTAGACGTCATGGTAGGACTTGGTAAGGTGGTAATCGACATCATCAGCTCAACAGGTATGTCTTATGCTACTAGCATAGCTTCTTAGCGTTTACCGATACTATTCTATGGAAAGGCTTCCGCTACGAGGTTGATTCCCTGGATCGTGAAACTGACCTTAGCCGCGTGGCTACAATTTTATCTCAATTGAACCTAATTCGCTGGCAACTCCGAAGATTCATCCCAATTCTATGGTTCATAGTATGGAAATTTCAAATCACCTTAACGGAGTTCTCACCGCGTTTTCTAGCCTGATCCTGTGGAGGCACAATTAGACGATATTAAGCAGACTCTTTCTCGGATGACGAATCGGCTTCTGAACGAGAGCAAGGGATTCGTAAGTACGAATAATAAAAATGCCGGCAGTCGAGATCTCCTATCGCTTCTGGTTCGCACCAATATGTCCCCCGATGTGCCAGAGCACCGTCGTCTATCTGATGACGAAGTCAAAGCCCGTGGGGCTGATACATTTGTCCCTGCGAATATACCTGATCTTTTGTTTTAGAGGTTATCTCATTTGTAATTGTTGGACGTGAAAGTCCGATGTGAGTCTGTTGATCTGTTTAAGGACTATTTTCGACTATTCGACTGGTAGTAACGTGACGGCGTGGGCTTTGTTTTCCTTGGCAAAAGACCGCAAAATCCAGGCTAAGCTACGTGAGGAACTACTCACGGTCGGCACCTGCCAGCCAACGACGGATCAGCTCAATGCACTGTCATATTTGGATTTGGTGATCAGGGAGACGCTGCGTCTCTATCCTTCATCAAAGGCCAACTCACGGGTGTGTGCCAAGGACGACATCTTACCTTTGGCTAAGCCGATCACCGACCGGAGAGGAAACGTATTATCTAGTATTAGGTAGGGTTTCGATCGTTCACCAGTTTTTTCAAAGCTTTCACCGGTCTTACAGTGTTAAAAGAGGGCAAGTAGTCATTATTCCCATTTCCGCCATCCACAAGGACAAATCGATATGGGGTGAGGATGCTTTAGATTTCAGGTAGATCCTGCACGTCGCTGTCGGCTCCTAAGTAATTCAGGTTTCATAGACCAGAACGATGGGAATGTCTACCTGAAGGCGTCAAAACCATTCCGGGCGTCTGGAGCCATTTACTCAGTTTCTGGGGTGGTCCACGTTCATGTATCGGATTCAGATTTGCTATCGCCGAGTGAGCCTGTTTTTCATTTCGAAGGAAGAGTGCTAACATTGGCAACTTCAAGAATGAAAGCTCTACTCTTCACACTAGTCCGTGCCTTCGAGTTTGACTTGGCCGTGCCAGCGGAACAAGTTTCTGTGGAAAGTGGACTAAGTAACCGACCGATTTTGACGACAGACCCGGGCAGTTATCAACTTCCGCTACTCATCAAGCCATATAAGGCTCCGAGTTAATGCATCAGAGGTCTAGCTGTGGAGTTTGTACTTCATTAATTTGTGATATTATATAGCAATCAATGACGAACGAGAAAAGAGCTTGAGCGCTTGAGCTCTAGTCCCGTGACTCTCGTCAGTGATACCACCTCTCACACGGCCGTGCGCTCTACCCTCTCGCTTTAACCATCGTACGTGCCGTCATTGTGGAGAAAAACAGAACGGTCTGAGAACCGTTGTGGGCGGAAGCTGGAGACTTGAAGCAAGGCTCAGGGTATGTCGGTAGGCTGACAGATCAAGTAAATGGCGAAGAGCCGAGCCTGTCAGCTAGTCTGACCAGGTCACAGTCAGTCGCCCCCAATATCGTGGTCTCTTATGCCCTTCATCAATCGACGCGATAGCAGCACTATATTCCCTAACCTAGTACGAAAACAGTGGTACGGGGGACGCCTATGTCAACTTTCGCACAAGAAGAGGAACTTTTGTACCATCCTCGCCAGCTACCTTGGGGCGCGTAAAATGCCAGCTCAGTTCCGTCGATGGCCCATTGGGGAGCTCAAAGGCGAAATATCTGACCAGAACTGACAGCACAGCCTAGAGATTGTGCAGTCAAATAACCAAACCGCTGACATGGGCTTCAATCCTACCTTCACCTCCAGCACGGCGAGGTCTCTGCCTGGACACATCCTGGGACCAGCTCCGAAAGTTAATAAACCGCGGTAGCCAACTACTTCCCCCTTGTTTCCTTTCTTATGATCCTCAGCTTCCAGCCATCTGCTTGGATCGAACACGCCCGCGTCCGGCCCCCACAACGCCTCCGACATATTCGCTCCCCCCAAAGGTATGCGGATGACAATGCCTTTCTTCAAAAACAACTTATCGATCATCGCTCCGGATGCAGTCCGTATGGGATTCGTCAACGGTACCACATCGTCTTCGGCAACCTGCCCAGATAATCATTGATATCACAGGGAGGGAAGGAAACAGAAGGAAACAGACGAACCACCCGGATTGATTGCATTTCGGGGGTATGGAGTCTCAGTATTTCGGCTATAAAAGCATCGAGGTATTTTAGATCCTTTGTTAGCTGGTCGTATGTAGGACGTTCTCCTTCTGTCAAGCATTCCGAGAGCTCCGCACGGAGGCTCTCTTGGATTTCAGGCCGGCGTGCAAGTTCAATGAGAGACCACTGAGTGAAGGCTCAGTGATAGAACTGCTAGGGCACTCGGCGACGATTACCGTTAAGGTGACTACAAGTAGCACAGTTATTATTTATTAGATCTTTGAAAAATAAGGACAACCATTCGTAGAACTTACTTGCTGTTGTTTCATACGCGGCCATGAAAAGGAAACTCTTTGGTTATATCAGCTTACAGGAAAAGGTCAGAGGGGCGACAAAGGTACGTACGGCCTACAAGGTATGTTGATTAGGCATCAAGCCGATGTGGACTTGGGCTACATACCTGTGTCGTGATTTCGGCAAGTGACAAACGGCTGTTGGGATTTACGTTTTCTGACTTGACTATACAGGGAGGTGTAGGCACAAAGAATCATCACCTCATATATTTGTGACCTACCCAGAATCCCAAGCACTGATTCGCCGAAATCAGTATCTTCGGGCTCCTTGCGACTCTTGTTCAGGCTGTTTGCCGTAAGCCCATTCAAGTGTGCCACTGATTGTGCGAGCTTCTCTTCTCTAACGCTCTTGAGGGTAACTTTAAACAGAGCATAAAGTATCGGCGACAGAAAGTGAATAAGCCTTATAAAAGGTGATGGCTTGACTGTGTGGATAGAGTCAAAGGCGGCCATCATCGCAGACGTGCGCCCCTTTAGAGTTCCAAAGTCATGCGACAATATAGCTTTCCCTATCGTGTCCAGTCTAGGCGCATTTTAGGGCAATGGCGGAATGAATGCTGCGTAGCGTACGTGACAGAATTCATCCTTGGGTACAGAAAACAAGGTTAACTAACAATGGGGGAGATGGCTACAGCGACTTGCCATTTCGCGACATCAGTCATGACGAAATTGTTTGATCGCTCTGATGGAGAACATGAATCCCATGCTGATTTGAGCTGTCATTCATGCTAGTCAAACGGCAGGTTATTTTGAGACTGAAACCGATCTAACCTGATAGGCAGAATCCAAGCACACGGGAGTGAGATTGCGAACTGCTGAAACAGACAGAGGAGAAGACAGGCCTCTCCGTAGTCTGCAATCATATTAAGTTTACGCTCTAATCGTTGGGCGATAAAGAGCGACCAACCGCTTGTGAGTCTCGCCCTCAGAAATAGATACAACGTCACCATACTGGAATGAAGTTAGACTGGCAGCTAAGAAAAATGGTGCAGAAGAAATACTCGCCAACTTCCGGCTTAAAGCGGTTGTTCCTGCGAGCCGACGATATGTGGTGGTATCCTTGGAATATACGTGTATGAGAGCCTTGGGATCGCTCAATACAATATGGCTGGAGCCGATGCCAGTGGGTATCTCGTAAACGGGCCCATACATTCGTTCCCAATCCCGATATACCACGCTGATGTTCGCCGAAGGGAAGATCTTCTTGGTATTACCGAATATGAAGCTCTCGTTGCGTGGTCCTTGCAGTCTGAGCGTTCTGACACCTCGGCGCCTTCGATAGATAGAAATGACGACGAGGAACGTAAGGGCGGAAGTTACAATCCTTATCGAATTCCCTTTGAAATGCTCTGCTACATGAGGCCAAAGGCCGTTGAAGTCGAAGTTTAACATCACAAAGTGGACGAGCTGCTGTTAGAGTGCAAGGAAGGCGATCACGAGTATGGCAACATCTAAGTAACCAGACGTGGAAATTTCATTGAAGGGTGCGTGAATGCGAGGAAAACGTTTTTTTTCAGGAGCCGATACCGTAACCAAGCGCATGTAGCAAAGGGCCAATGACCTATCTATGCCCGGAACGGTGTTGGGGGGTCCATGTTACTGTGAAGGTGGATGCGCATTCTATTCCGGGAAAGAACAAACAAGTTCGCAGAAACCATGGACACTTGATGGACGAGTGGGGTTAATAATGGGGGCAATATGTTGTTGTCGCGAAGAGAAGAGCTAATATCAATGGATGGAGATAATGTAGCGAAAAAGGCTCGGCCGAAGGGATTGTCACACACCAGATAATCAGGAAGAGGTGGAGGGCAAGATGGAGATAATGTGCGAAAAAAGGTGTCACACGGCCGACAATCATTAATCACTAGATAGTGCACTAGTCTACTTCAGGACAAAACCCCTATCTGTTGATCTAGACTTGACTTGCCTCTGCTTAACTGTTCAATCTACCACCAGGATAGACAAAGTGTAAGTGGGGAGTTCAATCTAGTGAGAAACACGTTAGGCCCTGTTCGGTATGAGTCGCTGCAAGATACGACCAAAAAGTCGAGACTCCCCTATGTGATTTAACAATTTATTGCACCGCATTTCCCGACTGGCTACGTCTGCAAAAAACACTTAAACAATAATCTAGCGTACTCCATATAGTAAGTGGAGTCTGTCAAGAAGGTGTGATGGAAAGTGGTGGACAGGATGAATGGATGGATACCGAAAAAAGATGATCAGAAAAAACGTTTATGGAGATTTCGCGCAAGTAGTCATCTCCACGTCAGGACAAGATTTTCTTATCTGATTTTTGCAACCATGCGAATTCATGACCATAACAGATAAAAGGCGTTGGATACGGCTTCTCCCTTTAAACTTGAACCCGAAACTTCAGCTCTAAATCTGATATCAGCGCCACCCATCTTCGGAACCGCCTGGATTGCAGGTCTTCAAGTTTGTCATAAGCAGCGGGTTAGACGACTCACGTTCTATCTCATTCTCATTGTAAAACCCATGTAAATGATCGCTGTACCATGTAATTGCAATAAACTTGTGTGTGTGTCAGTTAAACTTAAAGAGGAATGCCAGCTTGCATGCTGCTACTGCCAGAGCTTCCTGGCTGCCTTTTTTCATTGCTACTTGTCACATATCGGGGCGTATAGCGATGAGTTATTATAAAAGTCGGGGTTGGCACCGTGACGCGTGACATAACGAGAGAGCATGTTGCAACCTTGAGCCGTGAGAAAGCAGCAACGCTGAGGACGAGGGGGAAAAAGGACGCGGGGAGAAGCTCATGGGCTCAACGACCCCCACATCGACCCCGTCGGTAAGGTGGGGTTGTGACATCAATTGAAAATGAGCGAGTGAGACTAATCTACGATGACAGCTCGAGAAGGAAAGCCTTGCCTGTTCGATCTACTGCCAAGACAGACAAGGTGGGAGTTCAATCTAGTGAGAAATGGGTTAGGCCCTGTTCGGTATGAGTCGCCGACGCGCAAGATACGACCAAAAAGTTGAGACTCCCCTTATGTGATTCAACACTTTTGATGGGGTCTTTCGCGACTGGCCATGTCTGCAAAAACCGAACGTAAAAAAGGAAAGAACAAAGAAGAAGTTCGCATATTCCATATAGTAAGTGGAGCCTGCCAATAATGTGTGATGAACAGTGGCGGACAGGATGAATGGATGGATACCGCAAAAGGATGATCAGAAAAAAGTTGTCATCTCCACGTCATAATCATCTCCAGGTCAGGACAAGATATCCTTATCTGATTTTTGCGAATTAGTGACCGAAACAGATAAAAGGCGTTGGATGCTGCTCATGATTCAATATTCACCTCCCATTCGAACTTGCATCCAAGACCCCAGCTCTAAATCACAATGTCTGACATCAATGCCACCCGTCTCCCCGCCTGGCTCGTAGACTGCCCATGCGTCGGTGACGACATCAACCGCCTCCTCACCCGCGGCGAGAAGTGAGCTTAAAATTCCATGTGAAAATGTAGTAATGAACTTACCGTGTCGTGCCAGCCTTTGCTAAACGTGTCGTCCACTAGTCAAGGTGTTGTCCTCTGATATTTTGATAACAATGCATGGCTATTGTACTGACCTTGATGTAGTAGTGGACGGCGCAAGTTGTTGACAATGTCGGGCTTGGATCGTTGAGCCCGCATCGAAAGTAACACCTTCAAGTTTGTCTGTCATAAGTAGCGGGCTAACTTATGTTAGACAACTCACGTTCTTTCTCATTCTTTCTCATTTCCATACGTAAACATATAAAACCCACGTAAATGATCTGCGTTGTACGATGAATTGCAATAAACTTGTGTATGTTGTCAGTTAGAGAGCATTTAGCTATGCCGGCTTGCATGCTGAGACTATGGCCTTCCTGACTGTCTTTCCCATCGCTACTTGTCAGCAACATCTGGGCGTATAGCCTTAAAGAATTTCAAAGAAGGATCTTTTACAATGAGCTTGACAGTGAAGTGCACCGTGACGCATGTGCGTGACGCGTGACGTTTGGCGTGGGTGTGATATGATATGACGAGTCGGACTAGCAGCAACGCTGATGACAACGAGGAGGATGCGGGGAGAATGGCGATGATTGGGCGGAGGACCACTCCAGATAGATAGCACGCTCGCTATTACTACCCCAGTCCTCATTCTGCCCGCCAACATCAAGCGCGTCCGAGATGTTCGTTCATTAAATATGGGCAGTGATGAAGCATCTTGTGTCTGTGGACGATGAACCACATCTGACTTGCCATTTACGTCGCGATGCTATATCTAAGCAAGTCTTTGATGAATCACGTAAGTCGTTTTTTGCTCCTATTGCAAACTCTACATAGTAGGACAACGGAATGAAATCGCTCGTGACATCAGATCCCTATATCAATCTCCGCACGAGCATAGGCACTCTCGGACCATCCTCGCCCGCTACCTTAGGTCGTCCGAACTGCCAACTCAATTCCGTAGATGGTCCATTCGGGAATTCAAAACTGAAATGAAGGACCATCATCACAAGCGCAGCCTGGCACATTATCAAGAGTCAAAAATCCAAAAATCCAAAAAAAAAAAAAAACCCCCCCGACAAGGAATTTCGCCTTACCTTCATCTCCAATAAGGCGAGGTCTCTTCCCGGACACAGCCTTTGCCCAGCACCAAAAGTCAATAGATTTCGGTAGCCGGGTAATTTCTCCGTTCTTCCTTTCTTATGACCGTCAGCTTCCAACCACCTGCTCGGATCGAATGTCGCCGCGTCCGGTCCCCACAACGCCTCCGATATATTCATTCCTCCTATAGGGAGGCGGAAGGCGGTGCCTTTCCTCACGAACAAGCTGTCGATCATCTCTCCACATGCGATTCTTATCGGATCCGTCAGTGGTATCACATCGTCCTCGGCTGCCTAGTTGAAAAGCTCATCGTTGTAAAAAAATACAGGGATAAAAGAAATGGACGAACCACACGAGTTAGCACCATTTCTGAGGGATGTAATCTCAGTATCTCGGATATAAACGCGTCGAGGTATTTCAGATCCTTTGTCAGCTGGTCATACGTAGGGCGTTCTCCCTCTACCAAGCATTCCTTCAGTTCGGCACGGAGAGTCTCTTGAATTTCTACCCGGCGGGCAAGCTCAATGAGAGACCACTGAGGGAAAGCTCAGCGATGTATCTCTTGTAGAAAAAAGGAAGTACCGTCATGGCAACTATAAACAACATAAAAAACGGTTTGTGAGGAACAGGATAGAGCTTACTTGCTGTAGTTTCATACCCGGCCAAGACAAGACCACCCTTTGGTTTTATCAGGTCAGAGTGGATACCAAAGAGATGGTAGAGGTACATACAGCCTATAAAGGATGTTGATTGAGCACCGACGCCGATGGGGAATGAAGCAACGTACCTGGGCCGTGATCTCGGGAAGTGACAAATGGACGTTAGCATTTTCATTTTCGGCCTTGACTGTACATAGAAAGCGTGAGGATGCCTACACATGGTAGGATAGAGCTAACATACGCATAACTCCAAGGATTGATTGGTGAACGGCGCTATCTTCAGGCGTCTCGCGCGCTTCCTGCAGAAAGTCGGTCGTGAGTACTTTGAAGTGAGTTGCCATTTCCTCAAACTGCTTTTCTTTGGGATTCGGTAAGGTAATCTTGAAGAGGTTATAAAGCATCTCGCGGGTGAACACGATAAATCTTATGTAAAGGCCCGAAGGGCCAACTGCGTGGAAAGCATCCAAGTCAGCTAGGATCGAGCACGTGTGACCCCTCATGTTCCCGAAGTCACACGACAATACAGCTTTTCCAATGTTATCCATGCTAGAACATATCGCGGGTGAGAAGAATGGGGCAGAGAGCAAAAGGCAGCGCGTCATACGTGTAGCGGTTCATCCTTTGAGCGCATAAACGAAGGCGAGAGGGAAAGACAACATGCAGCAACTCACCATTTCTCTGCATCAAGCACGATAGCACGGTTCGAGTTGTTTGACAACTGGAAACATGAATCCCATGCTGCTTTGAGCTGTCATTCATACTGTTCAATTGACCGACTCTCAAAGCTCAACGGAACCAGTCTGACCTGATAGGCGGAATCCAAACACATGGGAGTGAAATTGCGAATTGCAGAAACCGAGAGGGGGGAAGACAAGACTCTCCGTATTCTACCATCCGTTTAATACAAAAATTCATGCAGCCTGGCAAGAGCGACCAACCTCTTGTGGGTGTCCCCTTCCGTGAGCACCAAGATATCACCAAACTGGAACAAGATTGGTCTGATTGCTCTGGAAAACACTTGTGAACAAACGCTCACCAATCTCCGCCCCATATCTTTCTGCCTAGCAGGTTGAGAATATGTGACGGTGTCCTTGGAAAATAAGTGCGTGAGAGCCTTGGGATCGTTCAACACGACGTGGTTGGAACCGAAGCCAGCAGATATTTCATAAACGGGCCCATACGTGCGTTCTAAATCTTGATATACCAAGCTGAGGTTGGCTGAAGGGAAGATCTTCCTAGCATTACCGAGGATGAAGCTCTCCCTATGTGGTCCTTGCAGCCTAGGCGTTCTAGGACCTCGACGGGTTCGGTAAATGGAAATGAGGACGAGCAAGGATAGGACAGAGGTGAATATCCTTATCGAATTACCGTTGAGATATTCTGTGACACCAGGCCAAAAACTGGTGAGATCGAGGTTCAGCATCACAAAGCGGGCGATGGCGAGCTGTTACAGATCCAGTAGTCGGATGCCATCCGGATATGGGATATGGAAGATAGAAAATGGGGTCCTCGCCGAAAAAGGATGGCAAATCAGTTGCATCTGAGTACTTCCATAAATGGTCAGTCGCGGATCCCTTCGGCCGACCTTAGAACTGACTATCTTATCACTTTCCATCGTACGTTATCTTCATATTTGGTTAGGCTGCCCCCCCATCACCGCTCCCAAGCGCATTGAGCTGTAGTTACGGTCGCCATTCACTCTTATGATGTTTAGCCTCAACTTCAGCGACCTTTGGCTTGACGGCGCAGAGTATCTCAAAAGCAATTTGACGAGCAAGATATCCTCCATCCTCGCCTTGCTCGTCGTCGTCATCGTCGCTGTCTACCGAAGACGCCGGGGCCTTGGAACTCCCAGACTGCAAGGACCACGCAGCGAGAGCTTCATTTTCGGCAAGTCCAAGACGGTCTTCCCTTCAACCAAGCTCAGTGTGGTATATCGGGACTGGGAACGGACGTATGGACCCGTTTATGAGATACCCACAGGCTTCGGCTCCAAGGAAGTGATATTGGGCGATCTCAAGGCCCTTATACACCTATTTTCCAAGGACACCACGACATACTATCAGCCCGCTAGGGTAAAGGCTGTGACACGCAAAACGGTGAGAGTTTTTGCTCAAGAGCATTTTTTTGCCCAACCGTCGTCCATCTTACCCGCGTCGCAGCTTGGTGACATTTTAATTATGACAGAAGGAGAGACTCACAAGAAGTCAGTTGCCCTTTGACTGCTCAAAACGATCGGTGCATAATAATGACACGTGATGGTAGACTACGGAGAAATTTGTCCCATCCCCTATCAGTTTCAGCCATTCGCAATCTCACTCGCATGTGCTTGGATTCCGCCTACCAGGTAAGAATCATTTTGCCACAACGGTCAATCGACTGATCAGCAGAAATGACAGCTCAAAGCAGGATGGGATTCAAGATTTCAGCCGTCAAATGATGCCGTCGTCATTAATATTGAAAAAGGGTGAGCCACCGCCGCATCCCAATCCTCTGCAGTGAAATTCATTGGTTTTTAAATTTTTTTTTTTTAACCCAAGGATGAGTCATGTCGCGTACGCTGGCACATTCCTCCTTCTTTCATCTTTTCCAAAACCTCATCATTCTTCCTTTTCTAGATTGGATAGTGCCGGAAAAGCGATCTTGTCGCATGATTTTGGCGCCCTGCGCGGCAAAAAGAGCCCATTGCTGGCTGAAGTAGACGCATTCCACGCAGTCAAGCCATCCCCGTTCATAAGGCTTGTGTTTTTCACCGTAGAGAAACTCTACAGCCTTTTCAATGTTTCCTTACCGAATACCACCGAACGGCAGTTCAAGGAATTGGCAACACTCTTTAAAGCACTCACGACTGACTTTCTGGCCAAGGCACGTGAGGCGCCTGAAGATAGCGACGTTCATCAATCTGTCCTTGGCGTTTTCCGTACGTTTACCTCTCCTCTTGGCCGCGTGTGAGGAGGATGTCCACATTGCGTAATGTACAGTCAGGTCGGAAAACGCAGATTCTAAAATCCGATTGTCACTTCATGAGATCATGACCCAGGTCCGTGTGGTGCTATGGCTCGGTGCCTAATTAACATATAATACTTTGTAGGCTGTATGTACCTCCGCCGCTTCTCTGCCATTCACTATAGGCTGATATTGCCGGAAGAGTGGGCTTGTCCTTGCAGCCTCCGACACTACGACGAGTAAGTGGCCGTTCTGTTTTTTCACGATAATAAAGCCCTTACCCTTGTGCTTATTGACAGTCGCTTTAAAGGTAATTCCATTCATTCACGCGTGTTCCATCACCGAGTCTTCTTTTTTTTCCCTTCAGTGCTCGCTCATTGAACTTGCACGCCGGCCAGAAATCCAAGAGACACTCCGGACCGAACTCGGGAAATGCTTGACAGAGGGGGAATTCCCCACGTACGACCAGCTGACGAAGGATCTGAAATATCTCGACGCGTTTGTATGCGAGACGCTGAGGCTCCATACACCACACACGCAATTAATCCGTGTGGTTCGTCCTCCCTTCCCTTTTTTTTTTCATGTTGACGATGATATCTTGACTGACTGACTGACTAACCTAAGGCGGTCGAGGACGACGTGATTCCGCTGGTGGAACCCATACGAATTGCATCTGGAGCGATGATCGACAGCTTGTTCGTGAAAAAGGGCACGGTGATCCGCGTCCCTCTAGCAGGGGTGAACATATCGGAAGCGTTGTGGGGGCCAGAGGCGGACAAGTTCGATCCAGGGCGATGGCTGGACGACGAGGGTAATAAAATAAAAGCAACAAAAGAGAAAATACCCGGGTACAGGAATCTGTTGACGTTTGGTAGTGGGCCGAGGATGTGTCCGGGAAGAGACCTGGCCATATTGGAGCTCAAGGTGAAAAAAAAAGAGGGTTCCGTCAAGTTGGGTGTTGTTTTTTGACCAATGACCGGTTGATCCCAGGTCGTGCTTTCGGTTCTGGTCCAACATTTCGGTTTCGAGTTTCCCAATGGGCCAACGACGGAGGTGAAATGGGAGTTTGGGCATCCCAAGGTAGCTTGCGAAGATGGGATCAAAGTACCTATTCTTGTGCGAAGGGTTGTATAAGGTCTGCTTAGTAATCCATTCTCATTATTCATGATGTTGTACGGCAACTATCATGGGTACTACTCCAAACGACCGGCTGCGAACGACGCGCGGCTTTCTGTTCTTCCCAAGACGCTGTTCTCTGGAGCGACTGTGCTGGATATCGGGTGCAACGAAGGTTGGGTGACGTGCGAGATTGGTGGGTTGGTCCAGTCAACTTGGGGCAGATTTTGGATCGATTGATTGACGTCCCTCGGAGTGGGTAGCACAGCGGCTGGGGGCGCGTAAGGTCGTCGGTGTGGACATTGACGAGCGCCTCGTGAACGGGGCGTGGCGGAGGCGGAGGGCCGTGTGGTCGTTACAGGGCAACGGTGACGACGGTGACGGTGACTGGGACTATTTTCCAGCGTCGTGCGAACACGAGTTTGGGTCGCTCCCTGTTCCTCCTGCGGCTGCGGCTGTGCTGCCTGCCGAAAAACACGGCTTCCCGCACAACGTGGCGTTCAGGACGGTAGACTGGGTCGAGGAGGAGATGGTGGAGGACAAGGAAGGGTACGATGTCGTGATGGCGTACGTGATTTCGTTGTCACTGATGAGAGCCCTGATTTGATTTTACTTGTGTGGGGTGGCCAGATTATCGCTGACGAAGTGGGTCCATCTGAACAAAGGCGACGAGGGCCTCGAGCGGCTGTTTCGACGGGTGTATAGGGTGCTCAGGAGTGGGGGCACGTTTGTGTTGGAGCCGCAGCCTTGGGAAACGTACGCCAAAGCGAAACGCCAGCAGCCGCGGCTCAGAGAGACGGGCCATGTACTCCAACTGCACCCTGATGAATTTCCAGAGTTGCTGGAGTCGATTGGGTTTGAGTTCTCGCAGGACTTGGGTTTAGTGGGCGACGGGGGTTTCAGTCGGCCAATTGTTCTTTACACCAAGCCGTAGTGAAATACTGTTCTAATTGTGTATAATAAAATAACAGAAAAAAAAACAAACAAAAGTGAAAGTCTCTGCCGGATCGTATCCGAGTCACACAGTGTGACGTTTGGAAAATTACCAAGGAAAAAGGTATCGTTTCTAGTCCATGTCCATCGTGCTGCATGTATATATGTATGTAGTCTATGCAAGTCCAACGTCAGTCCGAATCAAACCACAGTTTCACCGCCGTCTGGTAACGCCAAGATGGAGGAGACTGAAACCTGATAGAAAAACAACAAGAAAGGCGGTCATGACACCTATGAATGCAGGATGGGAGGTGTACGACGAGAGGGAGCCATTACAGATGGAGCATCGCCAGCCTAGACAGGTTTCAATTGTGAGTCAAGACAAGAGAGACAGAAACGACCGACCGTCGCCGAGACCTGTGTAAACTTGTGGCGTGTAAATGGCAAAGCGGAGGTCCTTGTTGGGGACCATATAACCTGGCACGCGGGGTGAGTTTGGCCCACGATCGTCCCATATCATCAGAGTGTATGTAGCCTGTGCGAGGGGGATGGCTGGGTTGCTCTGCTGGTACTCGTAAATGTCCCAGACGACCGAGGTCGCAGAACCGGGGATGATGCCGTTTGTGGGACCAACAGGATAAGTGTTGCCGTTGTCGCATGCGGCAGAGAGGGTGAGGGAAGTAGGGGTGGCAATGACATCTGTAAAGTTCCAAGCAAAAGTGACGAGCTGGGAAGGGGCGAGTTTGAAGTAGGCAGTGGCGGTTTCTGGGGGCAGGGTGATGGTGATACTGCCAGCAGGAGCCGAAGCAGGGATGTTAATTTGAGAAGAAGAAGCTGAGGCTGAAGCGCCCGAGTTGGAAGCTGAAGAAGTACCAGCAGCAGAACCAGCAGCAGAGGCCGGGGAGGTGGCAGGCGGATGAGCTTGGTTGGCGGGCTGAGGCATGAGGAGTGTGACGCGTGACGGGGGGTGGATGTCTTTCGACGACCAGCGCCTGCCGCCTGAGCCGGCAGTCAGGCCGCTTCCCCCGTTGCCCGGCTCTTTGCAGCGACTCAATCGCCCCGTCGCCGCCGCCATGTTCTCTGCTCCACCACTCACTCAACCCGCCGGCGCCCGTCCCGCTCCCCGTCACCGCTCAAGATCCCGTTCAAGATTACGCCGTACTTCCCTCTCCGCCCCTTACGCCCCAACCCAATCTCCCCGTCGCATGCCTCGTGGTTCTCGCGCTGGCGTTGTCCAGCTCTCTCGCGACATGGTCATCAGGGCCGCCGCCAACCCGCCGCCACTCAATCAAAACTACAATTTGGTCGGTGTGGCTGCCAGAGGCGTTTACTACGTCAAGGAGTCGACTCCCCCTGCACTCACTTCTCCTACCGCCACTCCATCAGACTCGGGTCAGATCTCAGACGAAGAACCACTCCATTCTCACCCCCTCTCGCACGAGATTGAAGAACCATCTTCATACGACGACGACGCTCTTTCCTACATCGATCCTCCTTCACAAACTTCCAGTGCACCCGAAACTCCTCGTCCGCCCGGTAGTCCCAACCCAGACGCAAACGAGAACTATGGGCCCCCGCTGCTCGTCTACGTCGACGATAACTTTGACTCTGGCCCAGATGGAGACGACTTTGCGAGGAGCGTGTCTCCCATGCGCTATGCCCGGCCCGGATCAGACGGCAGCGTCGGCAGCAGTGGAGAGAGCGCAGAAGAGAGCGATTTTTTTTCAGACGTCGATGATCCGTACAAGTATAACAAGAGGAGGAGCAAGAGGAGGACAAAGTCGAGAGGTCGGTCCGCGTCCAGGTTGCCTCTGATGCCGGATGGCGCTCGAGTGAGAACTTCGGGGAGCTTGGGCTCGTTGAGGCCTAAGGATTCAAGGGAGGACACCCGGTCCAAGACCCTCGAACGGTTCCCCTTCCAACCACAAAGGCGGGTCTCAACGAGTGATACTACGCCACTCTTGTCGCCCGTCTCGCCTGTCTCGTCGCTCATCTCGCCCACTTCGCCCGTCTCGCCCATCTCGTCCATGACGAGTCTCTCTCCCATCCGATACGCCAGGCGGACCTCTGTCGAGCTCGATTTGGACGACGATAGCTTGCCGAGTCCGCTTACTCCCCGTGGCGCCACCAAGACCGGTAAAGGGAGAAAGGGAAAGAGGCGTGGACAGCAGCCGTGGTCCTATCAGTTTGATTATCAGGCTGCCAAGGCGAGCTCGCCGTTTTTGTTTGTCGTTGGGGACAAGGAGAAGGAGAAGGAGAAGGAGCGCGAGAAGGAGAAGGAACGCGAGAAGGAGAAGGAACGCGAGAAGGAGAAGGAACGCGAGAAGGAGAGGGAACGCGAGAAGGAAAGGGAACGCGAGAAGGAAAGGGAACGCGAGAGGGAGAGGGAGAGGGAACGCAAAAAGAACAAGAAAAAGGACGTAAGGACGGGCGAACCGATCAAGAGACGCATCTCGATTGACGTGTTGGACATTTCGCTCCTCCGACCTCGCGGCGGGCAAATCCACCCCCACTCTAGCTCCAGCTCCCATCTTGCTGGGGCGCGGTCGGCCGGGAACAACGTCAGGAGGCGGTACTGGGACGACTCGGAGACGATGGACATTAAACCCGAGCCTGTGTTTACAAATCCGTTTGGGCAGGGTTTGGGTGCCATTGGGGCCAGTTCGAGTACGGTATTGCTACCGACCGCGGCTCGGGCTAGTTCGGGTACGAGTTCGAGCGCGAACACGAGCGGGAGCCAGTCGATGGGGTCTGTATTGATCCCGAGCGCTCCTCCGACAAGAACGCGCACTCTCAAAGTGCGCAACCCCTGAATATCTTTTGGTGTTGCTTTTCATTCATTTCATTTTTTATTATTTAATTTCTTGACGAACGCGTGTATTTAAAAAAGAATTCCGATTTCTTTTACTTTTATTTATATAATTGAAAAAAAATCCACGCGTCAAAGAAAACGCGTGTTGTCTTCTTTTTTTTTCAACTGTTTAGCTTAAACGAATGACTGGCTTGGGCTATTTTGCTTTTCAGGGCGGGTCTCCTCCTGTCTTGGTGTCTACTTTGGGCTCGACACCACCACCACCACCTCAAACCGAAACTCAACCACCACCACCACCACCACCACAAACTCAAACTCAACCACGACCGCGACAGAGTCGTACCCGCCGCGCCCGGGAGTTAGAACGAGCCGAAGCCGAGCGCGGGGAACAAGAGTGGGTTGCCCGCGGGGGCGTGTTGAGGGACGCGTACGGGCGCGTGGATGACGCGCGCACGAAGCGTGTCCGAGCAGAGGTGGACCGGAATGCGTGGGAGGAGTGCGTCCGGAGGCGGTGGGACGCGTATGAGGAACGGTGGAGGGTGCTGGTGGAGAGGTGTCGGGATCCATTGGGGGCGTGTGCCGTCGGGTTGGGGTTTGGGGATGTGCCGTGGCCGGTGTGTGTATGCGGGGAGGACGAGGAGAAGAAGACATTGGGGTTGAGGATGACGATGACGATGACGATGGCTTTGGACCCTGCTGCCAGTGGCACGCGGTGCTCTCCTCCTCATCGCCCGGTTCATCACCGGTGCAGGCAGCTCGTTCTTGCCGATTTGACGCCAGAGCGGGTGGAGGAGTTTCTCCTGTCACCGCTGCGCGTGCGCGGGTGTTCCGTGACGCCGAAAGCGAGGATCCGCAGCTCCTTCCTGCGCTGGCATCCGGACAAGCTTGGCTGGTTGGTGGACAGGGTCAGGGAGGGTGAGGTGGACGAGGTCAAGACGGCCATCGCCCTCGTTGTCGATTGTCTCCAAAAGATGCACGGAGCGGTCAAGGCCTGAAGCCTGACCCCTGATATCAATGGTGTATTCGGTATTACTCGGCCTTTGACATGGGACATTCACCGTACACGCGTAAGACTCGTGCCTGAATTTGACGCTCATTCATTCATCCTTTCCAGAGAATCATACCCGCAGCTGCTTCCCTAAGCCCCGATATTTAACACTTGATGCTTGATGGCCTGCACGTGCTCTCCATTCAAACTTGAGGCAGACGAGATATGGTGCTTGGCTTGTTTTCTCGCACAGCTGACGACGACCGAGTAGATGAGGATGTCGAGGCTGACGCTCAAGCCGCATTCCCGAACGATGCCGATGTCTTTCGCAAGCTCGAGTCACTAGAGTCCAAGTTGGGCACCTTGTTGACCTCTCATATTCAAGAGATCAAGGCCCTCCGCGGGGACAAGGACAGGAAAGCCAGGATGTCAGGTTCGTGTGCTCTATTCCGTTAGAGGGCGGCGCTGAAGGTTGGTCCGCAGAAACATCAGGTGCTGATACCATTACTGAAGAGGCCCACTCGCATGTGCACACGCACCTGAAACATCTCGACGATTTCTTTGATGGCTATGTTCAAAACGTGCGTGTACTCCAAGCACGACTCGACTCCAAGTTTCCACAAGGCCAAGGTACACGCTGGTTCCCTCGACACTGAGCGCTTATTGACGAGTCTGGATCACAGAAACCACAAATGAACACGTTCATATCGAGGAGAAAACGTACGCAATACTGTCGCAACAATTCAACATGCAACTCCTCATCGTATGTCGTTCTATTCCCATAGCCAAAAAAAGAGTCGAAGTCTAATAATACGCATGACAGTCTACATTTACCGCCTCTCTCACCGTCTCCTTCGTCGGCCTCAGCAAATCCCTCCAAATCGAAGGCGCATACACCCAACGCCTCTTCAACGTCGGCGCCTTGCTCTCCCTATTTGCCTTGGCCATGCACATCTTCAACATCCTCATCTCCGGGCGCGCCGCTGCGCTCTGCTCGAACCACACTCTGGTCAAGGAGCACACGCTTGCCTACTTCCACCGCGCCCTCGCCACGTGCGAGCAGCTCTACCTCCACGGCACCCTTGTCTTTGGCGTCGCAATGCTCGAACTGAGCTTTGTCATGTTCAACTCGATCATCTACCCAGCCGTGTTTTGCGGCGTGACGGCGCTCGCGGGCATCGCCTTACTGACGGGCAAGTTTAGAAAGGTCTCGGTCTTGTATAAGAATGCGGTGAGGGTCAAGGCGCTGGTCTGGACGCTAGGGGGTAGGGCACGAAGGTCCCGCAAGACGTAGATAAATTATCAGCACTACCTGCTCCTCGTTTGGTGATAACTCCTCACAATCCTATGCCTCCGTCAGACCCGGTCAGGTCTCCTGAGAAACGATGCACCTACCTGATGGTACTGCTCGTGTTGACGTGCCGGACATTACCGTGTACTGCTTTGCACTGGCAGCCGCCCATTGGCTCTTTGAATGTGATAGACGCGTGAGGGCGTTGTGATCTCACCTTGGTTTTGAGAAGCGCTGGAGACGGTAATGGAATTAGAGGTTCCTCATTTCCCCCAAAACCCGGACTGCAGCCAAATGGTATTCACATTGTCAATGATCACGATCAAGAGTTGCACAGCGCGTACTAGTTAGATCACATATGTGCTTGTATTCACAGCTCATGATTCCTTGCGATGAGGCATCCTACGCACACACGCGGATACCTCGTGAAATGCACATGTAATATCTATAAAGGACAATCTCCGAGAATAAAGTATCATACCAAATTCTCATCATGCCTAGCCCGCGAAGTACTATATCTTCCGCTGAGACTGCCACATTGAATCAAGAAGCGCATGCTGGAAGCGTCTCTTCCGTCTCTCTCTTATCCAAGTCCGGTATGTTCCTCTTCAATGCGCGAAGATGAGATTTATCCGCCGAAAGCAGGAGCGACTATAGCCTCTACCAATGGAGAAACCCAAGGTCAGTATCTCAGAGGTCTAAAGGTCGCCCAGAATTCACCTCGCTGTAGATTCCACAATCATGGATAATCCTCCGATAGAAAGGAATATTACATTTAACAGCGCTGCTTCTATGATCTCTGTCAAAGCCGATGGTGATCTACCAGGTTCTCATGAAACACATGGCACTGATCCAATATATATATGTAGTTGAAAAGAACAGCATCGACGCTGAAAGATACAAATCATTAATGCACCAATTCAACGTCAAAATTGCATTGGTACGTACCCTTTACGTCATGATCAAAACTTGCGGCGGAAACGCTGAACATTTTATTTCATCAGTCCACATTTGCAAGCTCCCTTATCGTCGCACATGCCTCTCTTATCACCGGCATCATGAATACCCGGCACACGTTAGGCACTGGCAAAGAGTTGGGCAACGGCATTCCGTATGACGTGGCGTTGCTGTTCTCCTTCCTCGCCATTGCTTTCCACGCAGGCAGCATCATCATATCCGGCCGAGGCGCCGTCCTGTGCAGTGATCCCTACGTAACGGGGTGGCGCCCAGTCAAGTACTTTGACGACACGCTCGTGCTGTGCGAGCATCTTCATCTGGACGGCACCGTCTTTTTCGTTATTGCCGTATTCGAATCAAGTTTTCTCGCGTTCGAGTACTGGGTTTATCCGCTCATATTCTGCGGAGTATCCCTCCTTGGCGTCATATTGTTCTTCTCTGGAAAGTATAGAGAGATATCTGTGGTGTATAAGGACTTCCTTATTTTCAAGAACTTTGTGCAGAATCGGATACGCACACAGAAATGATGGCTTGGCCGGTAGATATTGCAATGGCGATGTATTCTAAGAATGGCTCGATGAATCAATATTTAAGTCCTAGATGGATTATTACCTTATGCAGAGCAAATCTATTCGTTGTGTTCGTTTCTGCTGTCATACGCCTTCGATATTCCAATCCACTTGATAGGACAGATGTTCCTACGTGGTGAGCGCCACGGTGCCAAAACCGTTTACTGCATCCGTGATATCAGGATCATCGCTCGCTAAAACGCGTCAACTAAGTTTCTGGTACTGTGGTACATTTTGAAATACGAACCAAGACACCACGTGATGTCCTCAGTATGAAGTGATGGCTAGGGGTAATGCATAATGAGTGGATCACTAATTAACTTGGTCCGCCGCATTTTGGGTGATATTGTACTGACAGCGCGACCTAACTGTCCCACTGCGCTCGGCGATGTGGTCGTGATGGGTAGGTGAGGCGGCAGAGGCAATGATGATTTTCAGGGTTGACACGGATGACATTAATATTGTCAGCTGAAATACGACGTGTTTAGGTTGAGACTCACCATGGATGACAACTGGATTGGCAGGGCTGGCCTAAAATTGAAACCTGGGCCTCCTGTTGATGATAATCGCACCCGCAGCTCAATAGCTCATCAGTGGAAAAAGTTTGTCGGAAGGTGCTAACAGACGCGGTACGAGAAGCTGCCCATCGCCTCTCCGAGGACAGGCAACCCTTCGTTCCGGTATATGGCTTGGTTTGGAGCCTGAGATAGGCGTTCGGATGTGGGAATGTGCAGCGAGGTATAGTTGGTCTCGGTAGTAGGTCACTTCAAACTCCGTGAGGTACAACGTACACAATGTCCAAGAACAAATCGAAAGACAACCCCAAGTTAGCTAAAGATACGAACACGAGCGATCCCGAGTCGACCTTGGCATGTAGAAATCTTGTGCCAGCTGTAGATTTTCGGCTAATTGTTTACCTACTAATCCTAGGTCAGCGCATCTCAATCGTTCAGTCAGTCTGCCAGAGGCTTATTCGATGCGATTCTAGTAGGATTCAGCCGCCCTTCGACCCCCGCAATGAGTCGGGTGAGTTACAAATCATGGCCGCGTATCGCCATTGTCTCATGCATGGTTCAGAGTGTGACTCCTATGCCCGGTGCCTGGGATGATGACTGCGCAACGACTTCACCCACATCCGTATGTTTCAATGCCTTTCCTGGTAGCAATACTCTCATCAGCATCAGGACGACGGTCAAGAAGTCGGATCCGGTCCGAGTGAGTTGATCGTAGAAGATGTAGGAGGCGCCTCTTATATTTCGTTAGAAGAAGAAGAGCGAGGAAATGCATCTGGTGTGAGCCTTGGCATTGAGGAGTTGATGGTTACAACAGAAGTGTGTTGCATTTCATATCGAATATTGCAACAGGCTAATCATGATATACATACATCGTAGGACGATGATCCTAGCGTAACTAAGAATAGTCCTGGCTTCGCCAAAGATAAGACTGTAGCAGGACCTGGAAGTAAAGAGATTGTCGCGGTATGTCAAGCCATAACCAAAGCTATCACATGAATATGACTGCGCCTGAGCAGCAACGCGTGTCTGAAGCTCAGTTTTTCAAGGATGCGAAGAATTTTGAGATCAAAGACATGGAAATCAACTCTGCAGGAGGAGATGTCAATATCAACAAGAGCATTACGACGAACTATTTCGAAGGTGAGCATCGTCCGCACCAGTGTTCGTACGCGCTCTGACTGCACGCGGATCATCAGATCGATCGCTTAGCATGATCCCATACGCTGATGGAGCTGGCATTGATACGACGAAGGCCTGTCTGGACGGCACGAGAACTGATATCCTGGCTAAAGTTGAGGGCTGGCTCACAGCCACTGACGTAGCTACCCCGCGCATTCTCTGGATTCTAGGCCCCGCTGGTACCGGCAAGTCAGCAATTGCCCACACTGTCGCCCGCCGGTGGATAATTGATAAGAAGGGCATTGGATCATGCTTCTGTTTCAACCGGCAGGTCGTCAATCGTCATCAAAAGTTGTTTAGCACCATTGCGCGTGACTTAACGGGTCGCATGCCTTGGTTGAAGGACTACTTGATCAACCTTATTGCGACCGATCCAGCACTCGCTTCTACATCCGATGTAACTCAACAGTGGCATAAGCTGATTGAAACACCTATGACTTCCTTTGCGGGGAGCATAACTGGACCTGTTATATTTGTCATTGATGCTCTGGATGAAACTGGTGATGCACCTTCACGTCGTCATATCCTTTCCATCCTTAAGAAAGACGTGGTGGATTTGCCATCCAATTTCCGCATCCTTGTCACGTCAAGGCCCCTTCATGATATCACTGAAGCATTATCTGGTGCAAGCAGTATTCAATATGAGCACATGGATCAAATCTCTAGGTCATCCACAGAATATGATATCCAGCTCTACATCTCTCATCAATTGCAAGATATCAACAATGACTTTGATGACCAAATGCTTACCCAACTGACCAAAAAGGCAGATGGGTTGTTTGAGTGGGCTCGGCTTGCTTGTGAATACATCAGGTATACAGGTGGCTTAACAAGGAGAGAACAGTTTGAGGAACTTGTGGTTGCTGGTGATGGCAGCACACTGCTTGACCACATGTACATGGTCATTCTCCAGAACATCAAGCAAGATTGTCAAAATAAACATTTTCTCAACCGCTTCCACTCTGTCCTGCGGTTGGTATTATCAACACGAGAGCCACTGTCAATGGAATCCTTAGACATCTTGCATAAGCATGTGCAGGACAGACATGATTGTTATGGCATAGCAACAATTCTGCAATACTTTGGATCACTTCTCAGTGGAATTTCCAATCAATCCATGCCTATCTATGTGCTTCACTCAACATTTTATGAATTTCTGACTACCAAAGAGAGGAGTGGGATATTCTTTGTTGACCTTGTAGGTGTCAACCTGGACCTAGGATGTGCCTGCCTTCAAGTAATGCAGCAGGATCTTTGCTTCAACATTTGCAAACTGGAGAACTCATATCTTTACAACTCAGAGGTTACTGACTTGGGGCAATGTATCAATGACCATATCAGACCACACTTGTCATACTCATGCTGTTTCTGGGCTGATCATATCACATTGACACCATACTCAGAAATCTTAGCAGGGCATATATCAGCATTTCTCTTGAATGAGAAAATGCTATTTTGGTTTGAAGTTCTTGGTTTACTCAATCTGATGAACATAGTTCCAATCATGTTGGGTCATGTTGCAAGCTGGATTCAGGTAGGCACTTCATGATCTTGAGAGCAGGGGAAGCAATGACACTTTGCAGGAAAATGACCATAATAATGCTTTAGAAGCAGCAAGGAATGGTATAAAATTCTGCAGAATGATTGGAGGTGTGACATCAAAGAGCACTCCACATTTATATCTATCTGGCTTGCCTTTTCTGCCTAAGGGTAGCATTTTGAGCAGGTACCTGACCCCAAAATTTACAGGAGTGCCAAGAATTTCTCCTGGTAAAACAGCAGAGTGGTCAGGACTACAGTTACTGTTGACAGGGCATGGTGACAATATCACATCAGTTGCCTTTTCACCAGATGGAAAGAGAATTGCATCAGGTTCTAGGGATAAGACTGTGTGCATCTGGGATGCTGAGACTGGGGTGCAAGTGGGAAGTCCTCTCAAAGGACACACTGACTGGGTCAATTCAGTTGCCTTTTCACCAGATGGAAAGAGGATTGCATCAGGTTCTTCTGATGAGACAATCTGCATCTGGGATGTTGAGACTGGGGTGCAAGTGGGCAGTCCTCTCAAAGGGCACACTGATTGGGTCAATTCAGTTGCCTTTTCACCAGATGGAAAGAGGATTGCATCAGGTTCCAGGGATAAGACTATGTGCATCTGGGATACTGAGACTGGGGTGCAAGTGGGCAGTGCTATCAAGGGGCACACTGACTGTGTCAATTCAATTGCCTTTTCATCAGATGGAAAGAGGATTGCATCAGGCTCTGATGATAAGACTGTGTGCATCTGGGATACTAAGACTGGGATGCAAGTGGGCAGCCCTCTCAAAGGGCATACTCACTGGGTCAATTCAGTTGCCTTTTCACCAAATGGAAAGAGGATTGCATCAGGTTCTGATGATAAGACTATGTGCATCTGGGATGTTGAGACAGGCATGCAAGTGGGCAGCCATCTTAAAGGGCACACTGACTGGGTCAAATCAGTTGCCTTTTCACCAGATGGAAAGAGGGTTGCATCAGGTTCTTTTGATGAGACTGTGTGCATCTGGGATGTTGAGACTGGGGTGCAAGTGGGCAGTTGTCTTCGAGGACACACTCACTGGGTCAATTCAGTTGCCTTTTCACCTGATGGAAAGAGGATTGCATCAGGTTCTAAGGATAAGACTGTGTGCATCTGGGATACTGAGACTGGGGTGCAAGTGGGCAGCCCTCTTAAAGGATACACTCACTGGGTCAATTCAGTTGCCTTTTCACCAGATGGAAAGAGAATTATATCAGGTTCTGATGATAAGACTGTGTGCATCTGGGATACTGAGACTGGGGTGCAAGTGGGAAGTCCTCTCAAAGGACACAGTGACTGGGTCAATTCAGTTGCCTTTTCACCAGCAGGAAAGAGGGTTGCATCAGGTTCTTGGGATAACACTGTGTGCATCTGGGATGCTGAGACTGGGGTGCAAGTGGGAAGTCCTCTCAAAGGACACACTGACTGGGTCAAATCAGTTGCCTTTTCATCAGATGGGAAGAGGATTGTATCAGGCTCTAGGGATAAGACTGTGTGCATCTGGGATGCTGAGACTGGGGTACAAATGGGCAGCCCTCTCAAAGGACACACTCAGTGGGTCAATTCAGTTGCCTTTTCACCAGATGGAAAGAGGGTTGTATCAGGTTCTAAGGATAAGAGTGTGTACATCTGGGATGCTGAGACTGGGGTGCAAGTGGGCAGTCCTCTCAAAGGACACACTCGGGGGGTCAATTCAGTTGCCTTTTCACCAGATGGAAAGAGGATTGCATCAGGTTCTGATGATAAGACTGTGTGCATCTGGGATGCTGAGAGTGGGATGCAAGTAGGCAGCCCTCTGAAAGGACACACTCAGTGGGTCAATTCAGTTGCATTTTCACCAGATGGAAAGAGGATTGTATCAGGTTCTGATGATGAGACTGTGTGCATCTGGGATGCTGAGGCTGGGGTGCAAGTGGGCAGTCCTCTTAAAGGACACACTGAAGGGGTCAAATCAGTTGCCTTTTCACCAGATGGAAAAAGGATTGCATCAGGTTCTTGGGATAGCACTGTGTGCATCTGGGATGCTCTGGTTGATCCTGGAGGAGTAAATGCTCTGACAAGCAGGTTCAATTCGGCTCATGTTGTCAAGTTTGCTTATACAATGGAGCATGCATTGCACAATCCATCTGAGCTGTTTGAAGACACTCCAGAATTTCAACAGGACTGGAAATGCCACATTTCCCTCAATTCTGATGGCTGGATCACTGGACCCCAGGGTCGCTTATTGATATGGATACCACCAGCCTATAGAAAGCCATTGCTGTTACCCAAGATGCAAGCAATTGTTCCAGAACCTCTAGTTGAGTTGGATTTGAGCATGATGGTACATGGCTCTGCATGGCATAAGTGTTATGTAGGTTAGTTAATGAATTTAGCTACAGATATTTTGCAACTGCAATACAGTCAAAGTTGAGACATTTGTTCATTGAAGTGAATGATTTTCTCTGCTCAATCAGAGGTAGTTGGGCAGAAAATGGAGAGGATAATTGTTAGGGCTAGCCTACACACAGCCACAAGCCCTGCAGACATGATGACAAGAGCAAGAAGATGTATTGAAACAGTAGACAAGTGACCTGGCTGAGAGGAAGCTATATAGAGTCTTAGGGACTCCTGCCTGCAGATGCACCCTTCATATACCTGAGCTGGTGGTCTGTGCACATAGTCTGCATTGCCCCAAGGGTATGCATGTGCAACAACAACCTGGACCCTTCTGACTAGACCACCCTGGACTGCACCTAGACTTCTGTACACCCTCCAAGGCTTATTTAATGAATCCCTTCCATAACAGATTTGAGTAGCCCCTATTCTCAAGTGTGTCCATAGCCCCCCAAATAAAATAGATAAAAACACAGAAAAATAGAAATGTTTGTAACATGACCCATTAAGACTTCATGTCCTGGGAAGTTGCAAAAGCCAATCATTCCAATTTGAATTCCTAATGAACTTCTGCTGCACATCTTCACCATATATATCTTGTTGGTTGCCCTTCCAGCATTGCCAATTCCACTCAAGTTTTTCAACATACCCCTGCTCAAACTTGCTGTCCTCCCATCCAAACAACTGTTTAGATACTGGTAAAGCCATATGATTTTGCCATTTTTGGAAACTGGCACTAATATATTGTATGGCCACCATTTGTTGTGGAGTGCTGGGGTTTGCCTTATGGAATTTTTGAACTTCCTTCTTTGCATTACCCAAGTTTTTGGCTGGTTCCCATGTTGATTCTACAACTGGATAGTTTTTCACTTGACCAGGTACTCCAGTCATCTGCTTTGACATCCACTAGCTTGGCTGTCCATCTCTTCTTCTACTTCATACTCATCATCCTGTGATTTCTATACCATCTGAGCCTCTTCACATGCAGCTGCTTTTCCTTTTGACCAGGGAACTGCAGTTCTTGATCAGTACTTTACACTCCCCCATGCATTCTTGTGGAGTCCAGGGAATGTGGTCAAGTCTGGTCAAAGTGTGAAGTGTGTGGTGACCCCATGTTTGGTCCAGCTGGACTCCAAGTGCAGTCCAGGTTATGTACCAGACAGTGTTTAGACCCATGTTTTACATTCTCCTGAGGCTCAATCAAGTTAGTAGGCATGTATAGGATGTTGTATGTGTACCCAGGCAACATACTTAAGTAAGAGGATCTATGTGGACTCTGTGTGTATCATTATGTGAGTCATGTGTACCTATACCACATGAACAACAGTTTTGTACATATGTATTGGGCATCACAATGCAAATAACAGTAAACTGGCCACATACAATCACAAGTCTCAAGCTCTTTACTCCCCCCCATTTTTGGAATCTGAGTGGAGCACTTTACTCTGAGCCCCCTAAGATGCTCAGACTCCAAGCTCAGTCCTAGGACTCCAGTCAGAGTCCAAGTGTTTTGAGTATGCCAGATTTTTTGGCAGGAAACTCACCAAAAATTGAGCTCATACTCTGAGCTCAGTTGTAATGGACTCTGAGCAGTGTGGGGGAGGTGGTCAGCCTACAGCCATTATATAACATGTCACACATGCAGTTGCATTGTGCTGCTTGTTGATCATCACATGCACAATCAACATGATGTTTAAACTTGTGCACATGACAACAAACATGACTGCTGTGCACAGTTCACTATCATCAATCAGCCACCATTTGTTGTTGACCCACCACAGGCCTGCCAATGCAAGATCCAATCAGTGCACCACTGCCACCATGAAACCAAGCAAGAGGAGCCATGCCTCATCATCCATTTCCACCAAGGATACAAAGCAAGCAAGGTGAGCAAGGTGAATTTTCCATGAAGCATGGAACCGATGAATCTGGCAGGAAGACATCAATGCACAAGCAAATGAAGATGCTGCTGCAATCACCAAAACCCAAAGCACACCCTGTAAGTCTTTTCTCCTTTTTTTCAACCTTGTCACTCACAGATTACTGCCCACTCCTTGCCTTCTGAACCCCCCACATCTGATATCCATGCTGCACCAACTATTCTCCTTGCCATTTCAATTGTGCCCAACATCTCATGTCCATGCCACATCAACTGTTCTCAACCATTTCCTCACTGCATCAACTGTTCCCTCACTGCATCAACTGTTCCTTCACTGTTCAACTGTTCCCTTTCCATTTCAACCATTCCCTCACCCTTTCAACTGTGCACTCACCCTTTCAACTGTGCCCTCACCATTTCAACTGTGCCCATGTCCTCAGGTGTGTCAACACCTGCCATGTCATCCAATTCCTTTGCTGGGTCAACCAACTGCCTGCTCCTTGCCTCCCAGACCACTCCCTGCCTCCCATGTACATGCCATATCAACCATTTCCCACTCCCTTGTTTTGTTAAACCAACACTTCTTGGGTTTTAGTGACAATTTAAGTTCCTGTCAACATGTTTTGTGTGTGTGTCCTGATCTTGTGAGAAAACTAGAATATTGTTACAACTCTATCTATTTTCCCTTATTTTTCTATATTTTATCTGGAGGCCTACAGACACAACCAGAGATACCAATGGACATAGGGGCTAGGATTATTATGGAAGGACTTGTTAGGTAAGCTGTGGGTGGCTGTATGGGAGTCTAGGCATAGGAGTTCAGAGTAGTCTGGCTTTGGAAGGGTTTAGGCTGTTGCTGCATGTGCACAGACCAGGGCTGAGGTGTGTCTGTAGGAGTCCTGAGACTCTAGATAGTTTGCTCTCACCCAGCTTACTTTCCTACTGTGTCAATACATCTTGTCTCCCTTTCTCTTTGTCTCTGTGAGACCTGTGGTTGTGTGAGATTAGTCCTAACATAACCTAGAGTCTTTACACCACACCTCTTGCCATCATTTGGAAAACCTCAAGTATCTCTTGCTTGCTGTTGTTTGTGTTCTCAACAAGTACCCTTAAGAACCCCATCTGAGCTCTGTGCACATTACAACATGTGGCCATAAGCAGCTCTCAAGGATCTAGGCAACTACAAACCCAACAACAGACAGACTCATCATTGACTACTACTGCTTACAGTTACTGGCAAACAAAGAAACATTCAGACAAGAATAGTTGTGTTTGATTGAAAGTGCAGGCAGGCACTGGTCAATGAGCTATACCATTTGTTTCTGAAAAACCCAAGGAATATGTGAAGGCAATCTAGTAGCATGCCATGTAGCAAGGAGAACAGTCTCAAGACCCCAATTATGCATCAGATCCAACAATCTGAGCACAAGGACACTTATCAGGACACCCCTTGTCATGATGACTTGAAGCCCCATAACAGTTGAACTGAAGGGAGATGTTACAACCTATGTGAACATTTTCATTTTCCTTATGTCAGCACCTTCCTTTATTGAACATCTATGCATCACCACCACTTCTCTATGATTATGCAATGTCACTGCTCACATAAGCATGACCCTTTTCACTTATGACATATGCCTACCATCATTTCATTTCTATGATGTTGTTATGATATCACTCTCTAGCACATTCCTTACCTTTTGCAGACAGTAGGTTTAGGTATAAATACTAGAGTTTGTCTTAGGTCAAACCTTAAGTTCAACTTAGCTTGTAATACACAAGTTAACATCTCTGGGAACTACAAGTTCTGGTGAGATTGTCAAAGTCATTGTTCAAGCACTCTCATCTGCCTTACTTGTCTCAAGCCTGAGTCTCATTTGTCAGACTTAGCACTGTCTCTTCAATCATGTTTCACCAGACTCTACTTGTTATTGTCTTGAACAATCCTCATGGCATTATGTCATTGATTAGATTGGACAACAACTCATCATCATAGCAATTTAAGTCAAACTTACCAAGACAGCTTGAGTACCAGCTTGTTAGTGCACAACTGTTGAACTTCCCAGACTGGTTGGTAACTGGACCCTATTCAAGATTTCAGGAGTATTCACCCAAGGAGCTCCACCACCCAATAAAGCTACTAGAGGGATCAGAGGACAGTTCTTCCTCAATGGACTTCAAATCTACAAGGATACCCACAATCAGATCTGGAAATACAGATCAGACAATTCCTTTGTCACACCCAGTAATTTCTGGACTCCACAGAAAGAGAACCACCCACCCAATGGATCTCATAAATTCCAGAAACTTTACTATCTCGAAGGAGTAGAAATCACATTTAATAAATCTAGATCATGTTGGCCCTATTATTCTGAAGGACAAGAAGTCTGTATAGAAGACAAAGCATTCCTAAGACCCAACTATGTACCTGGAGGGATCAATAACATACCTGAGCACCTCAGGACTGAATCTGCCAGAGAATCTTCCAGTGGAAAGGGGAAATTCCATGCACCCAGTGACTTGGATTCAGACTCACTCAAAGGAGCAGATCTAGAAGAATCCAGTGACCTATTTGAGACTGCCCCATTTAAATCGTTTCAACAGGACTCAGAAACAGTACAGCCTAGTCCTTTACAGTTCATATCCTCATTAGGAAACACACCAAAACCCCTTCTATCTTTAGAACTTGCACAGCTGATCATTCCACCATTGCCAAAACAGGAACCGCCACATGAACCGCCAAAAGAACCAACTCCACCACCACCATCTCCATCAGAACCACCACCCACACCACCTACACCCAGTACACCAGATATAGAAATGGCTGATGCACAAGCAGACAACAATCACAGCATCAAGGGTCCCATGCCCACTAAATTCGAAGGCAATTGACACTTAGCTGAGCTATTTATAAATGATTGTGAAATGTTCTTTGATCTGAACACTGATTACAACACTGATTGGAAGAAGATCATCTTTGCATTCATGAATATAACAGGCAATGCAGCTCAGTGGAAGCTTGCTAAATTGAGGATCTTAACAAACAAGCCAACTGGGGAACATGGGCAGCTTTCAAGGAAGCATTTCTATCCAATTGGAAACAAGTGGACAGCCCTGGGAGAGCAATGATGGAGTTATACAAAATTGTGCAAATGTGGAAGAAAATGCCTATTTTAGTGTATATGGATAAGTTCAAGGAACTGATCAAGAAGTCTAAAATTAGAGAAGAAGCCACCATCACACCTCTATTCTTGGAAGGACTTCCCCCTGAATGCATCCATCAGATCTTGATGCAGAACCCTGCAAATCTACAGGGATGGTATGATGCAGCCCAATGCTATGCAAACACCAAAAGCAGGCTAGGCATTTTAGCTGGACTATCTACAGCAGGGAATGGAAGACCTTCGCCCAGACATAGAGATCCAGATGCCATGGATGTCAATGTGGTCATCATCATTGCTGCTCTTTCAAAAGAGGAAAGAAATTGACATGTCAAAGAAGGATTGTGTTTCATATGCCACAAAGGGGGTCATCAATCATCCAAATGCCCCATGAGGAAGCTGCACAAAGGAAACTGAAAGGAATAATTTAAGAAAGGAGTAAAGGAGTCACAACCCCACTGTCACATCAGAGCAGCCTCCACAGAACTGGAGGGTGACAAGGCTGAGGGGAATGAAGAAGAGTTAGAAGACACCAATGAGGACACTACAATGATGGCCATCAGAGTCTTGATGGCACATTTGTCTCCAGAAGATTGTTTCAACCTGCTAGCTGAACAGGATTTTTAACCAAGGATCACACAACAGTGGATGTTGATCCTATTCCCTTGGACTCTATCTATATTTGCAGTGTAACAGTAAAATCTTTGACCAATAAGAAGATTTCCATCCCCATATTCATGCAGTCATAAACCCACTGAAACCCTGGTTGACTGGAGCAGAAGCCTGTTCATTGACGCATCCATTGCCCATTAAATGGAAGGTGTACACTCAGACAAATCCATCAAGTCAGGAAGTTGATGGATCAGAAAACGAAGCAGGAGAGATCACAGAAAGGTGTCTGGTCACCTTCAACATAAACAAACAAAAGTAATGAGCACTGGTTCTGGGTGACTGCATTAGGAGATCAGAACCTTATCTTGGGGCTGCCTTGGCTCGAGGAGCATAACCCAATAATAGATTGGCGCGAGAAAACTCTGGAATTCTGTAATTCCGAAAAAGACAGTATCTGTGCATGAATACAGAGTCTTTGGGTCCAGATGGATCTAGAAGATGTGGCAGAATACGATGACACTCTTGTTAAACAGTACACGATGTCACACAGTGGGACTGTCACCCAGACAGAGGTCAGCTCGCTGTATGTGGCTGAGGAATCAATTTTGGAAGTAGCAATCGCAAATTCACCCCAGCAACAGATGAGCATGCTATAAAGGTTTGGCAGTACCAAGCTCTGCTGAGGATTAAAGGTACCTCTCAGTATTCAGAATGGATTCTGTATCGAAAAAGAAGCCTCAGAATGTTTTCCGAGACAAGACCATGGGATCACACCATTGAAATAAAAGAAGGATTTGTTCCTGCAAATCAAAGATTACAATCTGTCCCCATTAGAACAAATTCCTAGACGAAATGGATTAAAGAAACACTGCAAAAGGATATATCAAACAAATCAAAATTGCCACAAAGCATTGCCCTTCTTCTTTGTTTCCTAAAAAGGATGGTAAAGCCCTGAGACCATGTCAAGATTATCGTTACCTAAACGAATGGACTAAACCAATTCATATCCTTTACCCCTGATCTCGATCTCATGATCAAGCTTAAAGACACTATTTTACAAAGCTGATCTCAGATGGATAAACAATGTTTGGATCAAAGAAGGCATGAATGGAAAGCCCTTTTCATACCAACAGAGGATTGTTTGAACCACAGTAATGTTCTTTGGACTCGAAAACTCGCCAGCAACATTTCAAGCCAATGATGGATGATGATGAGCATTGTCCAGCTGTGTGAGTTGCATAGCATCCAAATGGGCATGCATTGTGTGCATGCAAAGAGCTTTATCCGCCACTGGAATAGCACATGCCCTGACCCTGTCACTGAAGTCTGGCAGTCTAACGATTATTCCACACAACACCTGCACACTTCGAACAACACTAAGAAAGTATCCACACTACACAAATATCCGCCAACTTCCATGTATACAGCTACTGTCCGCCATACCGTAACGCAGCCACCGTGCATACTGATAGATGGGATTGGACATGGAACAATGACCACAGATGCGCATATCATGACTGAGACACACACAGTGGCAACATGCTTGCCATTACTCCAGTAGAGGGCGCTGACTAAGCCGCTAAAATGGCTAGTAACCAGTCAGTAACCAATATAACCGAGGCCCGACACAGTGCCCCTTCCACATCAGGCAACTCCGCTGCGAGATCTGATCATGATTCACTTAGTCACCAGATGCGCCAACTATGGTAAAACCCCGTATACACCCAGAACAACAGATATCAGTGTGCAGCAGGCATGGCGATGCATGGTACAACAGCCCAGCCTATATGGAGCTGGAGAAGAGAAGCCGTTTTACAGGTTTGCAGTGCCAGAGAAAGATTCTAGTGCATATCGGGATCAAATGCAAATGACAGAAAACTGTAGTGGCAAACTCCAATGATAATCCAACAGGAATGTCATGCCCTGGTCAGGACTGTGATATGCTTCACACGCAGGAGGAAATCTTCCGTGATCACAGCTCTAAACTAGCCATATAGGAGAAATGCTTTCAACACAGATTGGAAAGGGTCAGTAACCACAATGGCAGTGGAAATTTTACAAAGAAATTTCAAGATTTATTTTATCTCAGTCAAGTCATTTGCGTCTCAATGGTAGGTAAAACGTATATAAAGTGTTCTGGTAGCAGGAGAAAAATAGGAAATTGTTTCCCCCTGGTTGCTCAGAGTTCTTTTCAGCTTTGTCTCTTCGTTTCTTGTCATTCTTGTTGTTCTCGTCATCCTTTGCTTTCCATCACCACACGTGCCAGACTTATATTCGTCATTATCCATGTCTTGTGCTTCGTGTTATCTGCAGGTATTTGAACATTATATTCCGTGACTATCTTGTGATGCGTCTGTCATTATCTGTGGATCTGCTTCCCACCACTAATCCGCCCATTGTCCGCAACTCTGTCCCGCCATTGCACATCAACAAATTATTCACTAAGCTCCCACATTTCGCACTTATTACTCCTACTTCATGCTGTTCAGCCCAGGATTCTTAGTGTTGACAGGACTCCTTCCAACAGACTTGCTCCTTTTCTGATATGCCCTATCTTTAGATAGAGTGTAGTATATCAAACAATTATTTCAGAGACATGATTGATGAAGGATGTTTGGTCATCTACATGGTGCATCCTGATTTGTGCAAGCACAAAAGAAGAACTTGAGTCACAAACTAAACACATTCTGGGATGCTTACAACACCACAATCTTTTTCTAAAATTGGAAAAATGTAAATTTGCCCAGGAAGAAGTGGAATTCCTTGGCATGATTGTATCCCACAATACAGTCAAAATGGACCCTATCAAACTAGCCAGAATTAGGGATTGGCCCATTCCTACTATGGTTAAACAAGTACACTCATTTTTAGGTTTTGGCAACTACTATTGCCACTTTATCACTCATTTCACACACCTTGCAAAACCTTTGCACAACTTAATGAAAAAGAATAAAATTTGGGACTGGTCACTGGAATGCCAAGTGTCATTTGACCTCCTGAAAGAACAAATCATGTCCACCCCTGTCTTAGCTATGCCAGATGCAACCAAACCATTTATTTTGGAAACTGATGCTTCCAAATGGGCTATAGGTGCTACCCTACTCCAAGCAGATAGCAATGGACAATTATGTGGATACCTCTCTCATGTGTTAACTCCAACAGAATGCAATTGGAAAATCTATGATAGAGAACTTTATGCTATTATTCATGCACTCAAAGAATGGAGACACCTCCTCCTTGGAGCACCCCATACCATTATTGTTTGATGCAATCATAAACATTTAACCTATTATCATGCTCCCCAATGCTTGACAGCAAGACAAGCCCATTGGTGGAATAATTTAACCTCAAATTAATACATGTACCTGGTGCAAAACTGACACAAGCCAATGCCCTATCCTGCTGCCCTGATCATGCTGCAGGAGAAGAAGATGACAAAAAAGTCACCATGCTTCCAGAAGCTATGTTCATCCAATCATTCTCAATAGATCTTTGTGAAAGGATTATTAATAGCAACACCACTGACACATTTGTCACCAACATCAAACAGTGCCTTGCCAAAAATACCCCACCTCCATTTAGAAGTAACATCTCTGACTGGAAATTTGAAGGAGATCTATTATTATACAGAGGCATCACCTATGTGCCTGATAATCTCGATCTTCAATGTGACATCATCAAAGAATACCATGAATCACCAAGCACAGGACACCCTGGCTTCTTTAAAACACTCACCCTGTTAAAAGTACAGTATTGGTGGCCTGGAATGACAATTTTATTGAAGAAATATACAGATGGTTGTGGCACTTGCCAACAGATGAAACTGAATACTCATCCCACTGCCACACCTTTGACACCAATCATTTCCCATGCCCAATGGCCTTTTCAACAGATAACTATGGATTTCATCACAACTTGCCCCTTTCAGACAGTTATGATTCTATTCTTGTCATGGTTGATCAAGGCCTTACAATGGGGGTAGTTCTATCACCTTGCCATAAAACAAATACCACCAAACAAACAGTGACACTATACATCAAAGAAGTATTCAAACACTTTGGCCTCCCTGACATCATGATCTCAGATCATGGACCACAATTTGCTGCAAAAGTCTTTAAGGAGATAGCAAGTGCACTCAAGATCAAGCATCACATGAGCACAGCATTTCATCTGCAGACTGATGGACAGTCTGAATGCCTAAATCAGGAACTAGAAATCTATCTCTGCATATTCTGCACCTATGACATAGCCAACTGGAGCAGAATTCTACCCATCACCAAATTTGCACATAATCAACACACCCATCAAGAGCTGAAACAAATGCCATTTCACCTCATGTATGGAACAGACCCTGTAGCACTACCAGAAGTAGTAAAATGCACTGATGCACCCACTGCAGATGCACATCTGAAACAGCTACACAAAGCAAGAGAAGAAGCACTAGCTGCACATGAACTAGCATGTCTAAAAATGACACAATGCACCATGTGCCACTCTAAACCCTTCAAGGAAGGTGACAAAGTATGGTTAGATTCCAGAAATCTCCGGATACCATATGAAACATGAAAACTCACCCCTAAATGAGAAGGACCATTCTCTATAGAAAAAGTTCTAGGGCCAGTGACATAAAGACTAAAATTACCCAGCCAATGGTGAATCCATCCAGTGTTTCATGCTGCACTCCTTATGCCCTACAAGGAAACTGATGCACATGGTCCAAATAAAACGAGACCACCTCCTTACCTCATCAATGGACAAGAAGAGTATGAAGTTGAAGCAATCATCATGCATCACAAGAAATGAAACTCATATCAATATCTCATCAAATGGAAAGGTTATGACACATCACACAACACCTGGGAACCTGAACACAACTTGACAAATGTGGAAGAACTTCTAGAGACATATAAAAGCAGAAGATGACTCCACTAGCCCCAGCAATCTTTGCATCACTAAATAAACCCATACTATATGTCTTCTCACTCATCCTCACCCATTGCACACATCTACTCTACATACCATGCAGTTGATGAACAAGGACAATCCCTTAACCCTTACATTGCTAGGCTTGCTGCTACACCCCCCAGGCTTATTAACCCACATGATGATACCCCTTCCAACTTCGACCCTAATGACATTGTGTTGGAGTCACATCTCTCACAGACCAATGACCCTCATAGTCCCACTATGCTGACACCCACCTTGACCACCACCACCCAAATCCCCTCCTTGCCCATGCAAGAAGATTTACCAGCAGGAACTACATGACCAGATACTAGTCATGTGGTACCTGAGAGTCATCAGGGACATGTTCCATCAGATGCTCCAATGGATACCAAAGATGGCACCCAAAACAGTCCAACAGATGGCAGCCAAGCTACCAGCAGTAGCCAAACAAATATTCTATATCAGACAGAAGCTAGAGGTCCATGAACCATTCCAACTTGAGGAACTCATGGATTTTCAGGAGCATTTATCACTTGTTCTACCTATCCACAAATACTTGGTTGAATTAGGAGAACCTGTGCTTTCACCTGGATCAAATTGGATCAAGCAATCATTGTTCATCTTGCACAAGTCTGGAGAATACTTTCCAACAAACCACATGCCATCACCATCAGACAGATTGCAATTGAACATACAAACTTCAACTGCACTCACCTCATTGAAACTTTCATCAACATCAATCACCTAGTGTGGGAACTCACTGAATCTATCTGGATCAATCTCAATCAGCTTGCCCTGGATCTCCTCTGCCACCTATTAATCCACCTATTAATAACCAACATAGAATGATACATCATTGATGCCATCAAACTTGTTCGAGCTAACTGCATATGCATCCTGCCTCAAACAAATGATGTCAGGAACCTGATCAAGATCAACTCCTGGTTCAGCCCCATTTACTGCATCCCTAACCAACACAAGATCATCAATATCTCCAATGAAATTCAGGATCAAATTGTTGACATCCTCAGACAGATAGAAGAAGTGAAGAAGAAGACCCTTGCTGCTTCTAGTCTAGTCAACAACAAATTCCCACCAAGGCCAACCACCACACCATGCACTATCCTTAATGGAGATGAGACACAGGTAGTAGTTCAGATGCTCACTGAACTTGACTCTACCATTCCACTTATGACAAGGACCCCTCTCACAACAAGACAACCGAAGGATCAACATCCTCTGCTATACCCATCAATCCGCCCATCATCTTCTCATCTGTCAACCCAGTCACTCCACCAAGACAAAAAGGAAATGCACCCACTATGCCACAGGCACCATGAAAACAGCCATGCCACCCTCAGTGCCTTATTTGTAACTCCCAAGGACACCTGATGTCACAGTACATCCCTAGGACCCTAGCTGAGCTATCCTCCCTAGACCCATCAGCAATCAAACCACTGAAACAACAACACAGAGGCTAGCTTGGCTAGCCTCCAAGATGGTGTGTGAGTGCTGAGTGAGTTCAGTGGCACTGAGAGGTATTGCCCAGTACTGTGCTGTGCTCGCTCTGGCTCAAATGAGAGTTCTGGGGTCAAAGGAAGGTGGTATTTGACTACCTACTACACAGTTTATGTATCTACTGCCTTGCAGCATACATGAGGTGCTCAGTAGGGATGTAACCGAGGTTCCGAGGTGGTGCCTGGGGTCTGAGGGGTTCTGAGAGGGAAGTGATGGCATTGGTTGGGCTCATCAAGGCTTGGTGGAGGTTGTCAGGTTGTGTCAGTGCCTCAAGTGAGTGTCCAAGGGTCCAATGTTGAAGGTGGTGTAGCTGGTAACTCTGGGCATCAGTTCCATCATAGCTGGAATTGAATCATTACACTGCTGATGCTGGATCAACCTCTGGACCATCAGCATGCCTCGGATGTCAGCAACCACCTTGCCCTTCATGCCCACTGCCTCCATGTCCATGCACCACCCACCAAACACACCAAGGATATCAACAGGGAACCCACCCTGGTACCATCACCTTTGATAATGATGATGAATGCTGTGCCTAGTTTAATAACCAAAATTGCCCAGAAAGCAATGACAAAGAATTCCACCTCGGAAAGCCAGCTTGGTGGACTGAAACCAAATTTAATAATGTCAAGTAAGACCTTGACTTTGTTTCATTTTTTGTATCATATTGGACTAGTACTTGTGGACAAGTTCTCTAAAGGAGAGCTAGTGTTACAACCTGTGTGAACATTTTCATTTTCCTTATGTCAGCACCTTCCTTTATTGAACATCTATGCATCACCACCACTTCTCTATGATTATGCAATGTCACCACTCACATAAGCATGACCATTTTCACTTATGACATATGCCTACCATCATTTCATTTCTATGATGTTGCTATGATATCACTCTCTAGCACATTCCTTACCTTTTACAGACAGTAGGTTTAGGTATAAATACTAGAGTTTGTCTTAGGTCAAACCTTAAGTTTGTTATGATCACAAAATCAGCATCACATTTTCAACCTATCTATCAGTGGTCTGGGACCACTATCACAGTCTTTATACTGGCCAGGAGCCTTAGGAGGGAGCCTGGGAACACTTTGTGTGGGTTAGCACATGGGAGTGCTTACCATGGGACAAGATGATGGCCATACAAGGTGGCAATATACTATACTAGGAAGGACAGCCAGATTAGGCAAGAGGATCGCGCCCTTGATGGCATCATTGATCGATGTTGGCATCAGTGCATCAGGGATCATGCCATCATGCATCAGGAAGCAGCAGTGGCAGTGCATATGGTCATATGGGATTGCAGCACAGCCTATGGAGACAAGGAGGCCTTAAGGACATAGCCCCTTATGGTTACAAGGTCTAGGGCAATCTGGACTGGTCCAGAAGATGGTGTTACAGTGGCTGTGCCCAGATGCATAGCAATGGTGACAGTGCAGAGGCAGCGCTCATACAGGACAATAAGAAGCATGGATGCTGTAGGGGTGCTGATGGTACTAGGTGGTGGCAAGGGTCTTATAGAGTAGTATATAAGTAGTGCAAGTAGCTTGAGTCTCCCCAGACTTAAGATGGTTTCTCTTATGCCCATGTAGGACTCTGTCTATAGCCAATATACCCCCTTTCCCCCCTCCCTTCTCTCCCCTGCTTGATGAGGCCTGTAGGTCTGTGTCCTCTAGGATGGTGGGTTAGTGTTGTTGGGTGTGAGCTCATAACAATGTTCAACTTAGCTTGTAATACACAAGTTAACATCTCTGGGAACTACAAGTTCTGGTGAGATTGTCAAAGTCATTGTTCAAGTGCTCTCATCTGCCTTACTTGTCTTAAGCCTGAGTCTCATTCATTGGACTTAGCGCTGTCTCTTCAATTGCATTTCACCAGACTCTACTTTGTTATTGTCTCAAACAATCCTCATGGCATTATGTCATTGATTAGATTGGACAATGACTCATCATCATAACAGGAGAGGACAGCATGGAGGGCTAAAGTAATCAAGGGGGAAACCCAAGAGAACTCAACTGAGGACTCTGGGTGCTGGATTGTCCACTATATATACAAGACTACATGGTCTGTGCACTAACCCTACAACCCTAAAGGCTGTAGAACCCTATGCCAATAATAGTACATGCTGATTCATAGGAAAGCATAATGGACAGTGACTGTGGATGAGTCATGCCATCTGAGTCATATGGGCTGCATCTCTGATACCTAATCTAATCATTATCTGATCTCTGTGCTGATTAGATAATCATTATATTATCTTTGATGTTTGGTTATGGCCATAGATAAAAACAAAAGAAATGAACATAAAATGACTTAGCAAAAAAGAGGTCATGACAACACTTGAGTAAAACCCCAGGCACCATGCTATTAGGTCATTCAGTGGAAATAAATCCAAGAATTGAGTGTGGGTGTGTTATTGACCACATCATAGAATATCCATGTCAGGAAGTGTGGGTATCAAAGAAGAGACTACAGCCTTTTTACTGAAAAGGTCCAAGGCAACAATAGGGTCTGCAACAATGGCATCTACATCATCCCCCACCCTGGCCTCACTCTTGTGCAGGTTGGAAAACATTTTGAAATTGAATGGGTGCAGGAGTGCACCAATGAAATCACTTGGTCAGCTGTCACCATCATTGACAACCAACAACACAACACCCACATTTGAGCATTTTACCAATGGTGCAAAATGCAGCAGAAGGAGAGTCATCTCCAGCAATGACAATGCACATTTCAGCTATGGCAGCTGGAGCAGGAATCCCTCCACAAACAGGAGGAAGCCTGGGCAGAACTTTGTTATGAGCTCACACCCAACAACACTAACCCACCATCCTTTAGGACACAGATCCACAGGCTCCATTGAGCAGAGAGAGAAGGGGGAGGGGAAAGGGGTATATTCCTCTAGACAGAGTCTTACACGGGCATAAGGGAAACTATCTTAAGTCTGGGGAGACTCAAGATACTACACTACTTATATACTATTCTATGAAGACCCTTGTCACCACCTAGTACCATTGGCACTCCTACAGCATTTATGCTCCTTATTGTCCTGCATAAGTGCTGCCTCCATGCTGTCACCATTGCTATGCTTCTTGGGTTCAGCCACTGTAACCTTTATCCATGGGCTGCTCTGGGTTGCTCTAGACTCTCAGCCATAAGGGGCTTATGACTTAAGGCCTCCTTGTCTCCATAGGCTGTGCTGCAATCCCCATATGACCATATGCACTGCCACCACTCCTTCCTGATGCATGATGGCATGATCCCTGATGTGCTGATGCCAATGTCGATCAATGATGCCATCAATGGCATGATCCTCTTGCCTAATCCAGCTGTCCTTCCTAGTATAGTGTATGGCCACCTTGTATGGCCATCATCTTGTTCCATGGTAAGCACTCCCATGTGCAAACCTGCACAAAGTGTTCCCAGGCTCCCTCCTAAGACCCCAGGCCAGTATAAAGACTGTAGTAGTGGTTCCAGACCACTGATAGATAAATTGAAAATGTGATGCCAATTTTGTGATTGTAACAAACTTCTCAGGCAGCATCAGGACAAAATCTGACAAAGAAGGTGGTCAAAAAGGAGCTTGCTCAAATGGAGCAGGACAGGCAGACCCTGGAGGGTCTGATACACATATGGATCCAGAATCTGAATGACTGACCTGACTGACCCATAACTTCCCCTGCATTGATGTGACTGAATGACTGAACCATATGACCTGGGTCAGGTCAATTACCAATTGATGGGTCAGACCCAACACTGCTGGCAAAAGAGTGGGTACTGTTACATGTACCTGTTCAAAAAGGAATTCTACCACCCATTTGACTGGCCCACTTGGCCAACAATCAGCCAAATCTTGTCATGGGAACTGGAAATGCATGACAAGACCATCAAATTTGGTCTCCAAGATCACTGCAAAGCAGACATGTACCATGTCATTGAAAGGGCTGCTCTACATAAACATGAGGATGACACCTATACTTGGAAAGTTGGAGAACTAATCCAACAAGTATGCCTGATTTGGTGGACAAAAGGAATCCAAGAAAAAGGCATGTGCATTGACAATCCAATTGTGGGTTGCTGGAGGACCATCAACAGTGCCATCAGTATCAGTGACTATGTCATATGCCCAAGTGGTAACTGCTTGTACTGGACCTAGCAGATCACTAACCAGGACTGCAGATGCCACTTGGTTCAACAGAACTCTCCCATGTGTGGCAGATTGGTTATCCCAAGACACTGAACCCAAGCAAGGGTTCAACAAGGAGAAACAAAGGACAATCAATAACTGGAGACAAGAGATCAAAAAGGAAATAGACATTCCTTACCCCTACCCATGTCCAGCTCACACTGAACATATGTTACACCCAGATGTACCAAGATATTGTTATTTAATCTTGATCAAAAATCAGTTTGAATGGCCAGCATTTCCTCAGATCCAGGAAATCAACTCATGAAATTACAATCTCAGAAATATCCATGGACATGTGAATATCCAACACACATATGGATATAATGACTGTTACCACATTGAGTGAGTACCCAAAGGACCTAAAGGATGGGACATGATTCAAACACTAGTACAATCTGGGCATGACCACAAATACATGGGTGTAACCAACTGGGACAATGGATTGGAATGATACCAAAAGAGACCTTGAATCAGTCTGCTACAACAGGGTACCTGGATACTGTTATCTTGTTTTAATCAAACATAAATACTAGGATATATCTAATTGGCCACTGTACCCAACCATTAACAAAATCACAATGGAATTATGGTTACCAAGAGAGAACCACCCTTATCAATACTACAATGACCAGTGGACAGGAACCTATCCATGTACAAAAAGTATTCAAAGGGGCACAAAGAAGAAAGTCCCCATGCTCAAGGGATCTTATTGTCAGCAACTCTAAAGTTCACCCAATACCATGAAAACTAGATTGTGGATGAGTGGAAGAGAGTGTTGTGGACTGATAAGACAAAAATCAATAGGATTGGGTTGGATGGGAAGGTGTATGTTTGCAAACATTGTGCATGACCACTACCAGAACAGACCACCATATTGTTACTAACACAAAGCATGCCTCCTTCAACACATTCTTGACAGTCTGAGGAATAATTGGCTGTTTATAAGAGAAAGCTTGGGAGGATGACCACCAGGATGATTTCCATATCCCCCTCCATCTCCTTACTGATCCTACCAATAGGACCCATCCCCTGACCAGTCCTAGCTTGGATTTAGTGATGAAAATACCCCCATTGAGGAGAGAGACAACAGAAGAGGACTTTTCAGCAGAGAAGGATTTCAAGGAGTCAAGAATATTGTTAAACATGCCAAACTGATGTAAATAGAGTCACATGACATTGTTTATTATTCACACAACCAAGCCCTGGCTTTTGCTGGTGTGTAACATTGAAAATATTAGAGGGTCAAAAAACTGCCCCAATGTTTGATTATTTTGTGTGATTTATTAAGCAATGAGTTTTAATTCACAAGATTTTTGGTTTAACACATAGCCAATGTAGATCACGTGACTTTTTCAGATTTTTTGCTCATGTCATTATGTCACACCATGCCAATCTTTCCAAAATTGGGGCAGTTTTTTGACCCACTGTACATTATTGAGTTCAAAGCATTGCTACTGCTAACCAGATGGAACACAAATGCCACTAAAGACTATTTTAAGAAATGTCTTAATCCTAACCTAGGTTATGAGATCTGGATGAAGGAGATTTGCTAGACTGAATAATGGAAAGGATAACAGAATTACCCTGTGCATATAGGAGAGTGTGAGAAGCATATGGGGATCATCAAAAGAAAACTGCCTACAAGGAAGAACAATCAAAGCTACACACTCCCACCAACACCTATAAACCACCCTGTGCCATCTATGTCCCATGACCCTAATGCTATGGATGTTGACAAGGTAAAATGCCAGGAGCATGTTATAATTGTGGGAAGACAGGCCATTTTGCAAAAGAATCCAAGTGTACACATGGAATGAGAAAGGAAAGGGCCATGTCAGGGAGTTAAAAATCAAGGAGCTCATAGAGGAGCAGTGGAAGGAGTATGGAAAGGAGAAGGGTTTTGGTGACAACCAGTAGGAAAGCACTCCATGCTGCTGGCTGATAGAATTTCTATCTTGGAAAATGATTCCTATGTGGATATACCAGAATTATTATATGAATGTGCTCCTCTAATTCACCAGGTACAAAATTTCAGTGTGAGGATCAAAACAAACTGATTAAACCCTTGGACCCCTGAATGGGTACTGAGATGAATATGGCAGGAAACCAGAACTGCAATCCAATGCCTAAAAGAATGGGTACTGAACAAAAGAGTTAATGAGGTCACTACTAAGCTAGTGAATGACTTCAATAAACTATCAGAACAGGAACCATCATGGAATCTAACCCAACTAAGGCAGCAACTGGTACATTCAACAGGCAAGCAGGAGATAGACCTACATTGTGTCATTAAAACTACTACAATAAATGTACTACACATGCTTCAACACCATCTAGTAATGTCACATGACCAGTAGCAGATGGTCTGTGCACACCAGGCAGGTATATAAAGACAGCTCTCAGCACCCAGTTTCTGCCATTCCCCCTCTTTGAAATTTGATTAGTAAGCTAGATAAGATTGTAGATAGATTAATTACATAAGTAAATTAGGTTCAGTAATGTAGATAAGATTGAAAATACATTGATTACATAAGTTAGATATGATGTGATTTTCCCACTGTACTAAGAACACTTGAGTGTCATATCTGTCACATTTCCCACACTTTCAAAAGTGAGAATTGTGACATGACCTATTAACAAAAATTGTAGAGGGAGTGAATTTGACCCTAGATATGAGATCCAAATATTTGTAAATCCATTATTCATTGAGATAATTGCAAAATACTATCATAACTTCGCATTTTTTGCACAGCCACAACCCTCTGTGGTACAAAAGTCACATTTGTGACATGTTCTATTAACAAAAGTTGTAGAGGGGTTAAATCTGATGCCAGTGATGTCATACAAACATTGGTAAACAAAGAACTTCCTGAGATATAAGCCATTCTTTCAAGTTTTGGTGTGACAATGCAGGTATGCCACACCAAAGTCAGATTCATGACATGTTCTATTAATGCAAATTGCAGAGAAAGCAAATTTAATCCCAGTGGCAGTTTTCAAACATCTGTAAACAAAGAATATGCTGAGATATCAGTTGTTTCTTAAATTCTTGATATAATGCTGGCACTGTTAAGACTGTTGCAATCACACCTCAGCTGTGCTTGTGTACACTGCTATCCCTTTGTAAATTAACTACATTTATGAATAAAATAATTTGCTTAAATGATCTACTGAAGCAGGAATAGCAATTGATGGATGGTAGGAAATGGAAATGGAAATGGAAATGGAAATGGATGTTGATGTACTGATGGAGTAATTGGGTGGCAGTGAGTTGGTAAGGGTGTGGGTGGATCCATAGAGGAGGGTAAGTTGAGTGTGAGAAAATCAAATGTGGTGTGGGAATGTGCACAGGAAGGTTGTTACAATCTTCATATCCTACTTCTCTTTGTCATTGTCATTATTCAGCAGACCATTCTTACCCAGTTATCTCATCTTTGAGCACTCTTCTTCTCATCATTGCACTCAACCTCCATCTGACCTTCTTCATCATCATCAGACCTAGCATCCAGATCTCTTTGTCCAGTAGGCTGGGAGCAGACTGAGACTCTGCTTGTCACTGTTGACTTAAAATGAACCAACATCATGGACATCAATCATAACAAAGGTAGTCTATGGGGGTAACATGCTGATATGTTCCCTGATTGATGTCAAGTACTGTAAGGTTAGTGCATGGTGGAGCAGTGTAAATACATAGTATAGGTTAGTTGNTATAGGAGTCATTGGAGTCCCATAGGAGTCTTATCGGACTGGGGGGGGAGTGTAAAGTAGTGATTTTCTTGGGCAACCTATGTTCTCTGAAGACATTATCTTGGAAGAGTGTGGCAATTCCTTGCAATGTGACAGTGGATGTTGTTGGTAAGAAATACAATTTCTTGGTGAATTGGTTCACTATTACTAGAATCATGTCATTTCACTTCAATTCTGGTAGTGGACTGATTAGATCCATTGAAATAATCTCTCATGGGTGTCTTGAACCTCATTGGGTCTAGTGGTGCTGCTAGTGCCTGCCCATTCATTCTTTGACAAGTCTCACATCCCATGATGTAGTTTTGGATGTCTTTGCACATTTGGGGCCACCAAAAGTCTCTGGTTACCAATCCAATTGGTTTGTCTATTCCTGGATCTCCACAATGATATATTGCAAGTAGGGACTCTCTGGTGTGGATATTGGCAGGAACATAAATTCTCCCTTTCCATTCCACCAACCTGTTGGCCACTTGAAATCTTCATTGCCCTCATCCAATCCTTTTCAGACTTGTGTCTCCCATTGCCATTTAGGAATCCCATGAATATCATTGATGATGCCCTCAATGGCCTTGTCATTCTGACAACAAGTCATCTTTTAACAATATGACCCCTTTGTTATCTGGGCCTCCTGGATGATTGTTAGAAGGTTGTTCCAACAAAACCTCAAGGTTTGAGAAGAAGAGGAAAGAGAGCGATAGTTGAACTGTGTATGACAGAAACAATTGTAAGGCTAAGGAGCACTACCTACTATCCTCCCCTTATATACCTTTAACCTCATGTTCCCCATGAGTCAATCATATGATCTCTCTCTCCTGACTCTCGATGACTCAGTCATCCTATTAACCCTCCTGTGGCTGTGTCTCTTATGTAATCAGAAAATAAAGAAATAAAGAAATCGTAACATAACCCCCTCTTCAGGGATTGGGTTCCACACGATCAGGATCTGTCTGTTCCGCTTCTCAGTGATTTCCTTTCCATTTCTGCCAATTATGTTCCAGCTTTTCCAGATACTCACGTTCAAAATTTCCATCTTCCCACCCATATAATTTTTTAGACACTGGTGGTTGGGTATAGTTTAAATATGGCGTGAACGATAGTTCTCATCCATGGAGTCTTCTC
>JAENRT010000003.1:662451-685846 GCA_032173475.1 Amanita phalloides | reverse complement strand
CTGTAGGCGCCCCTGCGTTCGACCTCGGCACCCTCCTTTTTTTAAATAAAGGCAACCCATCAACGATTTCATATCCACAGAACAGATGGACAGATGGAAAGAGTTAATACGATAGCCAGATACAATTATATCTATTTCATCAATGAAAACAGGATGATTGGAGGATTGGTTGGCATAGCTCAGTTCTGTTACATGATTGGTACACTCTGGCAACAGCTATTCCCACTTCTTCATGAATTATGGACAGCATCCAAATAAGGGAGTGCGAGATTGACACAGGGCATAACTATGGTTGAAAAGCAGTTACATCAATTTGCTGGAGAAAGTGGAGGTGTGGAATCAGGCTAGAATACTCTCAAAAAGGCACAAGAAGCAATGGTGTTGCAATATGATAAAAAGAAAAGGACATCTATATTGTATAAAAAGGACAACCTAGTGTACATAAATGCTGAACATTTGCCAACAGTTCGACCAACCAAAAAATTAGGTGAGAGATTTTTAGGACCCTATAAAATTCTTGAAAAAGTGGGGCCTTCCACATACCAAATTCTTATCCCTGCATCCTGGAAGGTGTATAATGTTTTTAATGAATCATTATTGAAACCATATCATGCACTGTTGTTTCCAGTACAGGCCAGCAAAGACACAGGCCAAAAGAAGCAGCAAGAGAAAGAGAACACCACCAGCAACTATGAGGTGGAAAAAATACTTGACAGCCGAATTAACCGATGAGGACATGGTCAGTTGGAATATTTGATAAAATGGAGGAATTACCCACTCGAAGAAGCTTCTTGGGAACCAGTGTGGAATTGCAACCATGCCAAGAGGAGTATCACAATTTCCATTGACTCAATCTGGGAGCGCCATTTTGTTGCCATGGTTTATTCGTGCTTTGCTGCCATGGTTTATTTTGTCGATTCTGTGTGTTCTGTGCAGGTTTGCTACCACTCGCTGTGGTTGTTGTTTTTGGATACAACTGCTGTGCATCCCTCCAACTCTTTTCAATTGCCAGTGCCCAATTGTACCATCGCTGTAAATCTCCTGGTTGCGATCTGTCAATACTCCTTGCTCCATCCAACATTCCAATTTTGACCACTCGTCTTCCTAATGCCGGGTTGAGACCTTGACGAAAATGCATGACTAATGCAGTTCTGTTATACCCTGTAAGCATTGCGATGCTCCTGAATTCAATAATGTAGTCCTCGACTTTTTGAGAACCTTGTTTAAGGGTACTAATTTTTTGAGTCGCGTTGTCCCGTGTCTCAGTTGTTAAGAAGAAATCCTTCATCTTCTGCTTCAAGTCCTCCCAAGTATCGAATGGTGGTGGGTTGTTGAACGGTTCCACTGCCCATGTTCCATCTGGTCTCCTAACTCCTGTTCAGCATTCTGTGTAATTCAATGGTCTCCCCAACTCGGCTAACAGCACTATTACATTAGGCATAGCATCCCTTTGTACTATTTCGGCTTCAAATTCTGCCTGTTCCATTGTTTTTGCTGCTGACCAGTTTCCTGCCCGATTATCTGTCCCCTTCCTTACTCATTGCAATGTAATCATCATCCTTTGCTTTGGATTTTTTACTCGAACTAATTCAAAGTAATTTTCCATCGTCCTTAACCACGTGGCAATTTCTTTTGGATCCCCTTCATATGCTTCTGGCATTTCCATTTTTAAAGTTGGGGTGGGATCTCAAGGTGGATGAAGAGCCTCATTAACCTGATTGATTATGGTGGCTAAGGCTGCTCCTTGTTCTGTTCATTCTGCATCCGTGTTAGCATTCCATGTTGTGGCATTTGCAGCATGTCCAAATATTCCAACTGCCACAGTAATAAGTCCCACTAATGCCTGTATGAGTGTGTCCATGATGTTAAATCCAACCGAGTAATGCTGTTGGACTGATTTGTCTCCTCCATACTCCTCCAAGATTGCCTCTGCACTCCTTCCCCATGCATCTCGTTCAATGTGGAATTTCGCCTCCCTTCTATTGAAGGTTACTTTTGCCATGGCATCCGGATCTCTCATGTCTTTCTTGTATGCCACTATTTCTCCCCAAGATGGATTGAAAGGCCATGTGAATGCTCACCAGTACTGTCATTTGAATAAATGAAGGTAACAGAGTCCCAGAGTCTCCAGTCCATACCTGTTGAATCCTCTTGGTGGCAACACCTTTTGACTTGCATGTTGTACCTGCTGATTCCACTTTGTTATATCAATATAACTGGGTGGATGTACTGTCTCCAGTTGCATTCGCATTTCCTCCTTTAGTTCTTTGTTGAACCAATCACCTGATGGTTCACCAAACCAGTTGGTCATGAACTGACATGTAACTCGTCTGCCAGCTCCCTGGAAATGATTTGATTGAACCACCTGCACATATGTCCATCTAGGATATACAACTTCCTCATCATTCTTGGCTGTGCCAAGAGTGATCTTCTTCCACCAGTAATCTTTTGCAAATTCATCAACATCTGCCCAGGAGTATGTCAATTCTACTCGTACTGCTGTGTTTTCTTCGAGTAAAATTTTGTCACCTGGGTAGATATGATAAACGCCATCTTTGTCTCTGTCTTGAAGTGCAAATCTAACACCTCGCTTCCTCAGAATATGAGCCCATGACGCTACTTCCACCATTGTGGGATAACTTGGCCATTTATATTTTGCATAGTATTTTGGCTTGAAAAGATACATGTAACAGTATCCTTTTTGCCACCATGGTTCTGCTGCCATTCGTTTATAGTGACCGGGTTTGCCAGGTAACTTGGCTTCCACCCTGTCAGCCCACTCTGTGATCTGTTGCATCTGCTCCTCTATCGTCTCTTCCCCACATGCAGGGAGAAAGTAATCCAAGCTCAGTGTCTTACTGCCCATTACTCCCAGCCCTTTGTAATTCTTAGGAGTAATGGGTTCCGCCTTGTAGATTGTATACACTGCCTTTTTCTCATACAGTGAATATTGTGGTGAACCTGACTTGGTTCGTTCTCGACTGGCATACTGCTGTGGCTTCATGATGTTCCCATTAAGCGCATGCATTAGACGATTCCACTCTTCAGCGGACAGTACCAATCCCTCATGTTTCAACGTGTTAACAATTGAACATTCAATGGCATGTTGAACAATGCTTTTCAGATTATGGAGTCCACCTCCATGTTATTCAATAGGTCTACCAACATTTGGTAGTCCAATGCCTCCTTGCATTCAGCCTCCTCAAGCTGCCGTTTATGAAGCAGCTTCTCGTGCTTCTCCTGCATGAGCGCCTTCCATGCTTCCTCCTGTTCATGAACCAACGCTTCCTCGAGTCGTTCTGCCTCCCACTGAGCCTCTCACTCCAGTCGTCGTTTCTCCTTTCATTGCTCCTTGAGCCAATGTCTGTATGCCTTGACATGGGCATCATGTTGTTGCCTGTCCACCACAGCAGCGACCTTCCTCTGAACCATTTTGGTTATTGCACATCCTCGCACCCATTCTGCCTCAAAGGCAACTCCGATCTTGCCCAACATCATGTTAGCAAAGGGTAACACATAACGGAAAACTTGATCCATTGTGACAAATAGATCGAGTTTGATGATAAGGAAAGTTGATTAGATCGCTGATGTAACGATCCGCAGAATGCCTCGTGTCAAAGGCATGTAACATTCTGTAAGAAAAATCTTCAATAACTTCTGTCTCTCAGCACTACAGACAGTTATCCATTCGTTCAGCAATATGGGTGACAATCTCAGATGAGACGATGTTGACTGGGGTTCCAATGGTTGACTTGAGAGACGTGGTGCCTGGGGTTTCACTCGGATGTCCTCATGCTCAGTTCAAAGAACTGATATGTGATTGGTATTCCGAGACTGTTCTCCTTGATACATGGCATGTCAAACAAGTTGTCTTCATTGTCAGCCAATGGTAATCAGGCCTGATCTGTACTGGTGCACCTACACCACGTAGAGACGAGGGTCCTCCTGACTATTTTGTTGTCTAGACCAAGGTCTTTGTTTGCTGCACTGCTGGTCTCACCAACGCTGCCTCTACAGCCAAGGGTGTACTCTGACACAACAGCCGTTTGTCACCAAGATATAAGAAAGGTTGATGTCACCCAGGACGTGGGTGATGTCGACGAAAGGTGAAAGGTTGTTTGCCTCATGTAATGATGAGTAGAACATACTCCTCATCGTCAAGTCAAACAGTGAGGTAAGAAGCCTTACGATTATGTTAGAAGGTCGTTCCAACAAAACCTCAAGGTTTGAGAAGAAGAGGAAAGAGAGTGATAGTTGAACTGTGTACGACAGAAACAATTGTAAGGCTAAGGAGCACTACCTACTATCCTCCCCTTATATACCTTTAACCTCATGTTCCCCATGAGTCAATCATGTGATCTCTCTCTCCTGACTCTCGATGACTCAGTCATCCTATTAACCCTCCTGTGGCTGTGTCTCTTATGTAATCAGAAAATAAAGAAATAAAGAAATTGTAACAATGATGATCTGTCCTTCATGCCAGAATGTCAGCCTTGGAGTTTGACTTTCCCAATTGATGTTTGGTGATAAAGTTGTGCTCTTGTAGGTCTGTGATCCACCACACTTGTTGGCAGTTGAGATTCTATGGTTTTCTGAAGTATGTGAGGTTTTTCCATGGCCATAGTGTAATGAAGGCTTCAGTCTTATAAGTGATTTTGCAAGCCATTTGTAACATGCTGTTAAGATTCAGTAAACCAAATAGCCAGTTGCTGAGATGCAACTTGGCATGCATTGCCAAACATTGGCACTGCCACATCATAGCTGCCTGATGTCCTGTTGTCAATAGTATGGGACTGCTTCTGTCCTCTTCCTCACTGAATCAGATGAAGGTGATGCAAGAGGTACTGGGGTACTGGAGAAGGTTAAGGAAATTTATGCTAACTGCTGAGTGTTAGAGATTTGCTAATAGGAATTTACAAAAGGCCTTGGACCTGCTGCACAAAGTGGCAGCCCATACTTGCCAAGTGATGGTCAGTCAAGACCTCCACTGTTTCCTTTGCTCCCTTCAGATAATGTGACCATTCATAAAAGGCATGCATGACTGCTAGCATTTCCTTATTGTAGATCTCATAGTTCCACTCAGCATCATTCAAGGCATTTGAAATGAAATCAACTTGCCTCCATAATTGATCCTTCCCTTGCTGCAACAGGATTCCTCTTATGGTGAAGTCAGATGCATCTACTTTGATTCAAAATTGTCCCTTGTCAACTGGGATTTTGAGTATGACCTCCCTCCCCATAAAAATGGTTATATTATAATTAAGTTTATTAAAAAAAAATAAAGTGACAAGGTCTTTCAGTCCCTGAAAGGCAGCATCCTGGAGTTTGGCCCACCCTTTGGTGATCTCTTGACAAAATATGTCATTCATCATGGTTTGAAAGGTTTTGCTGGTGAGTTTGTCAAGCCAAAAAACATGATTAAGGGTTCAAAGAGGCCCCTGTTCATCTGAAAGGCCACTTTCCATTCATCTCCATGTTTGATACAAACATTATTGTAACCCCAGCATATATCCATTTTTGAAAATATTTTGGCTTTGGCAGTTTGTCAACAAGTGCTCCAATTAATGGCATGGGGTATTGATTTTTTATCATCATTTCATTAAGTTGACAATAATCTTGTACTGGACATAATTTACCATTTTCTTTCTTCACAAAGAAGAATGGGGATGCCATCAGGGATTCACTAGGCTGAATCTCAAGGTTCTCCTTGAGAAACTCATCAAGTTGTTCATCCTGATATAGTGGGTATATCTTACAATCAACAGGTTTTGATCCTGGTATAAGTTTGATTGCATGGTCCCAAGGTCATCTCAGGGGTAATTCATCAAAGGTCTCTTTTTCAAAGACCTTGCAATGTTCTAAGTAATGTCCTGGGACTACTTCCTCTAGTGTTTGTTTTTGAGCCTTGGATGCCTCAGCTGCCACTGTATTGGTTGCCATGGATTGCAACTGTAATTCTGGTTTGCCAATTTCTACAGCTAGCATGTGTTCCCCCTCTTGCAGCATTTCCAGTGGGTCTACTTTGTCCTCTGGTTCTTGTACCTGAGATGCTGCCCTACATGTTCCCAGACATCTCAAACTTCTTTCTGCTTCCAGTCATTGGCTGAATTGTGATGTTGAAGCCAATCATGACCCAGGAACAAGTCTGTTTTCCCCAATTGTGCAACACTGCATTCAATTATTTCTTCATGATCACCAATTCACAGCTTAAATTGTGTCATGTATTCAATGCTTCCCATAACATTCTGTGTTCTGTCCACTTTGTAGACTGGTAATGGTTTTATTAGCTGACATTTATTTAGTTTGTGTTGTTCCACAAACTCTTCATTGATACAGGATCCCATACATCCTGAATCTACTAAGGCTAAGACTTTTATAACCTCACCTGTGTCCATGGTAGTCTATATGGCATCTTGGGAATAAAGGCAAATCAATCTAGTCAACCAAATGGTCAAGGAATTCTTGACTATGTTTGTTAACCATCAACAGGATAATTGGAGTGATTGGTTGGCAGTAGCTCAGTTCTGTCACAATGATCAGGTACACTCTGCCACCAGCTATTCCCACTTCTTCATGAATTATGGGCACAACAGGTTGAACACATTTGTGCCAATGCTACTGCAGCACTGGAAAAGGCTGCTGAAACCATGAAGTGGAAGTATGATGAGACCAAGGCACCACTAACAGCATGCCACTACCAACCAAGCAACAAGGTTTACTTAAGCATGGCAAACCTTCCTATACTCCAAGTTACAAAGAAGTTGGATGGCAAGTTTGTGTCCCTTGGAAATTGTGAAGAAATTTGGTCAATCAGCATACCAACTGAAAATTCCAGCATCCTGGAAGATTTACAATGTATTCAACAAGATTCACCTTAAGCCCTATGAAGAGCCATTGTTTCCTGGTCAGAAGGAAAAAGTGACCTCACATAAGGAAGCCCAGATGGTGGAAGAATCCCAGGACAATGAATACAAAGTTGAGGAAGTAATGGACAGCTGAGTCAGTGGGCATGGTGGTGGACACTTGGAATACATCATCAAATGGAGGAACTACCCTATTGAGGAATCCACCTGGGAACTGGCAGAAAATATGGATAATGGCAAGAGAGAGGTTCAGAAGTTCCATAAGGCAAACCCTAGCACACCCAGGCAAATGGTCAATGTTCATGACATCAGCATAGTTTCCACAAATGGCAGAATCACATGGTGATTCCCATGGCAAAGTGACTGTACAGTTGGGAAGACAGCAAGTTTGAGTGTGAATACCTTGAAAAATGACTGGCACAACATATGTATATGCCAAAGAAGATGTGCAGCATGAGTTCATTAGGAACTCAAATAACTCATTTATGACTAACATGACTTTGAAGTCTTAAGGGGGGGTCATGTTATGACTCTATTTATTTTTCCTTATTTTTCTATATTTATCTGGAGGCTTATGGACACACCCAGAGATACCAATGGACATATTGTATATAGGGGCTAGGAGGATCCATTATGGAAGGATTTGTTAGGTAAGCAATGTGTGGCTGTATGGGAGTCTAGGCATAGAAATCCAGAGTAGTCTGGCTATGGAAGGGTCTAGGCTGTTGCTGTTACGATTTCTTTATTTCTTCATTTTCTGGATTACATAAGAGACGCAGCCACAGGAGGGTTATGTCAGCCATAGGATGACTGAGTCATTGAGAGTCAGGAGGGAGAGGTCACATGATTGCCTCATGGGGAACATGAGGTTAAAGGTATATAAGGGGAGGATAGTAGGTAGTGCTCCTTAGCCTTATGATTGTTTCTGTCGTACACAGTTCAACTATCACTCTCATTCTCTCTTCTCTCTAAACCTTGAGGTTGTGTGGAATGACATTCTAACATAATCATAAGGCTTCTTACCTCACTGTTTGACTCGACGACAAGGAGCATGCTCTGCTCATCATTACATGAGGCAAACAATCTTACATCTTTTGTCGACATCACCCACATCTTGGGTGACATTGACCTTTCTTATTTCTTGGCGACAAATGGCTGTTGTGTCAGAGTACACCCTTGGCTGCAGAGGCAGTGTCGGCAAGACCAGCAGTGTGGTGAATGAAGACCTTGGACTAGACAACACAATAGTCAGGAGGACCCTCATCTCTATGTGGTGTAGGTGCACCAGTACAGATCGGGCCTGATTACTGTTGGCCAACAATGAAGACAACTTGTTTGATGTGCCATGTATCAAGGAGAACAGTCTCAGAATACCAATCATGTATCAGTTCTTTGAACTGAGCACAAGGACATCCGAGTGAAGCCCTGGGCACCACATCTCTCAAGTCAACTGTTGGAACCCCAGTTGACATCGTCTCATCTGAGATTGTCACCCATATAGCCAAACAAACAGACAACTGTCTGTAGTGCTGAGAGACAGAAGTTGTTGAAGATTTTTGTTACAGAATGTTACACACCTTTAACACAAGGTATTCCGTGGATTGTTACATCAGCAATCTAATCATCATCTTATTTTCCATTATGTGTTACCCTTCGCCAACATGATGTTGGGCGAGATTGGAGTTGCCTTCGAGGCAGAATGGGCATGAGGATGCGCAATTACTAAGAAAGTACAAAAGAAGGTCGCTGCTGTGGTGGACAGGTGACAACATGATGCCCATGTTAAGGCATACCAACATTGGCTCAAGGAGCAATGAAAAGAGAAACGACGACTGGAGCGAGAGGCTCAGTGGGAGGCGGAACGACTCGAGGAAGTGTCAGTTTGCGAGCAGGAGGAGGCATGGAAGGCGCTTATGCAGGAGAAGCGTGAGAAGCTGCTTCGTAAATGGTGGCTCGAGGAGGCTGAATGCAAGGAGGCGTTGGACTACCAAACGCTGGTAGACCTACTCAACAACATGGAGGCAGACTCTGTAATCCAAAAGGCATTGTTCGACATGCTGTCAAATATTCAATTGTTAACACGTGGATGGAATGTCATCACATTGAAACATGAGGGACTGGTCTTGTCCACAGAAGAGCAGAATTGTCTAATCCATGCGCTTAATGGAAACATCATGAAGCCACAACGGTATGCCGGTTGGGAACAAACCAAGTCCAGTTCACCACAATATTCACCATATGAGAAAAAGGCGGTGTACACAATATACAAAGCAGAACCCATTACTCCTAAGAATTATAAGGGGTTGGGAGTGATGGGCAGTAAAACGCTGAGCTTGGACTATTTCCTACCTGCATGTGGGGAAGAGACGATAGAGGAGCAGACGCAACGAATCACAGAGTGGGCTGACAGGGTAGAAGCCAAGTTACCTGGCAAACCCAGTCATTATAAACGAACAGCAGTGGAACCATGGCAGCAAAAAGGATACTGCTACATGTATCTTTTTGAGCCAAAATATTATGCAAAATATAAATGGCCAAGTTATCCCATAATGGTGGAAGTAGCGTCATGGGCTCATATTCTGAGGAAGCAAGGTGTTAGATTTGCACTTTGAGATGGAGACAAAGATGGTGTTTATCGTATCTACCCAGGCGATGAAATCCTACTTGAAGAAAATACAGCAGTATGAGTAGAATCGACATACTCCTGGGCAGATGTTGATGAATTTGCAAAAGATTACTGGTGGAAGAAGATCACTCTTGGCACAGCCAAGAATGATGAGGAGGTTGTTTATCCCAGGTGGACATATGCACAGGTGGTTCAGTCCAATCATTTCCAGGGAGCTGGCAGATGAGTTACATGTCAGTTCACAACCAATTGGTTTGGAGAACCATTGGGCAACTGGTTTAACAAAGAATTGAAGGAGGAGATGCGAATGAGGCTGGAAATGGTACATCTTCCCAGCTACATTGATATAATGAAATGGAATCAGCAGGTCCAACACACTAGTAGAAAGGTGTTGCCACCGAGGGGATTCAATGGGTATGGACTGGAAACTCTGGGACTTTGTTACCTTTGTTTGTTCAAACAGCAGTATTGGCAGGCATTCGCATGGCCCTTTAATCCATCCTGGGGAGAGATAGCAGCATACAAAAAGGATATGAGAGATCCAGATGCCATGGCAAAAGTAACCTTCAACAGAAGGGAGGCAAAATTCCACATGGAAAGAGATGCGTATGGAAGGAGTGCAGAGGCAATCTTGGAGGAGTATGGAGGGGACAAATCAGTCCAACAACATTACTCAGTTGGATTCAATATTACAGACATGCAGCAAACGCTACAGTGTGGAATGCTCACACGGACACAGAACAAATGGAACAAGGAGTGGCATTAGCCAATGTACTCAATCAGGTTAATACTGCACTTCATCCACCTCGTGATCCTGCTCCTACTTTAAAAATGGAAATGCCAGAGGTGTATGAAGGAGATCCAAAAGAAATTGTGGCATGGTTAAGGACAATGGAAAATTATTTCAAATTGGTCCAAGTGACAAATCCAAAGCAAAGGATGATGATCACATTGCAATGAGTAAGAAAGGGAACGGATAATCAAGCAGGAAATTGGTCAGCAGCAAAAACAATGGAGCAGGCAGACTTCGAAGCCGATGCTGTGATAGCTTTGTTGGCAGAATTGGGGAGACCACTTGAATATGCAGAATGTTGGACAGGAGTTAGGAGGCCAGATGGAACATGGGTGATGGAACCATTCAATAACCCACCACCATTTGACCATTGGGAGGATTTGAAGCAGAAAATGAAAGACTTCTTCTTGATGACTGAAACCAGAGATAATGCAACCCATAAAATCAGCACCCTGAAACAAGGTTCTCGAAAAGTCGAGGACTACATCATCGAATTCAGAAGCATCACAATACTTACAGGGTATAACGGAATTGCATTAGTCATGCATTTTCGTCAAGGTCTCAACCCGGCATTAGGAAGATGAGTGGTCGAAATTGGAATGTTGGATGGAGCAAGGAGTATTGATGGATTGCAACCAGGAGATCTACAGCGATGGTACAATTGGGCACTGGTGATTGAAAAGAGCTGGAGGAATGCACAGCAGTTATACCTGAAAACGACAACCACAACAAGTGGTAGCAAACCAGCACAAAATACGCAGAATCAGCAAAATAAACCATGGCAGCAAAGCACGAGTAAACCATGGCAGCTGAATCAACCAGTTCCAAATCAAAATTCACCAGCAATGGCGTCAACATCTAAAGACCCAGATGCAATGGATGTGGACTGACAACATGCGTCGATTACTTGTTACAACTGTGGGAAGGTTGGACACATGAAGCGGGACTGTAGGGCACCACCAAAGGACAAAGGAAAGCAGGTGGAGAAGCAATGGAACTCAGCAAGGGAATATGTCAGGGATCTGATGGAGGAAGAGAAGAAAGAAGTAGCAGAGGAGTTGGGTTTTCAAACCAACTTGTGAATAAGTGTTTTGATTCACAAGTTATGGACATTGTAAAATATGAGGATTCACATGTAAAATTACCTGAGATTTTATATGAATGTTGTTCACTTGTACATTGTCTGAGAAACACACCAATAAGCGCAACCAAACAAAGACTGACTACATGGTCAGCTCCATGGATGGTAAGGCGTATTTGGGATCAACCGATGGAAACAGCCATCAAAGATATGAGAACATGGGTAAAGAAAAACCGAGAAGAAGAGGTAGATGAGATGTTGATTCATGAATTGAATCAAATGTCAGAAAAAGACGCACTGTGGTATTTAAACCACATGAAGTCAAAGTCACATCTTGTCAGAACAATGGGACAAAGACAAATGGACATAGGAGTCATAGTACAAACTAAAGATTCCTTACAAAACTTCGAGATAAAAGCATTGGTTGACTCGGGATGCACAGCATCATGTGTAAATAAAGCATTTATTGAACAAAATGCGATAAATACATGTAAGCTACCAAAACCCATTCCAGTCTTTAATGCAGATGGAACACACAATGCAGGAGGAGACTTAGAAGAAATGGTGGAATTAAAGCTAAGAATCGGAGACCATTGGGAATCATTGGAATTCGGAGTATCAGCATTGGGGAAGACAGATATGTTTCTGGGACACGATTGGTTAAAATACCATAATCCAGAAATAAACTGGAAAAACCAAATATTAACCTTTTCACAATGTCCAGGAGCTTGCTGGAGAAGTTCGATGGTGAATGAACTGGAAGAAGAAATAGATCAGAATGAATGGGAGGAAGGAGATCATTTACTAGCTGTTCATATTGGACAAGAAGAATTGCAATTGCAGGCTTTCCAATCTAAAGCCACGGAAATTGCTTCACAGAACAAAGTAAAGAGATCATTGGAAGAGATAGTACCATCTCATTATCTACCTCATCATAAAGTCTTTGAAAAAACCACCTTTGACGAACTACCACTGTGACGACCATGGGATCATGCAATCAAATTAGTACCAGGATCTAATCCCTTAGATTGTAAAATTTACCCATTGAACTGAGAGGAACAAAAGGTGTTGGAGGATTTCCTTACAGAAAACCTGGAAAGTGGATGGATAAGACCTAGCAAATCTCCAATGGCATCACCATTCTTTTTCGTAAAAAAGAAAGATGGATCTTTGAGACCAGTACAGGATTATTGAAAACTTAATGAAATGACCATTAAGAATCACTACCCATTACCACTGATATCAGAATTGATAGACAAATTAATGTGACAATCTTTTCAAAAATGGATATTTGTTTGGGATATAATAATATCCATATCAAAGATGGTGATGAGTGGAAAGCAGCTTTCCGGACAAATCGAGGACTTTTTGAACCTCTAGTTATGTTTTTCGGTTTAACAAATTCACCAGCTACTTTTCAAACCATGATGAATGATCTGTTCCGGGAGGAACTTGCTGAGGGATGGGTGGTAATTTACATGGATGACATATTAGTGTTCTCTCAATCAAAGGAGCAACATGAAAAACATGTAAATCGGATTTTGGCAAAGCTGGAAAAGAATCAATTATCATTGAAACCTGAGAAATGTTATTTCGATAAAACAGAAATTGAATTTCTAGGCATGATAATCACTAAAGATTCAGTACAAATGGATCCAGCAAAAGTGAAAGCTGTAAAAGACTGGCCAGAACCTAAGAATAAACAAGAAGTACAACAATTCTTGGGATTTGTCAACTTTTATTGTTGATTTGTGAAAGGATTTGCAAAGGAAGCAAAACCTTTAACAGAGTTAACAGGAAAGAAGGATTGGGAATGGGGTCCTTGACAAGTAGAAGCAATGAGGAAACTGAAAGAGAGGATAGTGGAGGGAAGCAGTACTAGCAATACCAGACAAGGGAGGACAGTTTCGAATTGAAACAGATGCATCAGATTTTGCATTAGGATCAATATTGTCTCAACAACAGAATGGAATATGGAGACTGGTTGCATTTATTTCACAAGCTTTAAATGAAGCAGAAAGAAATTATGAAATCTACAATAAGGAGATGCTTGCGATCATGCACTCATTATATGAATGGTCTCAATATCTAAAAGGAGCAAAAGAGATAATCAAGATCTTAACTGATCATCAAAATTTGACATACTTTTGAAAACCACAAAACCTAAATTGTAGACAAGTGTGATGGGTTATGGATCTGCAAGAATATAATTTTGTAATAAAGCATAGGTCTGGCAAATCGAATTCTAAGGCAGATTTGTTATCAAGAAGAGCTGGGTATGAAAAAGGAGAAAGGGATAATGAAGATGTGATACTGTTAAAAGAAGATTTGTTTATACGATGGGATAGAAGTGAAATAGGATTAGAAAAACTGGAAAAAGACATTAAAAAAGTAAATAAAAGACAATGGGACAAACAAGTGGAAAAAGGATTAAAAGAGAAAAAAGAAGGCTTCGAATATGAAAAAGAACAGAACCTGGTAACATGGAAGGGAAGAGTTTATGTGCCAGCAGTAATACGGTTAAGGGAGGAGGTGATTCAAATACATCATGATCGAGGTCATCTGGGAATAGCTAAAACATTGGAATTGATAACCAGAGGATATTGGTGGCCGAATATGGGAGAAGACATTAAGAAGTACATTCAAGGATGTAGAACTTGTCAAACTGTTAAACCAGATAGACAAAAACGAGTGGCTCCATTAAATCCACATGCGATTCCCAACATTCCCTGGAAACACATATCTGTAGATCTGATTGGACCCTTACCGGAATCAAAGGGGAACAATGCAATCTTGACAGTGGTAGACTGGTTCTCTAAAATGGCCTACTTCTTACTGACCAATACAATGATAACATCATTAGGGGTAGCTACATTATATCGGGATCACATTTTTAAAAATCATGGAGTACCAGAAAAGATCATCAGTGATCAAGGACCACAATTCGTGTCCAAATTCATGAAGGAACTCTTTGGAATCTTGGGAATAAAAGGCAATCCATTGACAGCATTTCATCCACAGACAGATGGACAGACAGAGAGAGTCAATCAGATAGCAGAACAATTACTAGCTACCTTCATCAACGAAAATCAGGATGATTGGAGTGATTGGCTAGCAATAGCCCAGTTCTGTTATAATGATTGGGAACACTCGGCAACAGGGTATTCTCCTTTCTACATGAATTACAGACAGCATCCAAACAAGGAAGTGGAGATCGACACTGGGCATACTACAGTTGAAGTGGTTATGCAATTTGCTGGGAGACAAGCGGAGGTTTGGAATCAGGCTAGGAATACTCTCAAAAAGGCACAAGAAGTGATGGCATTGCAATACAATAAAAGGAAGAGGACATCTATATTGTACAAAAAAGATGACCTAGTATACATAAATGCCAAACATTTGCCAACGGTTTGACCAACCAAAAAACTAGGTGAGAGATTTTTAGGACTGTATAAAATTCTTGAAAAAGTGGGACCTTCAGCATACCAAATTCTTATCCCTGCATCCTGGAAGGTGTATAACATTTTTAATGAATCACTTTTGAAACTGTATCACGCACCTTCATTTCCAATACAGGCCAGCAAAAATACAGGCCAAAAGAAGCAGCAGGAGAAAGAGAGTACCACTGGCGACTATGAAGTGGAAAAAATACTTGATAGTCGAATTAACTGACAAGGACACAGTCAGTTAGAATATTTGGTAAAATGGAAGAATTACCCACTCGAAGAAGCTTCATGGGAACCAGCATGGAATTGCAACCATGCCAAGAGGAGTATTGACGATTTCCATCGACTCAATCCGGGAGCGCCAAGGAGACTCCATGGACAAGAACTATCATTCATGCCATATTTAAACTATACCCAACCACCAGTGTCTAAAAAATTATATGGGTGGGAAGATGGCAAATTTGAATGTGAGTACCTGGAAAAGCTGGAATGAAATTGGCAGAAATGGAAAGGAAATCACTGGGAAGAGGAACGAACAGATCCTGATCATGTGGAACCCGATCCTTGAAGAGGGGGTTATGTTACGATTTCTTTATTTCTTCATTTTCTGGATTACATAAGAGACGCAGCCACAGGAGGGTTATGTCAGCCATAGGATGACTGAGCCATCAAGAGTCAGGAGGGAGAGGTCACATGATTGCCTCATGGGGAACATGAGGTTAAAGGTATATAAGGGGAGGATAGTAGGTAGTGCTCCTTAGTGTTATGAGCTCATGCCCAACAACACTAACCCACTGTCCTAGAGGACACAGACCCACAGGCCTCGTCAAGCAGGGGAGAGAAGGGAGGGGGACAGGGGTATATTGGCTATAGACAGAGTCTTACATGGGTGTAAGAGAAACCATCTTAAGTCTGGGGAGACTCAAGCTACTTGCACTACTTATATACTACTCTTCCAAGACCCTTGCCACTACCTAGTCCCACCAGCACTCCTACAGCATTCATGCTCCTTCTGGTCCTGTATGAGCACTGCCTCCGCGCTGTCACTGTTGCTATGCATCTGGGCGCAGCCACTGTAACACCATCTTCTGGACCAGTCCGGGTTGCCCTAGACCTTGTAACCATAAGGGGCTATATCCTTAAGGCCTCCTTGTCTCCATAGGCTGTGCTGCAATCCCATATGACCATATGTGCTGCCACCACTGCTTCCTGATGCGTGATGGCATGATCCCTGATGCACTGATGCCGACGTCGATCAATGATGCCATCAAGGGCGCGATCCTCTTGCCTAATCCAGCTGTCCTTCCTAGTATAGTGTATGGCCACCTTGTATGGCCATCATCTTGTCCCATGGTAGGCGCTCCCATGCGCTAACCCACACAAAGTGTTCCCAGGCTCCCTCCTAAGGCTCCTGGCCAGTATAAAGACTGTGATAGTGGTCCCAGACCACTGATAGATAAATTGAAAATGTGATGCTGATTTTGTGATTGTAACATTTAGCCTTACAATTGTTTCTGTCATACACAGTTCAACTATTGCTCTCATTCTCTCTTCTCTCTAAACCTTGAGGTTGTGTGGAATGATGTTCTAACAGTTGCTGTGTGTGCATAGCCTTTAGGGCTGTGTATATAAGGAGGTGTGTGTGTAGGTAGGAGTCCTAAGACTCTAGATAGTTTGCTCTCACCCAGCTTACTTTTCTACATGTCAATACATCTTGTCTCCCTTTCTCTTTGTCTCTGTGAGACCTGTGGTTGTGTGGGATTAGTCCTAATAAATATCATCCATATAACAACACATCCTTCAGCAATTGCCTCATGGAAAAGATTGTTCATCATCATTTGAGAAGTTGCAGGTTGCAGGTGAGTTCAGTACCCCCCTGTCCACATGGAATCTGCAAATTGTGAGTGGACTCTATGCCCATCTACTACAATGAGTAATTTGCTGGTGCTGCTTTGTATACTCACTTCCCACAATTGAATTAACTTCCTCTCCACATTCCCACATGGCATTCATTTCTCACAGGCAAATCAACTCCCTCTCCACATTCCCACAGTATACTTCCCCTCTACATTCCCATGCTGAATTTCATTTTCCCACATGTACATCTAGACATTTGTATACATCCCCACAGCTGACTTATACTCTCCCACAGTGTATTTCATGTCAAATTACCTTTCTGTGTGCATTCCCACACTTCACCAGCACTCTAGCCAACTCACCCACATTTTCAATGACACACCCAACACCCTTGACTTCTCTGCCTACTCACCTTTCTACTGCACCTCTCTTGGCCACTGTCCAGATTGTTAGGCCAATGACTCAGGGACTAGCCATTTAATTTACATAATCATTGGTCCATTAGAAAGCCCTAATCCACATCTACCAGGTGGAGATTAGCTCATATTTGTATACCATCTAATGATGGAGATATTCTCTAAGGATTGGTTCAAGCTGCTCTGAACCACTTTGTCAGAGGTTTTCTGGTCATTAGCATCACCAGTGTCACTGCACACCCTACCAGCTACTGATGCCTGGAGTGCATCTGGAGTCTTTGTTGGAGTCAATGCATCATGAGTCATGACAAACAATGGCATATTACTCTATTCATTGGCCTTAACCCTTCATGCTGACCATTCCTAGTGATGGGAAAGTCCAGTTCAGTCTGGTTCTTGGACTCTTTTTGCACAATCAGATCAATGCATTCCTACACTATACTGATTGTTCCCACAGTAAAATCAACTTCCTCTCCAGATTACCCTAACTTACCACCCTTACAAGGTCAACAGACCAAGCTACACAATCAGTGGTGAGAAATAAAGAAGAAAAGAAGAAAAGAAACTCTGTTGAATAGTCTGTGATTATAAAGAGCCTAGAGCTCTAGTCACATAAGTCACTACATATGTATGTGAACATTTTCATTTTCCTAACATCAGCACCTTCCTTTTTTTCTTTTTTTTTTTTTAGTCCTTGTTTATACCTCTTCATACTACTAAGTACATGGTAGGGTGTGTTATGCACACATTGTGTCAAAGTTGTATAGGTAGTTAGGATTAGTATCAGCATTCACTATGGTGGTCCAGATCCTAAAAGCAAGGCAAGACCATACCAGGGAGCCCACAAATCAAGCTTAAAGAAGTCAGTAGGTATAGAGAAGAGGGAATCCTCCCTAAGCTAAAGAGAAAGTAAGTGAAGTGGGTGAAGCCTAGGGTGCAGATGGTGCCACATCATTGGCAGGGGCAGTCAGTAGTGGTGTCTTAACTTTTGGTTTTGTCTCTGTCCAAGCTTGCATGGTACAGGCATGACCAAAAAGGAATGCCTTCTTTTGATGTAGAATGTCTTGCTGGATCTTGCCTTCTGCATCCTTGAAGGTCAGGACAATGGAGGACCAGTTTCCTGACATGATGGTGGAGGGCTGACAAATCCAGTATGGTTGGATGGGCATGCATAGGGAGGTGGACCACTGGATGTGTAAGATAAGTTGGCTAGCAATTACTGCTGATGAGTAGGCAGGACTGGATTCTGGGGTTGGGACCCCATTGATGCAAACCTGTTGCCACTTTGTCCCACTAAAGGACATTGTGGGGAGCCCCTAAGCATGTTCAAGGGTCAGCTTGATGTAAGGCAGTGAGTTGGTGAGCTGGTCCACTGTAACACCAGGTGAGCTGATGAGGACCAAATTTCCAAGGTCTTTACACTTAGCCACACATCCTGGCAGACTCCAATCAGAGTCTGGTTGGACTGTCTAGGACTTGAGGTGACACCAGCCAATTTCCATCTCATGTCTGATCAGACTCTGATCAGACTCTGGTCGGACTCTGGTCAGATTCTAGGAGTCTGATAGGAATCTGAGCTTGGAGTCCTCAGACTGCTGATTTTTTGGGTATTTTTTGGGTATTTTTCCACATTTATCTGATATTTTTTCAATCATAAGCAAAATCAACCAATGAAAAGTGCTGTACATACCACGAATCGAACTCTCAGTCACGCATAAGTGTGACATGAGCCAAATAAACTGCTGCGCCAATTGGTGTCACATTTCCCACAGTTTCAAAAAGTGAAAATTGTCACATGGCCTATTAACAAAAAATGTAGAAGAAGTGAAGTTGACTAAGAATATGAAAACCAAATAAGTGTAAACATGCCATTCACTGAGATAAATGCAAAATACAAGGACTTCGCATTTTTTAGCACAGCCACTGCACTCTGACACACCAAAGTCAGATTCATGACATGCTCTATTAATGAAATTTGTAGAGGGTTTAAATCTGATGCTAGTGATGGTATACAAATTTGTGTAAACAAATTTGTTCCTGAGATATAACCCTTTCTTTTCTGTTTGTGTGTGACAATGCTGATATGCCACATTAGAGTCAGATTTATGACATGCTCTATCAATGAAATTTGTAGAAGGTTAAATTCTGATGCTAGTGATGGTATGCAAACATCTGTAAACAATGAACTGCTGAGATATAACCCTTTCCTTCATGGTTTTGTGTGACAATGCTGACATGCCACACCAAAGTCAGATTCATGGCATGTTCTACAAATGGAAATTGCAGGAGAAGAAAATTGACCCTGGTGGTGATATTCAAACATCTGTTAATTGTCAGAAATGTGATCTCAAATGATTGGTATAGCATGAGCCCAGCCTGTAGGAAATTTTGAATTGTAGCTGGTGTGAAAAAAGTGGTCCAAGCCAAGTGCATTGCCATGATTCTAGCTTTTGGATTGTAGAAAAATGTGACATGTTGGTGACATGTGAGAAAAGTAGTCTGACCCAAGGGTATATCATGATTCTGTTATTGTGTACTTTGAGAGAATGTGACATATGTAGCACATGTAAGGTACAGGTATATTTTACTGTTGCTTGTATGGTGCAGTTGAAAGTAAAGACATATTATCAATCAAACATAAACAAACAATGCAAAACATGTTTCTTAATATTTGAAGCACTTTTGCATTTTTACTGGACAGTCATCAGAGTCTATGTGGAGTCCACCTGGACAGGTGGCTTAGTGTAAAGTACTGGATGTCACCATGGAGGTACAGTGACTCATAAAAGGTATCCAATGTTTGGTTGATTTGATGTTTTTGTTCATCACACCACAATCAAACAAAACCAAAGTAATGGCATCAAAAGAACTCAAGATTATGGCTACATAGGAAATCATAATTATGTAATTTGAAGCTGTTACCATGGAAATATGGTTGATTCAATGCTTGTCCTTATTGGCAACATAACAGGACACCAAACTACAAGTTAATTATTTAGTTTGTCAATCAGAGTCTGATTGGAGTCTGATTGGAGTCTGACCAGAGTCTGACCAGACAGGGCAAATTTCTTCTCTGCAGTTAATTATTTAGTTTGCCAGTCAGAGTCCAATCAGAGTCTGGTCAGAGTCTGATTGGACTTGAAGGAGTCTGATCAGAGTCCAATAGGATATGTGGGGGAGTGTAAAGTACTGAAATTTCCCCGCTGAGTTCTAGTGATAGAAGACAGGGTGCCAGGTGCCAGAACAGGTGGTAGGGGGATGGTGTTAGGAGCTATGCTCAGACTAAACACAACACTCAAGCTCGCTGGTAAGTGAGTGAAGAGAACTGAGAACAAGCAATGAATGGAATTTAAGAACAGCAGTAGTTGCCTGAGCAAGACAAACTATCTCGAGTCTTAGAGTATCTACCTACTACTAGCCCTCCTTATATACTCCACTAATCCTAACCCAACTCCTGCCTGCCATCTCCCTCATTCCCTACTGTGCACTGCTGTGCCTCCACCTCTCTGCCTCCTGTTATGATGACGAGTCATCATCCAATCTGATCAATGACGTTATGCCACGAGGATTGTCCGAGACAATAACAATGAAGAGTCTGGCGAAACGCGATTGAGTAGACAGTGCTAAGTCCGATGAAGGAGACTCAGGCTTGAGATGAGTGAGGCGGATGAGAGTGCTTGAACAACACTTTGACAATCTCACCAGAACTAGGAGTTCCCAGAGAATGTAACTTGTGTATTACAAGCTAAGTCAACTTAAGGTTTCGACCTAGACAAACTCTGTATTATACATAAACCTAATGTCTGTAAAAGTAAGAATGTGTCAGAGAGTGATATTCATAGCTATGAGATCAAATGCTCATTAGTATATCATAGCAACATCATAGAAACGAAACGATGGTAAGCATATGTCATAGATGAAAAGGTCACGCTTATGTGAGCAGTATGTTGCATAATCATAGAAGAGAGGTGCGATGCATAGTTGTCAGGAAAGGAAGGTGCTGACATAAGAAATGAAAATGTTCCATAGGTTGTAAACACTAGCTCTCCTTTAGAGACTTGTCCACAAGTACTAATCGATATAATACAAAAATGAAAACAAGGTCAGGGCTTACTCACTATATTAAATCGGTTTCGGTTCCACCAAGCTGGCTTTCCGAGGCGGAATTCTTTCGTCTCGCTATCTGGGCGATCTGGTTATTAAACCAAGCAGGCGTTCGTGTCATTATCAAAGGTAACTGTTCCAGGGCGGTTCCCTGTTGATATCCTGCACGTTCGGCAGGGTTGTGCGTGGGCGAGTAGGAGGTGGGCGCGCAAGGGCGTGACAGTTGCTGGTGTTCGGGCGGCTGCTGATGGTCCAGGGGTTGAATTCGCATCAAGTGGTTGTTACTAATAGGTCTAGGAGGATTGTTCGACTAGGGACATGCTGTGATGTCAGTGTCCTCGGGAATTTGCAGATCAGCATTGAGGGTGCGTGGTTGTTTCGTGGTGCCTGTGGTGTTGGCAGTGCTTTCTCTCTGTCTGCGGATAGTGGGGTTAACTGATTGTGAAGACGATCGGAGGGATTAATGGTATAGAGAGGATGTGATCTTCTGGTCGTCCTGTTGCGAGAGGGGCCTCGTCATTAGTGGCACAGTAGAGTCGAGTTCAGCAAGAGTCTGAACTACTACTTGCGTTTCATTCCCATTAAGGATAGTGCATGGCGTGGCAATCGGTCTCGGTGGGAATTTATCATTGACTAAACTGGATGCTGCCAGGGTCTTGTTTTTCGCTTCTTCAATTTGTCCAAGGATGTTGCCGATCTGATCTTGAATTTCATCTGAGATATCGATGATCTCGTGTCAGTTAGGGACGCAGTAAATAGGATTGAACCAGGAATTGATTTTGATCAAGTTCCTGACATCATTGATGTGAGGGAGGATGCGTATTCGTTAGCTTGACGAGCTTGATGGGCCAATGATGTATCGTTCAATGTGGTTATAATAGCGGCGGAGGAGATCCAGGGCAAGCTGATCGAGATTGATCTGGATGGGACTGGTGAGTTCCCACACTAGGTGGTTGATTTGATGAAAGTTTTCGAGAGGTGAGTACAGTCGAAGTTTGTTCTCGAATGGCATCTGTCTGATGGGATGGCGTGTGGTTCCTGGAAAGTATCTCCAGACTTGTTGCAAGACTGAACAATATTGCTTGATCCAATTTGATCTGGGCGAAAGCGCAGGTTCTCCCTAATTCACCAAGTATTTGTGGATAGTGTAGAACAAGAGAAAAGCTCCTGAAAATCATGGAGTTCTCGAGTTGGAATGCGTGGCCTCCAGCTTCTTCTTGATGAAATATTCATCTGCTACTGCTGGTAGCTTGGCTGCCATCTGCTGGACTGTTTCGGTGCCATCTTCGGTACCATCGGAGCGTCGATGAATGTGTCCCTGATACTCTTCAGGTACCACATACTAGAGTCTGATCTCGTAGCTCCTGCTGGTATATCTTCTCGCATGGGCGAGGAGGAGATTTGGGGGTGGTGGTCGAGGTGGCGTCGGGCATAATGGGACTATGAAGGGTCATTGGGTCTGTGGATATGTGACTCCGGCACGATGTCGTTAGGGTCGAAGTCGGAAGGGGTGTCCTCGCGTGGTCAATTAAGCCTGGGGGTGTAGCGTGAGCCTAGATGAAAGGGTTAAGGAGTCCTTGCTCACGACTGCATGGTAGGTGGAGTAGATGTGTGCAATGGGGAGAGGAGCGAGAAGAACATATTAGTTTGGTTTGTTTAGGATGCAAAGATTGCTGGGGCTAATGGAGTCGTCTTCTGCTTCTTATATGTCTCTAGAAGTTCTCCACATTTGTCAAGGTTGCGTTCAGGTCCCAAGTGTTATGTGATGTGTCGTACCTTTTCCATTTGACGAGATAATTGATACAGTTTCCTTTCTTGTGATGCTGATGATGCTTCAACTTCATACTCTTCTTGTCCATTGATGAGGTCAGGGGTGGTCTGTTTCATTTGGTCCATGTGCATCGGTTTCCTTGTGTAGGGCATAAGGAGTGCTTGCATGGAAACACGGATGAATTGCATGGCTTGGTAATTAAGTCTGTATGTCACTGTCTAGACTTTTTCTATAGAGAATGGTCCTTCCCTTTAGGGGCGAGTTTCCTGTTTCATATGGTATCCGGAGATTTCTGAATCTAACCATACTTTGTCGCCTTCTTTGAAGGGTTAGAATGGCCCATATGTGCTTGTGTCATTTTTAGACGTGCTAGTTCATGTGCAGCTAGCGCTTCTTCTCTTTGCTTTGTGTAGCTGTTTAGATGTGCATCTGCAGTGG
>JAENRT010000003.1:535396-662441 GCA_032173475.1 Amanita phalloides | reverse complement strand
CCCTTCTTCTTTGTTCCTAAAAAGGATGGTAAAGCCCTGAGACCATGTCAAGATTATTGGTACCTAAACAAATGGACTAAACCAAATTCATATCCTTTACCCCTGATCTCTGATCTCATGATCAAGCTTAAAGATGCATGATACTTTACAAAGCTCAATCTCAGATGGGGATACAACAATGTCTGGATCAAAGAAGGCAATGAATGGAAAGCTGCTTTCATCACCAACAGAGGATTGTTTGAACCAACAGTAATGTTCTTTGGACTCCAAAACTCACCAGCAATGTTTCAAGCAATGATGGATGATTATTTCAGAGACATGATTGACAAAGGATGGTTGGTCATCTACATGGATGACATCCTGATTTGTGCAAGCACAAAAGAAGAACTCGAGTCACAAACTAAACACATTCTGGAATGCTTACAATGCCACAATCTTTTTTCTAAAGTTGGAAAAATGTAAATTCGCCCAGGAAGAAGTGGAAGTCCTTGGCATGATTGTATCCCACAATACAGTCAAAATGGACCTGATCAAATTAGCCGGAATTAGGGATTGGCCCATTCCTACTATGGTTAAACAAGTATGCTCATTTTTAGGTTTTGGCAACTATTATTGCTGCTTTATCACTCATTTTGCACACCTTGCAAAACCTTTGCATGATTTAACAAAAAAGAATAAAATTTGGGACTGGTCAGCAGAATGCCAAGTGTCATTCAACCTCCTAAAAGAACAATTTATGACTGCCCCTGTCTTAGCTATGCCAGATGCAACCAAACTGCTTATTTTGGAAACTGACACTTCCAAATGGGCTATAGGTGCTACCCTACTCCAAGCAGATAGCAATGGACAATTACACCCATGTGGGATACCTCTCTCATGTGTTAACTCCAACAGAACACAATTGGCAAATCTATGACAGAGAACTTTATGCTATTATTCACACACTCGAAGAATGGAGATACCTCCTCCTTGGAGCACCCCATACCATTAACGTTTGATGCAATCATAAAAACTTAACCTATTATCATGCTCCCCAACGCTTGACAGCAAGACAAGCCTGTTGGTGGAATAATCTATCCAGATATATTCTCAAATTAATACATGTACCTGGTGCAAAACTAACACAAGCTGATGCCCTATCCCGCCACCCTGATCAAGCTGCAGGAGAAGAAGATGATGAAAAAGTCACTATGCTTCCAGAAGCTATGTTCATCCAATCACTCTCACTAGATCTTCATGAAAGGATTATTAATAGCAATGCCACTGACATGTTTGTTAACAACATCAAACAGTGCCTTGCCAAAAATACCCTGCCTCCATTTAGAAGCAATATCTCCAACTGGAAATTTGAAGGAGATCTATTATTATACAAAGGCATCACCTATGTGCCTGATGATCTCAATCTTCGATGTGACATCATCAAAGAATACCATGAATTGCCAAGTGCAGGACACCCTGGCTTCTTTAAGACACTCGCTTTATTAAAAGCATGGTATTGGTGGCCTGGAATGACAGTGTTATTGAAGAAATATACAGATGGCTGTGGCACATGCCAACAGATGAAACCGAATACTCATCCCACTGCTGTGCCTTTGACACCTATCATTTCCCATGCCCAATGGCCTTTTTCAACAGATAACTATGGATTTCATCACCGACTTGCCCCTTTTGGATGGTTATGATTCTGTTCTTGTCATGGTCGATCAAGGCCTTACAAAGGGGGTAGTTCTATCACCTTGCCATAAAATGATTACTGCCAAACAAACAGTGACACTATACATCAAAGAAGTATTCAAACACTTTGGCCTCCCTGACATCATGATCTCAGACTGTGGACCACAATTCACTGCAAAAGTCTTTAAGGAGCATGCTCAAGATCAAGCATTGCATGAGCACAGCATTTCATCCACAGACTGATGGACAGTCTGAATGCCTAAATCAGGAACTTGAAATCTATCTCCGCATATTCTGTGCTTATGACATAGCCAACTGGAGCAGAATTCTACCTATCACCAAATTTGCGCATAATCAACACACCCATCAAGAGCTGAAACAGATGCCATTTCACCTTATCTATGGAACAGACCCTGTAGCACTACCAGAAGTAGTGAAACACACCGATGTGCCCACTGCAGATGCACATCTAAAACAGTTACACAAACGAAGAGAGAAGTGCTAGCTGCACATGAACTAGCACATCTAAAAATGACCACAAGCACTATGCGCCATCTAAACCCTTCAAGAGAGGTGACAAGTATGGTAGATCCAGGAATCTCTGGATTACCATATGAAACAGAAAAACTCCGCCCTAAATGGGAAGGACCATTCTCTAAGAAAAATCTAGGACAGTGACATACAGACTAAAATTACCAAGCCATGCAAATTCATCTGGTGTTTCATGCAGCACTCCTTATGCCTTACAAGGAAACCAATGCACATGGACCAAATGAAACAAGACCACCTCCTGACCTCATCAATGGACAAGAAGAGTATGAAGTTGAAGCAATCATCACACATCACAAGAAAGGAAACTTGTATCAATATCTCATCAAATGGAAAGGATATGACATGTCACATAACACTTGGGAACCTGAATGCAACTTGACAAATGTGGAAGAACTTCTAGAGACATATAAAAGCAGAAGACAACTCCACTAGCCCCAGCAATCTTTGCATCACTAAACCAGCCAAAACTATATGTCTTCTCGCTCCTCCTCACCCATTGCACATATCTACTCTACCTACCATGCAGTCAATGAGCAAGGACAATCCCTTAACCCTTTCATCACTAGGCTCGCCACTACACCCCCCAGGCTTATTGACCCATGTGATGATACCCCTTCCAACTTTGACCCTAATGACATTGTGCCAGAGTCACATATCACACAGACCAATGACCCTCATAGTCCCACTACACTGACACCCACCTTGACCACCACTCCCCAAGTCCCCTCCTTGCCCATGCAAGAAGATATACCAGCAGGAGCTACATGATCAGATCTTAGTAATGTGGTACCTAAGAGTCATCAGGGACACATTCCATCAGACACTCTGATGGATACTGAAGATGGCACCAGAGACAGTCCAGCAGATGGCAGCCAAGCTACCAGCAGTAGCAGAATGAATATTCTATATCAGATGGAAGCTAGAGGTCCACGAACTGTTCCAACTCAAGGACCTCATGGATTTTCAGGAGCATTTATCTCTTGTTCTACCTATCCACAAATACTTGGTTGAATTAGGAGAACCTGCACTTTTGCCTGGATCAAATTGGATCAAGCAATTGTTATTCATCTTGCACAAGTCTGGAGAATACTTTCCAGTGAACCACACACTGTCACCATCAGACAGATTGCCATCGAGCACACAAACTTCGACTGTACTCACCTCATCGAAACTTTCATCAACATCAACCACCTAGTGTGGGAACTCACCAAATCCATCCAGATCAACCTCAATCAGCTTGCCCTGGATCTCCTCCGCTGCCTATTAATAACCAACATTGAACAGTACATCATTAGCACCATCAAGCTTGTTCAAGCTAACTGCATATGCATCCTCCCTCAAACTAATGATGTCAGGAACTTGATCAAGATCAACTCCTGGTTCAATCCCATTTACTGTGTCCCTAACTGACATGAGATCATCAATATCTCTGACGAGATTCAAGACCAGATTGGTGGCATCCTCAGACAGATTGAAGAAGTGAAGAACAAAACCCTGGCTGCTTCCAGTTTAGTCAACAACAAATTCCCACCAAGGCCAACTGCCATGCTGCGCACTATCCTTAATGGAGACGAAATGCAAGTAGTAGTTCAGATGCTCACTGAGCTCGATTCTACAGTTCCACTCATGACAAGGACCCCTCTTGCAACAAGGCAACCTGAAGGATCCATATCCTCCACTATACCCATTAATCCTCTGATTGTCTTCACATCTGTCAATCCTACTACTCCACCAAGACAAAGAGGAAATGTGCCTGCCACACCACAAGCACCACGAAAATAGCCACACCACCCTCAGTGCCTGATCTGTAACTCTCGAGGACACTTGACATCACAGAATGTCCCTAACCGAGTCATCCTCCCCAGGCCCATTGGCAATCAAACCACTGATGCCATATCAACCCCTGGACCATCAGCATGCCTCAAACATCAGCAACCACCTCGCCCTTTGCGCCCACCTCCTACTTGCCCATGCACTACCTGCCGAATGCACCGAGGCTACCAACAGGGAACCCGCCCTGGTACTGTCACCAATGATGATGAACACCATGCCTGGTTTAATAACCGAAATTGCCCAGACAGTGATGACGAAGAATTCTGCCTCGGAAAGCCAGCCTGGTGGACCAAAACCGAATTTAATAATGTTGAGTAAGCCCTTGACTTTGTTTTCATTTTGTATTATATCAGATTAGTACTTGTGGACAAGTTCTCTAAAGGAGAGCTAGTGTTACAACCCATGTGAACATTTTCATTTTCTTATGTCAGCACCTTCCTTTCCTGACCACCTATGCATCGCCACCTCCTTTGTATGATTATGCAATGTCACCACTCACATAAGCGTGACCCTTTTCACTTATGACATATGCCTACCATCATTTTGTTTCTATGATGTCACTATGATATCACTAATGATGCATTATGATCTCATAGCTATGATATCATTCTCTAGCACATTTTTTACCTTTTACAGACAGTAGGTTCATGTATAAATACTAGAGTTTGTCTTAGGTCAAACCTTAAGTTTGACTTAGCTTGTAATACACAAGTTACATCTCTGGGAACTCCTAGTTCTGGTGAGATAGTCAAAGTTGTTGTTCAAGTGCTCTCATCCACCTCACTCATCTCAAGCCTGAGTCTCCTTTGTCAGACTTAGCACTGTCTACTCAATCACGTTTCGCCAGACTTCACTTTGTTATTGTCTTGGACAATCCTCATGGCATAACATCATTGATTAGATTGGATGACAACTCGTCATCATAACATTACCATCCTTTTTAGGAACAAAGAAGGGTGATGCTTGTGGTGATTTTGATTGTTTGATATATCCTTTTGCGAGGTTGTTTTTAATCCATTTGTCTAGCAAATTCTGTTCTAATGGAGACAGATTATAAATCTTCAATTTGCAAGGGATGAATCCTTCTTTTATTTCAATGGTGTGATCCCATGGTCTTGTCTTGGGAAAATGTTCTGAGGCTTCTTTTTCGAATACAGAATTCCATTCTGAATACTTGAGAGGTACCTTTATGTCCTCAGCAGAGCTTGGTACTGCCAATCCTTTACAGCAATGCTCCATCTGTTGTGCTGGGGTGAATTTGCGGATTGCTACTTCTGAAATTGATTCCTCAGCCACATACAGCGAGCTGACCTCTGTCTGGGCAACAGTCCCACTGTGTGACATCGTGTACTGTTTGACAAGAGTGTTGTCGTATTCTGCCACATCTTCTAGATCCATCTGGACCCAAAGACTCCATATTCATGCACAGATACTGTCTTTTTCAGAATTATGGAATTCCAGAGTCTTCTCACACCAATCTATTATTGGGTTATGCTCCTCGAGCCAAGGCAGCCCCAAAATAAGGTTCTGATCTCCTAATGACATCACCCAGAACCAGTGTGTCATCACTTTGTTGTTTATGTTAAAGGTGACCAGACACCTTTCTGTGATTTCTCCTGCTTCATTTTCTGATCCATCAACATTCCTGACTTTGATGGTTTGTCTGAGTGGTACATGCTTCCATTGGACTTGATGGATATGGGGATGGAAATCTTCTTATTGGTCAAAGACTTTACAGTTACACCACAAATATAGATAGAGTCCAAGGGCATAGGATCAACATCCACTGTTGTGTGACCCTTGGTTAAAAATCCTGTTCAGCTAGCAGATTGAGACAATCTTCTGGAGACAAATGCACCATCAAGACTCTGATGGCCATCATTGTGGTGTCCTCATTGGTGTCTTCTAACTCTTCTTTGTCCCCTCAGCCTTGTCACCCTCCAGTTCTGTGGAGGCAGCTCTGATGTGACAGTGGGGTCATGACTCCTTTACTCCTTTCTTAAATTGTTCCTTTTGGTTCCCTTTGTGTGGCTCCCTCATGGGGCACTTGGAGGATTGATGACCCCCTTTGTGGCATATGAAACACAATCCCTCTTTAACATGTTGCTCTCTTTCCTCTTTTGAAAGAGCAGTGATGATGACTGCATTGACATCCATGGCATCTGGATCTCTGTGTCTGGGCAAAGGTCTTCCATTCCCTGCTGTAGATAGTCTGGCTAAAATGCCTAGCCTGCTTTTGGCATTTGCATAGCATTGGGCTGAGTCATACCATCCCTGTAGATCTGCAGGGTTCTGCATCAAGATCTGATGGACACATTCAGGGGGAAGTCCTTCCAAAAATAGAGGTGTGATGGCGGCTTCTTCTCTAATTTTAGACTTCTTGATCAGTTCCTTGAACTTATCCATATATGCTAAAATAGGCATCTTCTTCTGCATTCACACAATTTTGTACAACTCCATCATTGCTCTCCCAGGGCTGTCCACTTGTTTCCAATTTGATAGAAACACTTCCTTGAAAGCTGCCCATGTTCCCCAGTCAGCTTGTTTGTTAAGGTCCTCAATTTTAGCAAGCTTCCACTGAGCTGCATTGCTTGTTATATTCATGAATGCAAAGATGATCTTCTTCCAATCAGTGTTGTGATCAGTGTTTAAAACAAAGAACATCTCACAATCATTTATAAATAGCTTGGCTAAGTGTTGATTGCCTTCGAATTTAGTGGGCATGGGACCCTTGATGCTGTGATTGTTGTCTGCTTGTGCATCAGCCATTTCTACGTCTGGTGTACTGGGTGTAGGTGGTGTGGGTGGTGGTTCTGATGGAGATGGTGGTGGTGGAGTTGGTTCTTTTGGCAGTTTGTGTGGCAGTTCCTGTTTCAGCAATGGTGGAATGGTTGGCTGTGCAAGGTCTAAAGATAGAAGGGGTTTCAGTGTGTTTCCTAATGAGGATATGAACTGTAAAGGACTAGGCTGTATGTTTTCTGAGTCCTGTTGAAACGATTTAAATGGGGCAGTCTCAAATAGGTCACTGGATTCTTCTAGATCTGCTCCTTTGAGCAAGTCTGAATCTGAGTCACTGGGTGTGCAGAATTTCCCCTTTCTGCTGGAAGATTCTCTGGCAGATTTGGTCCTAAGGTGCTCAGGGACATTATTGATCTCTCCAGGTACATAGTAAGGTCCTAGGAATGCTTTGTCTTCTACACAGACTTCTTGTAGTTCAGAAACATGATCTAGATTTGTTGAATGTGACTTCTACTCCTTCAAGATAGTAGAGATTCTGGAATTTATGAGATCTGTTGGGTGGGCAGTTCTCTTTCTGTGGTGTCCAGAAATTACTGGGTGCAATGAAGGAATTGTCTGATCTGTATTTCCAGATCTGATTACAGGTGTCCTTGTAGATCTAAAGTCTGTTGAGGAAGAACTGTCCTCGGATCCCTCTAGTAGCTTTATTGGGTGGTGGAGCTCCTCAGGTGAATACTCCTGAAATCTTGAATAGGGTCTGGTTACCAACTGGTCTGGGAAGTTTGATGGTTGTGCACTAACAAGCTGGTACTTGAGCTGTCTTGGTAAGTTTGACTTAAATTGTTATGATGACGAGTTGTCATCCAATCTAATCAATGATGTAATGCCACAAGGATTGTCTGAGACAATAACAATGTAGGGTCTGGCAAAATGCGATTGAGTAGACAGCACTAAGTCTGATGAAGGAGACTCAGGCTTGAGACAAGTGAGGTGGATGAGAGTGCTTGAACAACAACTTTGACAATCTCACCAGAACTNATCTGATTACAGGTGTCCTTGTAGATCTAAAGTCTGTTGAGGAAGAACTGTCCTCGGATCCCTCTAGTAGCTTTATTGGGTGGTGGAGCTCCTCAGGTGAATACTCCTGAAATCTTGAATAGGGTCTGGTTACCAACTGGTCTGGGAAGTTTGATGGTTGTGCACTAACAAGCTGGTACTTGAGCTGTCTTGGTAAGTTTGACTTAAATTGTTATGATGACGAGTTGTCATCCAATCTAATCAATGATGTAATGCCACAAGGATTGTCTGAGACAATAACAATGTAGGGTCTGGCAAAATGCGATTGAGTAGACAGCACTAAGTCTGATGAAGGAGACTCAGGCTTGAGACAAGTGAGGTGGATGAGAGTGCTTGAACAACAACTTTGACAATCTCACCAGAACTAGTAGTTCCCAGAGATGTTAACTTGTGTATTTATAAGCTAAGTTAAACTTAAGGTTCAACCTAAGACAAACTCTAGTATTTATACCTAAACCTACTGTCTGTAAAAGGTAAGGAATGTGCTAGAGAATGATATCATAGCAACATCATAGAAACGAAACAATGGTAGGCATATGTCATAAGTGAAAAGGGTCACACTTATGTGAGTGGTGACATTGCATAATCATAGAAAAGAAGTGGTGATGCATAGGTGTTCAAGAAAGGAAGGTGCTGACATAAGGAAAATGAAAATGTTCACATAGGTTGTAACATTGACCTCTTCTTCTGGTTTGTTTACCTCAGAGGTTTTCCAACACTTTCCATGGCATCAAGAGAACTTTATCTCTCCCTTTCTCCAGTTAATGAGTGGGTTATGGTGTTTTAACCAGTCATGTCCTAGAAATACATCCATTTTTCCTAACTGGGAAACTGCAAATTCAATAACTTCTTCATGTTCACCAATTTTGACCTTCAGTTGCACCATGTATTCTACATTGCCTGAACTGTTCCTTGTTCCATCTGCATTATATACAGGTATTGCCCTTGGCAATCATCATTTGTTTATCTTGTGCTTTTCAACAATCTTTTCACTGATACATGATCCTGTGCATCCAGAATCCACTAACACTTCTGCTTTTATTTTCTCCATAGTATCCATGGTGGTCAAAACCACACTAACATCCATTTGGTTCTTTCCAGAAGTCCTCACAAATTGCTTTTGTTTTAGCAGGGCTAAGTACCACTCTGCATCTGTCTCTGTTGCCTTATTCAGGTCTTTCACTAGTTCAGGACAAATTTCATCCCTTCACAATTCATGGGTCCACTGCTTCAGATCCCTAATGGCAATCTCCTCAGATTGTTCCCAAATATGTCATACCATCCACTTGGAAGACCAAGTCTGGAACTGTCCCTTGGTTGCACTAACAGGCACATTTTGAATAAAATGACACTGTTCCTTTACTTTGTACAGCAACTCTGGTAGGTTAACATTGGAGTCTACATATTCCATAGTACTCTGGTTTGATGGTCCTTCCCTAACATCCTTGGCTACTATCTGCTTCCCCAGCCCTTTTTTATTCAGCAGCCACTCCTTGGTTGCTTTTTTCTTAACTCCCAATTTCTTGGTGAGTTCCTCCTTTTCCTTTTCTGTCATTGACTTTACATTGCTTTTTAATGTGTCAATGACCTGTGCTCTTTCCTCAGGTGTCATGGATGACTTTTTACTGGTTACTGGTTTCTTTTGATTCTGTCCCCAGGTCTGGAGAAGTTGATTTCTCTCCTCCTGCATCATTGCTCCAATGAATTGGCCCCAATTCTTGTTCTGGGCTTGTCTTTGCATCCATGCCTGCCTTTTCCAATAGGCTTGGGATCTCCAATTGTTTGATCCATTGCCATTTAGTGTGTGCATTAGTCAATTTCTTTCCTTGGCTGACAAGACCAATCCTTTGTGCTTTAAGGTGATGACATTCCAACCCCTCAGTAGCAACCCTATATTCAATGGCATCTCAAATAGTACCTCTCAAATCTTGGACTCTGGTGTGAATCCCTTTAGCACTTCAACAAGTGTCTCATATGCCAATTGCTCTTGGCATTCCTTTAATTCCCAGCATTGTCATCTGATAATCTTCTCCTGTCACTGTCTGCAGGTATGTTCCTCCACCTGTCTCTGTTGCTCTTCCAGATTGTCAACCTGGAATGGAATGCCAGTTCCTTGGCATAAACTGATGTTTGTGCACATCTGCTCCACCTGTCTTTGTCTATCAAGCCTTGTTTGCTTGATAATTTCAGGTGCTTTGTGTCATTGTTCCTTTCTCCATTCCCTGAGCCATTGTGTTTCATTGACACTCATCAACATGTTCAATGAATGACATGACTTCCTCTTGGCATCCTTGTACCCAGTCTATCTTGTAGACCTTCCCAATTTCGATCAGGGTAACATTTGCATGCAGTAGGATATACTTGAATTGACACTCCATTGCTGATCCCTTATGCCTGATATATGCAGCAAAAAGGATGGAGTAATTCAACTATTTCTGCCTTTCAGCCCTGCAGACAATAGTCTCTTTGTTGGCAACCAAAGGATGATGCTCTCAAGTAGAGAGGATGTTGCCTTGTTGGAAATCTGATACTGACCCAAAGAGCATGGTACCCAGGGCTTCACTAGAGTGTCCTCATGCTCAGTTCAAAGAAGCAATACATAATTGGTATCTCTAGACTGTACTCCTTGATATATGGCACACTCAATGGATTGTCTTTGTTGCTGACCAATGGTACTCAAGCCTGATCAGTACCAGCACACCTATGCTGTGTAGTGATAAGGGTCCCCTTGAGTATGGTGTTGCCTAGTAATGAGAAGTTTCACTTGCCACACTCATGGTTTCACAAACACAGCCTCTACTGCCAAGGGTGTACTTTAACACATGAGCTGTTTGTTGCCAAGTGCTGTTACAGGAAAGAATTGATGTCAAATAAGGTGTTATCAATGTTGATGGGAAAACAGCCACATGTGATGGTGACTGGCTATGGTTTGAAAATTGTGTGATGTCAACAGGCTAGTCTAGCAAGTAGTTGTTAAGTAAAGATTGTGATTGAGAGACACATCAACAACACTGAGCAAGTGTTGTCAAGTGCCTCATGAAACAATGAGGGTGAGTGTTCAAAAACTCGAGATTATGTTAGGAGCTACACTCAGACCTAAACACAACACTCAAGCTCACTGCAAGTGAGCAAAGAGAATGAGGAGTGAAAAGAATGAATAGATTTGAAGTAAACAGTAGTTGTCTGAGCAAAACAAACTATCTCAAGTCTTAGAGTAGCTACCAACTACTAGACCTCCTTATATACCTCTAATCCTAACCCAACTACCACCTGCCATCTCCCTCATTCCCTACTGTGCACTACTGTGCCTCTGCCTCTCTGCCTCCTCATGCTCATCCTCATGTCCAACTCATGGTCCACTTATGTAACCTCCAAGATAAGATCCCGATAAGATCTTCGATAACCCGATAAGGGTTTCCATCCTGATGTGGTAGCGATAAGATAAGATAAGATCTTGAGATAAGATCGAATCTTTATCAAGCCTTGATTCTGTCATCCAAGTCCATGATCCTACTCCAATAGAGTCTTACTGTCTGCCTTCACCTGTGTGTATGCATAGCTGCCTCTATGACTTAAGAGATCCAATGGTGTTATCATAACACCCTTCATGCTAAGTGACTTGCTGTCCACTATTGCCTTGACTATTCCCCTTATTGATAGATCTGCTAGGCCTATACATTGGCTCTGTCTCCAGCTACTATCCTTGGGTTGCAACTGACTTCCCACTCTGGCCTGTATGTCAGCTCAACTGTGGTGGCTTTGCCAATGCTCTGTCCCTCAGTACAACTTGATAAGGCAGCTGCACTCCTGCCATGGTTGGTGAGTATATGCCCTACACCTTGCATAATAGATAAAAGTGAGACATGTCAGATAAGGTGTTGAATGCATCAAAACATCGAACTTAGGGGCTGGTTTGTAACACCATCCAATCATTCCTGGTTGACAATCTCAGCAGTTGCCTTGATGTAACTATGGGTTTTGATGTTCCCATTCTCTGCGTGCATGAGACAGTTCCATTCCTTGGCTGACAAGACCAAGCTGTTGTGTTGTAATGTAATGATGTTCCAGCCCATCAATAAGAGCTGGATGTTTGACAGCATGTCAAACAATCATTGCCAGATTTTGGATTCTGGAATCCATGTCGCATAGCAGCCCCTCCAGGGTCTGCCTGTCTTGTTCCATTTGGGTGAGCTCCTTCTCAACCCTTTTCTGATACTGGATCTCATCCTGGCATTGCCTGAGAAGTTCTTCCCAAGCTTCCTCCTGTTCACAGAGGGATTTGTGTTCCAGCTGCCACAGCTGAAACATGTGTTGTTGTTGGAGACAACATTCCTTGTATTGCACCTTGCACCATTGGTAAAATTCCCAAACATGAGCATCACATTGTCAGTCATTGGTGATGGTGAGTAATTTTGTCCACACACTCCTGCACCCATTCAATGGCAAAATGTTGCCAACTTGCACAAGAGTGAGGCCAGCATGTGGGATGATGTAGTTGAATAGAGAAGCCATTGTTGCTACTCCAATTGTTGCCTTAGACCTTTTAAGTAAAAAGGCTGTTGTCTCTTCATCAATACCCACACTTCCTAATGTAGATATTCTTTGATGCAGTCAATAACACACCCACACTCAATTCTTGGATTTAATTCCACCAAATGACCTAAAGTGTGGTGCCTGGGGTTTCACTCAAGTGTCCTTGTGCTCAGATCATTAGATCCAATATGTAATTGGTATCTCAAGACTGTTCTCCTTGCTACATGGCATGCTAGTAGACTGCTTTCACTTGTTCCTGAGCTTTTCCAAGACAAACAGTATAATCTGCTGACCACTGCCTGCCTGCACTTTCAATCACACAGTGTTATTCTCATCTGAATGTCTTTTGTTGACAGTAACCTTTTGGTAGTAGTCACTGACAGCAGTCAATGAGTCTATCTGTTGTTGATGTCAATGGCATTCCTCAAGAGCTGCTTGTGGTCACATGTTGCAACATGTACAGAGGTCAGATGGGCAGAGTTGAAGGAACTTGTTGAGAGCACAAACAACAGCAAGCAAATGATGCCTGAGGTTGTTGCTAACAACAGTGAGAGGTGTGGTGTAAAGACTCTAGATTATGTTAGGACTAATCCCACACAACCACAGGTCTCAACAAGAAGAATAGCAGAGACAAGATGTTATTGACACAGTAGACCAGTAAGCTGGGTAAGAGCAAACTATCTAGAGTCTTAGGGCTCCTACCTACAAACACCACTCCTTATATACCCCAGTCCATGGTCTGTGCACACAGACTGCACTGCCCCAAGGCTATGCACACACAGCAACAGCCTAGACCCCTCCATAGCCAGACTACTCTGGACCCTTATGCCTAGACCTTCATACAGCCACCCATGGCTTACCTAACCAGTCCTTCCATAACAGATCCCCTAAGCCCCTATGTGTATTGGTATGCTGTCCAGTGTCCATAGGCCTCCAGATAAAATATAGAAAAATAGTAGAAAATACATAGAGTCATAACAGGAAGAGGAGATAGGGAGAGAGAGGAACCAAGTCAAGAGGGGGGGGCAATCTATGATTTTCAAACTAAAGTCTACAGTACATGGAATGTTGCTTTAAGTACCTACTCAGCATCAGAGTTCCAGAAGTGAGTGGAGGCCTCAGTAGCTTATCAATATGGGTTGAATTGAGATAGCCACCAGACTATCTCAACATGCATCCATAGAATTGTGTACATATGGAAACAGAAGATTTTGATGCCACAGAGATGGATAGCAAAGTGAAATGTAGCAACAAACATGAAGCCCATGATGAAACATGGCAATGATAAGAAAGGGAACTAGAAGGGAATGGACTTAGTGAGAAACAAATGTCCTAGTGGAGTCCATGTATGTCCAGGGTGGAAGTCTGGGGTTGTCTGTTGTCCAATGGAAGTGTTTGCCAGGTATGGAGTTCAGAAGTATGTGTTGTAAGGTCTGTGTTGTGACTGGGATGTGACAAGGATGTAGATTCATGTCTACCTACACAGGTATTTATACATTCTATTTATGGAGTTGTGGTCTGCAACTCCATGCTATTTTTAGCACAGACTGCAGATTTGTATTGCACTTGGTAATGTGCAGTCATGGGACTTGTGTGAAGCACAGCAATTCACAGTTGTGCACATGGTGCACTATTGTCAGAGTTTGACATATGTCAAACTCTATAATATCTGTCTAACTCTATAATAATGTCCACAGGTGCAAACTGGAGTTCCACAGACATTATTGAGAGGTCCAAAATGTTATTCCCATGGTTGGAGTTGTGTGGAGCAAACTCCAGAACTCCAGACTTATGTATAGAATGGAGTCCCAGACCCAAGTCCTTAATAAATACCAGACTTGGTAGGAATTCAACACTTGTTTTCTTTCCAGAAACAACTAGATGAGCATGAGAAGTGAGTGGTTTTCAGCACATATAACCAGATATACTAATAAATTCAAGACCTACCAGCCTTATTTTTCTTGGGGCTGTTGGGACAACAGTTTTCTTTCTTGCTCTCATCACTCTCAACTTCAATCAGGTCAGGATTTTTGGAGCATATAGTTGCTCATCATGCTTACTAGAGTCTCTAGTGTGCTTCTGGCTTTCCTTGCTTGCCCACTGTCAGGCTTTATTTGCCTGTTGCTGTTGGACTTTATCTTCCTTACATTGTTTATCCTTGATGGCAGTGACATTGTCAACAGCCTTCTCACATTGCTCAAACTCTTCAGCTTCTATCTCTGCAGCTTTCTGGCAAGATTCTTCAACTTCTTGATGGGTGCAGCACAGTGTTACAACCTATGCAAACATTTTCATTTTCCTTACATCAGCACCTTCCTTTCTTGAGCACCTATGCACCACCACTACTTTTCTATGATTATGCAATGTCACTGCTCACATAAGCATGACCCTTTTCACTTATGACATATGCCTACCATTGTTTCATTTCTATGATGTTGCTATGATATCATTCTCTAGCACATTCCTTACCTTTTACAGACAGTAGGTTTAGGTATAAATACTAGAGTTTGTCTTAGGTCAAGTTTGACCTAGTTTGTAATACACAAGTTAACATCTCTGGGAACTACTAGTTCTGGTGAGATTGTCAAAGTCATTGTTCAAGTGCTCTCATCTGCCTCACTTGTCTCAAGCCTGAGTCTCATTCATTGGACTTAGCGCTGTCTACTCAATCATGTTTCACCAGACTCTATATTGTTATTGTCTCAGACAATCCTTGTGGCATTACATCATTGATTAGATTGGACAATAATTTGTCATCATAACACACAGAGTAGGCATATCAGGAACTCTGGGATGTGCATACTTGTTTCTGGGATGAGTTGTCATACTCAAGAGTGCAACAAACTTAGGAGGCATGGTGAGGATCTAGAGACAATGATAAGGAGAGAGACAGAAAAGTGAGGACTTTAATATTTGGGATGCATTTGTCAGTATGTGACTGCTGTCATTACCATTCAGGAAATTCAACTTCTCTAAATTGAAGTCCAAGCCACACATGCCCAAGTTCAAGCATTGTAACATACCCTGTCTTGCCCCATGATGCAATCGCTTTTTTACAAATTGGCAGGGTTAACAAGACACATGAAGACACATGTGCCTCATACAAGAAACCCAGTGCAAATTCACCCTCAGGCTGAGCACTGCTTGGGTGATGTAACACCACCAGAACTGGAGGAACATTTGTCTGATGATGAGGATAATATCTTTGGGAATCAAATCCCATTTGACCAGACAGATGACTGGCAGGATCCTCCTCCTGCCCACATCAAAACTAAAACAGCTGAGGACATGTGTGTGCACCCACATATCAATGGTAAGCAAATCATCTACTAATTTTTCACATACCAACATGACTACTATAGGCTGCCCATGCAATCCTACTGGCACATTTTTACAAGCAGGCTCTCCACCACTGCCTTGGAATGATGCAGCTCGAAATGACTTTGCACCATATGCCTCAAGAGGATCATACAAGCTCACAGACCTGTTATTTCACCAGAATAAGTTGCCTGCAAATCAAATAAACAATTTGATGTAAATATGGGCATGAACATTACTGCCAGGCTGTGACCCCCCCTTTGCCAATGTGCAAGACTTGTATGATACAATCAACACAAGAGAAGTAGGCAACATTCCTTGGGAGTCATTTAAAGTTTCATATAACAGCCAAGAGGATGAAGACGATGTGGACACACCTTGGAAACTCAAAGAATATGATGTGTGGTTTTGCAATCCACATGTTGTCCTCAAAACCCAATTGGCAAGACACCATTTTGCCAACAAGATGGATTTTGCTCCAAAACAAGTCAGGGATCGCAAGATGGGGATTCGCCACTTTCAGGACTTCATGTCTGGTCAGTGGGCATGGGACCAAGCTGTAAGGAACATGTGTTTGATGTCTTCCACCAACTTATCAAATCTTTAGGATATCCTGGCAAAAGACGAACAGAACCATGGTGCCACATTCTGTCCAGTCATCTTGAGTAGTGATAAGACAACAGTTCAGTTGCAATGGGACAAAACAAGTATTACCCACTTTATTTCTCAAACAGTCTGATTCACAACAACATGTGTCATGCACACTGAAATGGCCTGTTGCTTATTGCGTTCCTGGCAATTCCGAAGAGTAAATTTCGTCTTTCCTTAGGCTACTAATTATCTGATTTGGTTACAGCTGACAGGCAACATGAAGATAGTCAAGAATTTCGAGAATTCTGGCACAAACTCTTTCATGGCTCTATGACATCCACCCTCAAGTCACTTCAGCCTGGCATGATCAAGCCTGAAGTCATTCACTACAGCAATGGCCATTGCCAATGAACCATATTTGGACTTGGGCCATACATTGCTGACTACCCTGAACAAGTTTTAATTGCATGCATTGTTCAGGGATGGTGCCCAAAATGCACAGCCAAACCACAAAAGCTCAATGGTGAACATGGGTGACGTACACATGCATTGATGAAGGCAGCAAAGGATGCATTTGATGACCACACTTTATGGTTTGATTATGGGATAGTACCAGGCATCACAGTACACTCATCTGATGAAGTTATTAATATAATCATTAACTTTAAGTATATTAAAGCCATTCACAGCTAACTTCCCACATGCCAATATACATGAATTGATTTTGGTAGACCTCTTGCACCAAGTAATAAAAGGAACATTCAAGGATCACTTGGTAACATGGATAGAGGCCTATATCAAAAAGAAGTATACAAAACAACTAGTGCAAAAGATATTGGCAGATATAGACAGGTGGTGTGTTCAAGTTGCATCATGTAGTAAAAGCACTGCCAGTTCTCATCAACAGGGTTTAGGATTGCATCTGTGCTAGCATTTCCCCACCTTCATCACTTCCCTGAGGGACATGGATACAAGCAGTGGACAGGGGATGACTCAAAAGCACTGATGAAGGTCAGCTGGGTCAGTACACATTTTTTCATAACTTATGAGGATTTAGGTTATTTTACCAGCTATTGTGGGTTGAGTTCCGCCTCAAATGATCAAGGCCATCAGTTATTTCATGGAGTTTTGTTATCTTGTTCAACAGTCTGTGATAGATGAAAACAATCTTGACAAGCTTGATTACTTCCTGGCCAAATATCACAAGGAATGTGAAATTTTCCATACAGAAGGAATATGACCCAAGGGGTTTAATCTACCCTGACAACACTCATTAACACATTACTGTGAGGTGATTACTCAATACAGTGCTCCAAATGGAACATGTTCATCTCTTACTGAATCATGGCACCACAATGCCATGAAGGATGTTTACCATCACTCCAACAAATTCAACACACTCTCACAAATGCTACATTCAAACCAACACATAGACAAGCTGATTGGTAGCACCATTGACTTTGGCTCATGTGGCATGCTCAAGGAATCAATATGGGCAAATCATGTTGACCCACCACCACCTCCTGAAGTGGTGAATGATGATGATGATGGAGGCAGGATTGATGATCGGAATATTATCATGGCAGAGGTTAAATTGGCAAAAGAACCAAGTTCATCCCTCTATTACATCATCCCTCTATTCCATCATCTGTCTTCATAATCTCATCAATGATAGTTTGTAATATACCCCAATTGCTTCAGCCACTTGCAGCATGGTTACAGATCCCCTCTCTCCCCACTCTTGTCTCACACTTTTTATATGAACAGTTCCATCCGGATCTCATCATTCCAGTTGAAGAAATCCCATTAGCAGATTGCCAGCATAATGTCAGAGTACACCTTTATCCATTAGCTGTCACAACATATTACACTCCTAGTGACAAGTCAGGCATGGGGGCCATGTGTAATGAACACATTCAGTCAGTACATTCATGGATGGGTGGTCCAGGACAATGTGACTGTGTTTTCATTACACACAATGAAGATGTCACGGGTTTTCATAGGTTGTATGTTGGACAAGTCCTTGCATTCCTCAAGATTACACACAAAAAGGTTGAATATCCTGCAGCACCTATTAGTTGGTTTGAAATAGTTGGTTCTTCTCTCTCTCCATATACAAGAATGTGGAAAGTTCACCATGAGCTGGATGCAACTGGGCAACACAAATTAAAGGTGATACATCTTGATTCAATTCTTTGTGGTGCACACTTGGTAGGCATAGCTGGATCATCATTCATTCCATATGAACTAAACCACACAAAGCTTACAAGACCTTTTATGTAAATAAATACATTGACTATCATATCATGCTCATGAAATAGCTTTCTAAAAAAATAAACTTGTTTTATCTTGTCACATTTTATGAGTGATTGGTAGTGTTGTTGGGGCTCGGCTAAGCTTGGCTCCAGCTCAGCTTAGTCACTGGAGCCGATTTTTCAGCTCAGCTCAGCTCCCAGAGCCAGCTAGAGCTAGCTCTGGCTATGGTTTTCTGCCCTGCCCCCAGTAATGCCTCCTCAGGTATTGTATGCCTTTTCAATCTCTGCTTTACCTATCCCTTACCTCAGGAAGGTTGGAGAGTGCTGGTTGCATGACTGGAAGCCAGGGTAGGGTCTGGGCACAAGGTGAGTAAAGATTTGATCATATCTCAGTCATTTCTTGATGGATTCCCTTCAATATAGGATCATCTGAAAGCTATTTCCAAGCTTATTCTTGACGCATTAACTGTTTGGCGCCACGCACACTTGATCCTGCCCATAAAGATACAGCTAAGTCACACCATATGTTCTTTTATCATATCTCCTCCATTTCTTGATGCTTTTGCTTCAATCTTGCACCATTTAGAGGCACTTTGGCCTTCCTTCTCATCACCATGACCGCTTGATGTGGCGTGCTTTTGTTCTTTGGCTATTCATCAAAGTTTCCATTGAAACCATTTTTATTATATCTCATCCATTTCTCAATGGTTTTACTTCAATTCTGCATTGTTTAGAAGCACTTTTCTCTGTCTTTCTTGACGCCATGACTGCTTTATGCCTTGCACATTTGTTTGCTTGTTATTCACAAATTTGTATGCTCAGGTACTGGTTTTTCCTTTTCTTCAGTCATGCAGGTCCAGTTTTTCATGTAATTCTATTAAATACACATAGATTAAAGTTATTTCCATTGGAATTTCAAGCTATGAGTGGACTGTGATAAAATAGGCTAGGTATCATATGTCTCATTGCTGTAATTACCCATCCTTGCCAAAAGTGCTTACAATGCAACAATTCACCTATGTGTAGAGAAGATGCTTCTACATGCAACATAATTGGAGTGAAACTGACCATAAATGAGTGAGATATGACCCCACAAGCATGTAAATACAATGTGAATAAAGGATTGATTAATAGCCAAAGAACAAAAGTGCGCTGCATCAAGCAGTCATGGCAACGAGAAAGAGGGCCAAAAGTGCCTCTAAATGGTGCAATATTAAAGCAAAAGCATTAAGGAATGGGGGAGATATGATAAAAAGAACATATGGTGTGACTTAGCTTTATCTTTACAGGTGGGATCAAGTGTGTGCAGCACCAAACAGTTAATGCATCAAGAATAAGCTTGGAAAGAGCTTTCAGATGATTCTATATTTAAGGTAATCTGTCAAGAAATGACTGAGACATGATCAAATCTTTACTCACCTTGTGCCCAGACCCTACCCTGGCTTCTAGTCATGCAGCTGTAAAAACTCTAGATAGAAATCGTTTTAATTGTTATCTAATCTAATCTATTTAAGTATACATCTAATCTATATTACATAATAGATACGATAATAGATAAGATAATCAATTACTATTTAATATGTGTTTCATATTTAACTTTAATATATATTAGTAATATAGAATGTTCTAGAATAAAGAAGGATCTAGAACATCTATTAATATATCATTGCTGTGCATGACTGCCCATTACTGCACATGAGTCATATAGAATAATCTAGAAGGATTATTAATAGAATAAGACTCAGAATGACTCATTTAAGGTACCAAACCATTAGTAATACATCTAGAATAGGTAATTACACAATGTAAGGTTAGGGTTTCTCAAATGTATATAAGGAGGGCATTCTGGTTGTCAAGTCCCTCAGTTTTTTCAAACTAACAACAGTGATTTAGTAAGGCAACACTTCTAAAGCAATGTAAGTATTTTGAACACTTACTTAGTCAGTGTAGCACTGCTGTTTGATGTCTCAACAGCAGCCACTACTCTCCAACCCTCTTGATGCAAGTAATAAGCCAAACGAGGCATCCTAAATGCTTGAAAGATGCAGGGGAGCTTACTAGAGGCAGGAGGGTTTACCTGTTCCAAGGCCAGCTAGAGCTGGCTAGAGCTGGCTTTGAAAATTTGGCTCCAGCTCAGCTCCAGATTGGCTTGGCTCCACAGCTCCACAGCTTGGAGCTGAGCTGCCAACAACACTAGTGATTGGCCAAGAGTAAAGTGAGAAAAAGTGGTCCCCTCAGGAGTCAAAATGGCCTAGAGTGCTCAAGCTCAAAGTCAAACTAATGAAAAGTAAGCTGTCCAAAGTAAAACCCTGCCAAAAGACTCAAAGTGTTTTCAAGGGTTTTGCTGATGCAGTGTGATGAAGACCCATTGCAGCAACAAGTGTGATGGTAATGATGTTGGTCTGCTGGGATCTGCTGATGAAGGACTGTGTGTGATCATGCATGGACATCATGTCAGGCAGTCAAAATATTGAAAGTGCATGATCATGCATGATCATGTGATGGGTTTGTGTGCACAAGTTGATCATGCACCAATCATGTGTGATTTTATTGGTTTTGGGGTTTGACAAAACATATAATTGGCTTATAGGACTATTTTGAGCTGAGCAAATGTTTGAAATGGTTTGTGTTTGTACTGTTTCATTCTCTTATTAACTATCTACTCTAGGGAGTGCAATATGGAGAAGGAGAACTAAAAAGAGGTGGCAGCAAGGGGGAGAGGAAGAGGAGTGGGGAAGTAGAAGGGAGCAGAGGGGAGCAGAGGGAGCAGGAGAAAGTGGGGGGGAGCAGTAGGGCTCCTGAAGTTCAGTTCAGAACCTCAGTTGGAACCTGATGTAATATGCCAGTTCTGGCTATGTTGGAACCAAGAGCCAAACGGACCAAGCAGCTGATCCACAGTGCTGTCAGCACTTCGGGTATCACCAAGGCATCAAACCTTCATGCTGATGCACATCAGAATGACAACCAAGGGATGACCCCACTGTAAGCCTCATGGCAGATAGCATAAATACCCTTCTTTGTTCATAGTTTGGTATGAAATCTACACCCATTGTCCATGTCTATCTTCTCTGTGTTTGTTTCACACCACTTGGCAACTCATTGTTGTTCCCCTTGTTAATCACCTCCTCTCAGCACCATCTCACACCTCGGCAATACTTTGGTTGACCATAGCAGCCCCTTTGGCTGAATGACAACCCCAAGTTGGCCTTACTTATACTGTTTCAACTGGAGCCCACTGCAAGGGGCTCTTTGGTCAGTCATTAAGTCATTCGTCTGAACCGTTCCACCACACAGAATGCTTCCAACAAGTTTGCATCACAGTTAGGACCTAGATGCCAGCCAAAGCCCTCAGAGCCGCAGGCAGGACTGTCTACATCCCACTGACCCAACTGTCCTCCACCACCTTGGTTGCCTCAGAAGCTTCCAACACCACCACCACCACCAGTAGAGCCAGAACTGGTTCAACCAAAGCCATCAGCTTCCAACCAGGAAACTTCTAGCTCAACAGATGATGATGGTAACCTACAGCCCGGAACCTTTCCCCTCCCGTTGTGAGATGCTTCACCTGCCAACACCTCCTTCTTTGACCTCGAGTCATTCCTTACACTGCAGACACCTTCCCCTTTTGGCACATCAACTCCACTTGATAAAAGGGAATCCCTTGACTACTCTTTGTTCAGACTAACCAGACCCCTATCACCACCATCACCCCTGACACCACCAGCTCCATCACCAGCCCCATCAAGCATGGCCAACACAACCTCTCCTATGCGCATGCCGATCAGATCCAGCAAGGAGGCTCCTCACTTCGAGTGCACCACCAGCAGTCTTGAGTGGTACCTTGAGGATGTTGAAATGCTATGTGAAGATCACCAGTGCTCTGGTGATGCAGAACTCATCAAATGGGCGATTTACTACACAGATGAAAAATCAGCTGAGACTTGGACTGCTGCCAGGGACGCACTTGCAGGTGACCAAACATGGGATGATTACAAGAAGGCTATTCAGGAGGCATATCTGGAAGCACAGCCTGACAGACTACATACCCTTGCTGCCCTCCAGTCTATCACAGACAAGTACCAGTCCAATGGCGTTACCACCAAGACTACCTTGGCAGAATACCATCAAGACTTCTCAGCGATGGTGAACTACCTCATGTCAAAACACCACATGACAAGGCATGAGGCAAGCATTATGTACATGTCTGCATTTCCCACTGAAGTCAGGCTGGATATCACTACTCGGCTAATGATCAAGTGCCCAGATGACAGGCCTGACAAAGGCTATATCCTCAAGGACATGAACAGTGCCATGCAATTTGTAATCAGCTCCTGACCCATCCTCACCCTCCTCACCACCACAATCCCATGTCTGCCTGCCCCCACACCCTTACCACCCCAGTCCACTGCATACACCCAACGCTCTTTGCAACCACCACCAAACTGACCATTCTTCGAAGGCTGCATGTTCTGTGGAAGTCCAGACCACTGAACACCTTGGTGCCACCTCCATGATGAATACATCAGGGATGGTAAGATCAGAATTGTCAACAGAAGGATTCAGCTCCTGAATGGCAATGAGCCAAACTACATGGCATACCAGTTCTATGGACAATGGTTCAAGGAATGTGTTGACAGATGGCATCAGGAGAACCCACAGCCAAACACGCAGCAATTGCATGTTGCATCAACTAATCTCCTGGAAGTTACCAACACCACAGACTCATACACTGCCAAACAATGAAAAGCTCCCTCCACCTTCACCCCAAAGTCCAGACAGCCCACCCAACCCTCCACAGCTGCTGCCTCCTCTTTGAAAGGAAAGGAAAAAGAAAAGGACATGCCCATGTACAAGTTCCATTCACCTATCAATGACACTACCACCTCGAGGTGGATTTTAGATCATCTATTGAGCCTTCCAGTGACCCTGCAGGCAAAGGACATCATTGCGCTATCACTGGCCATCCAGAAAGACTTATGTCAACTGGTTACCACCAAACATGTGGATTCCACATCCAGCAACAAAGTCTCAGCAACTGATGGCAAGCCAACCAATGACTTGGAAGACACTGTGGAAGTCCTGCTAGCAACTACCAAACCTATCCAGAGCCTTCAAGCCATCAATGGCATTCTTGGAGGCAAGGTACAATGCAAATGTGTTGTCAATAATGGTTCCGAGATAATCGTCATCAGGAAGGACAAATGGGAACACACAGGATCAGGGTATGCCACATCGAGAAAGATCATGATGGAAACTGCTAACAGCTCGACAAATATGACTCTTGGTATCACTGAGAACCTCACTATGACAGTCGCAGGCCTAACCATCAACATCCAGGCCCACATCATTGAGGACGCGCCCTACGAAGTCTTGCTTGGCCACCCCTTCTTTACCCTCTTCTTGGCAATCATGTGCGATTACCTGGATGGACATCAAGACATCACCATTACATGTCCCAAGACCAGCACATCAATGGTCCTCATTATGTGACCAAGAATGAGGCAAGGCACAGCCAAGATGGGTTTTTTATAGTTGATGAATCCCCACCATGGAGACAAGATGCCTACTGTCCACCACCACCCACCAAGTATGTTTATAATGAAGATCTGCTGCATATACCTACAAGAAAATCACAAAACAATGAACTGACCACGCACTCCCTTACACATACAATTGTTAATACCACCACCATGCCACCAACATTCGAAAGTGCACAGCCACACAACTGCACTCTGCACACCTATACAGTTGGAAAGGACAACAACCCTTACCACTTAATGGAGGAGCATTTCAGGGACATGCTGACAGTGCCAAAGATGAGCAATGATATACTTTTACCATACCATGGACATGTTAGTACCAATGAACTTGATATTGAATTTGATTCCCTCACTGAAACACTCACATATAAGAAAGTCACCAACCAAATTAAGCCAGTTGCCACCACACTGCCAGAGAAATTTAGAATTGTCCACTGAATCCCATCTGATCCACTCACTGACCTTCCCACACTACCAAAGAAGCCACCAGACTTTGAGCCAGGAATGTGGTACACTGAGGAATGAAGGAAGGCCCAAAACATCAATCCAACTGGATTTCTGACCGCCAAGGAGGAGAAACTAGTTCACCATCTCATCCAGATTCACGAAAAGGGCTTTGCATGGACTGAGGAAGAAAAAGGAAAGTTTACTGATGAGTACTTTGACCCTGTAGTGATTCCAACAATCAAACATGTGCCATGGGTACTCAAGAATATACCAATTCCACCTGGCAAGTACAATGAGGTCATTAAAATCATCAAGGACAAGATCGCTTCCAAAGTATATGAGCTGTTGAACTCATCCTACTGGTCTAGATGGTTCTGTGTCACCAAGAAGGATGGAAAGTCATTGCACCTTGTCCACGACTTGCAGCCATCAATGCTGTCACAATCAAGGATTCAGGCCAGCCACCAAATGTGGAATTACTTGCCAAGTCATTTGGTGGGTACACATGTCATGCAACATTCGATCTATTTGTTGGTTTTGACCAGCCACCGAGTCTCGGGACCTCACCACCTTCCAAACACCACTCAGCACCTTCTGACTAACGTCCATACCGATGGGGTATACAAACTCCATGCAGATCCAGCATGGTGACCTCACCTTCATTCTGCAAGACGAGATTCCACACATCACTAAACCTTTCGTTGATGACTGCCCTTGCAAAGGCCTGAAGACATGCTACAAGCTACCAAATGGCACCTATGAAACCATTCCTGAGAACCCAGGTATCCAATGCTTCATATGGGAACACATGGAAAACATTAACTGGGTTATCCAATGCATCAAACATGCCAGAGGCACATTTTCAGGCAAGAAGTCATTCTTCTGCATTCCAGAAGCTATCATTGTAGGACATACATGCACATATGAAGGGCAACTCCCAGACAACTCACACATATCCAAGATCAAGAACTTGCCAGTTCCGGAAAGCATAACCAAAGTACAAGGATTCCTTGGAACTCTGGGCACCATCCACATCTATGTCAAAGACTATGCCAAGCATGCACAGATTCTTTCAAACCTCCTGCGCAAGGACGCTGAGTTTGAGTTCACAGACCACCACATAGCTGCCTTTGATAACTTGAAGCAGCTCACACTACAGTGCCAGGCCATCCAAGGGATTGACTACAAATTGCCAAATGAGGTCATACTTGCAGTCGACTCATCATGGTACGCTGTAGGTTACTGGCTGTCACAGATCAGTGACAACAAGAAGCACTACCCAAATCAATACAGTTCCATCATGTTCAACAAGAGAGAGCAGTGTTACTCCCAATCTAAACTCGAACTCTACGGACTCTTCCATGCTCTCTGGGACATCAAGATGTTCATTATTGGTGTCAAGAACCTGATAGTTGAAGTAGATGCAAAGTACATTAAAGGGATGATTAACAATCTGGACATCCAACTGAACAACACAATAAACAGATGGATAGCCAGTATTCTCCTGTTTGATTTCACACTGAGCCATGTATCTGCCAAACAGCATACACCCACTGACAGACTCCCTAGATGACCAGCATCCGCTGATGATGAACCACAGGACACCACCAACCCCGATGACTGGATTGACAAAGCCAATGGATTCTGTGTCAAGGCTGCTAACTGGGTTTTTAGGCCAAGGTCCACAGCAGCATGCTACAAGATCACCACCAATGCTGAGCATATTCCCAGGTCTGACAGGCAGAATGCACAGGATGCCAACATACTTAGAATTGAAGCATACCTCAAGGACCCTAAGCGACCAGCCAACATGCCAGCGGATTGATTTCAACAATGGATGGTGAAGGTAAAAAGGTTCTTTATCCAGGGTGACTGACTATGGTACCATGATGATCACCACCAACACAAGATTGTTATCTTTGACAATGCCAAGCAATGGCAGATAATCAAGGAAGCACATGACGGCATTGGACATAAAGGCATTTTTGCAACATGCGCTCGCATCCAAGACTGCTTCTGGTGGCCTTCCCTTGACAACAACAGCAAGTGGTATGTATGAACATGCCATAACTGCCAAATTCGTAATGTTCAGTGACTACACATTCTGCCAATGGTACCAGAACCTGGAGGTCTCTTCCAAATCATTCACATGGACACCATGAAGATGCCAGCCTCTGGGGGATTCAACTACATCACACAGGCAAGGTGCTCGCTGTCTGCATGGCCCGAGTATTGCATGCTCAGATCTGAGAAAGTGGAAGGAATCACCAAGTTCATATTTGAAGTTATACTGTGTCACCATGGAGCCATTGAAGTTATTGTCACAGACAATGGAACACCCTATGTAGCCACACTCAACTTCCTTCACCACCAATACGGTATCAACCACATCCAGATATCACCTTATAATTCACAAGCAAACAGGATTGTTGAACACCAGCATCTTGACATCAGGGAATCACTTATTAAGACCGCCAACAGAAATGCTGCCAAATGGAGTCAGGTCGCACCCTCAGTATTCTGGGCTGAGCAAGTTACCATTCATCCATCCACTGGTTACAGCCCATACTACATTGCACATGGGATAGAACCAACCTTGCCCCTTAACATCTTGGAAGCCATGTACCTTTGCCCACTGATCACCACCAAAATTACCACCCAGGACCTGATAGCCTACTGCACCCAACAGCTGCAGAAGTGACCTGAAGATCTTAGAACCATCTGAGACAAGGTCTACAAGACTCACCTCGATGCCACCAAGAAGCTGGAACAGCACTTTCAACATACCATCAGGGACTTCAACTTCACAAAAGGTGACTTGATACTTGTTCGAAATAACAGGATTGACATGGAACTTGATTGCAAAACAAAACCATGATACCTTGGGCCAATGGTCATCATTTGGAAGACAGAAGGAGGATCATATATACTCGCTGAGATGGATGGAACCCTTTCATGGCTATGGTACGCTGCTAAGCACTTGATTCCTTATTTTTCTCATAGTGTTATACCCAGTGAGAGACTTTCACAATTGCTTCATAAATCTGACGAGGAGCTGTATATGATGACACATGAGCCATCTGAAGAGACCTCCCTCACCAACAGTGATGGTGATGGTTTTGTTGATGAGATGCTCACAGAGGCTCAGGATGACCCCAAGCCTTCCTTCTGATACACTCTGAAGGACACACATACCCAATTGCTATTGCCAAAGTACATATATTACACTCATTTTTTTGATATTCTTAGGTGCCTGTGATGTTCTGAGCAACCACCAAGTCCCCAAGCTGCCTACTTGTCCCTGCCCTTGTCCTTTCCCTTTCCTTTGCCTCATCCCTTGCCCTTTGGAACCACTGTCGAGCTGCCTGCTCCCACACCTACACATGTTATATCCTCATGAAGGTCCTCCATCAATTGCTGTAAGTTGTCCATCGATTGCACATAGAAGGAGTCAAGGGTCATCACTTGCTGCTCAAGCACACCCATACACCTGCTGAAATCAGCAGGAGCCCACATCAGCAGCCCCATATCCCTCAATGACCCTGCAACAGGTGCAACCTTCGAAATGACCACTCCACTTCTTGCTACCAGCTCAACCCTGGCGGCAGCCTCCTTCAAGTTTCCCTTGCTATGGGTATGTGGCGGTTGCTCCTCAGGACTGTTTCTGGCCTCCACCTTCCATTTATCACCACATGATGGTGTAACAGGCACCTTCCTGGTAACCATAATGGACTCCACACCCCATGCCAATGAACTCATTATGCTCGAAGCAGCTGACAGAGCCCCAACTGACCCCCTCAGCCTGGACACCAAAGAACACTTAACCTTCCAGCCATGGCAGAAGTCACAGGAGGAGCACCCCACCATTACCACACAGGTTCTATCATCCTGAGTGCACTTAATGCACTGCTGCATATCCGGGATCAATGCAGGAACCCTCACATAATTGAGAACAAATGAACCTGGCCAGCAGCTGTCAACAGAGCACTTGGCAGTGGAATGGGATGAGCAGACACACACTTCTTAGTGATGGGCCACCTGGCGATTGGATCCTCCACAGTAATATGAGTTTCCCCTACCAAGGATGATGTGGGCACACCCATGACAACTGCAGAATGTGTTGTGCTAACCAGCAAACCGCTGGACATTGATGAACTGACAGTGACCACACTTGCAGAATCTTCTGGACAGAGGCTGGTACCAGATGATGACTGTGCCATGCTTGCAGCAGCTGCATTAGCCACCATACCTACCTCCCACAGGGCCTTGCTCAACCAATCGTATTGTTGAAGACTGTCACAAATGACAGACAGCATCCATGGATCCACACCCTCATGCTCTAACTCTTTGGTGAGCATATGAATCCATTCCTGCAACAAGGTCAGCAATGGCAACAAAGTTCATCATATAATGCACCACATCATCCTGGGCAAGCCCCAACCACACATGAACATTAGGCACACTCTCCTCCATAACCGGCTTGCTGGGTGCCTCCAACAACTGACAGCTAAAACTATGCAAACAAACCTTCAGTTGCTGAATCATGAGCTGGACAATGCTATCATCATCACTGGCAACCTGTGATGAGACTGTAGACATGACAGAACAGAGAAAGGAAGAACCCACCCACCACTCCCTATGTATCACTATTGCTGCCTTATTGCCTTGGACCTGACCAGGGGGTCAGCATCAAAAGTACCCTGGAGGTGTAATGTGCCAGTTCTGGCTATGTTGGAACTGAGAGCCAAATGGACCAAGCAGCCAATCCACAGTGCTGTCAGCACTTTGGGTATCACTGAGGCATCAAACCTTTGTGCTGACACGCATCAGAATGACAACCAAGGGATGACCCCACTGTATGAGCCATATTCAACTTGGTGAAGGACAATAGGATGTGCACAGACCACAGGACTTGGTGCAGGAGCTTCGTCACAGGTAAGCCTCATGGTAGATAGCATCAATACCCTTCTTTGTTTGTAGTTTGGTATGAAATCTACACCCATTGTCCATGTCTATCTTCTCTGTGTTTGTTTCACACCACTTGGTGACTCATTGTCATTCCCCTCATTAATCACCTCCTCTCAGTGCTGTCTCGTGCCTCGGCAATACTTCAGTTGACCATAGCAGCCCCTTTGGCCAAATGACAACCCCAAGTTGGCCTTACTTATACCATTTCACCAAACTGGCCAAACTGAACCAACAGTTTGGGTTCAGTTTGGGTTCAGTTCAGGTTCAGGCAGTCCCCAAAACTGCCCAAACCCGAACTGAACTGATGAACCGACTTCCAAAAAAGGAAATTTCACTGCCACCATTGTCACTGCCACAGTTGTTTTTTTGCTTGTTGTAACTGTAATTTACCACTGCAACTGCCACTCACCAACACCACTTACCCACCTGCCTGCTCCACCACCCCTCACCCACCCCTGCCACTCCCATTAGCCTGCTGCCTGCCACTTGCCTGTGGCATTTTTACCACTGCCTGCCCACCCACTGCCCCATCACCACCATTCACAGTGGCACTAAAATCACCACCTGCCTACCACATCTATCTTCTCACTTCCAACCAATGCCCACTGCACTGCCTACCACCCAACAGCCTGCAGACTGGTGCTAGCACAACCATCAATTGCCAATCACTTTGCAGCTGCCCAACACCCACTGCTACCCTGCTTATTTGGTCAATATCTCAGAATGTAACCATTCAATTTACATAATTTATTTTTGTTGGAAAGCCCAGGTTTGCATCTACCTAGTATTAATAAGTTTATATTTTTATACAATGTACTTATGTAGATATAAGGCAATGAAAACAATGGCTTCAAACCAGCCTACTCACCCACTCATGCTCATGCCCAGCCAACTCACCTGCTTGTGGCCAGCCTAGTAACCCATTTGCTCACAAGCCTACTTCACTGATTTGCTCACCAACCTGTTGCCACTCACATTACTGCTGCTGCAACCTCACCACCTCACCACCTCACCCCACTGTAACTGCTACACCACTGCCCACTTACTGCTATGTCAACTCTCATAACAAACCATATGAGGTGCAGGACCACTGTGTAGGCATGTAGGCATGTTCCTGATGCTGCCAACACTTGTTTTCACCTTGATGCACCACCTGACACTTGAAAATACTTGAAATTTCCTAAAAGGGAATTTTCCTGCAGTTCAAGTCAGTTTGAACTGGAACCAGACTGAACTGAACCTGAACTTTCAGTTCGGGTTTGGTTTGGGCAACTTCTAGTTGGTCCAGGTTCAGGTTCAGCCAAAAATGACCCTGAATCAAACTGAACCAAACTTTGGGAGCCCTAGGGAGCAGAGGGGAGTGGGGGTGTAAAAAACTCTAGATAGAAACCGTTTTAATTGTTATCTAATCTAATCTATTTAATCATAAATCTAATCTATATTATCCAATAGATAAGATAATAGATAATAGATAAGATAATCAATTAATAACTATTTAATATGTGTTTTATATTTAACTTAAGTATATATTAGTAATATAGAATGTTCTAGAACATCTATTAATATATTATGACTTGACATGACTGCACATAGCTATGCATAGGCTGTGCATTACTGTGCATTACATCATATTGACTGTGCATGAGTCATATAGAATAATCTAGAAGGATTATTAATAGAATGACTTAGAATGACTCATTTAAGGTACTGAACCATTAGTAATACATCTAGAATAGGTAATTACACAATGTAAGGTTAGGGTTTCTGAAATGTATATAAGGAGGGCATTTTGAGCATCAAGTCCCTCAGTTTTTTCAAACTAACAAACAGGTCTTAGTAAGGCAACTATACTAAGCAATGTAAGTAGTTGGAACACTTACTTAGTCTAGTGCTGTGTTGCTGTTTAATGTTTCAACAGGGGGAGTGGGGAAGCAGAGGAGGAATGGCAGTAGCAGGAGAGCAACAGGGTAACTGTAAGGGCCAGGAGGAAGCAGGAGGGGAGTGGGGAGCAACAATGCATGCAGATTCAATCTGTTTCAAGCAAATTGTACTTTTTTTACATGTGGAATTCCAGGTGTATTTTGTGATGACAGAAAGTACACAGAAGAATACGAGAACACCAGATCTACCAGGTAAAGGGTAAGTTTTTCTGTTGTTTCCTCCTACTTCCTGCTTCCACCAATTCCAGCCGATTCCACCCGGAGGATTTCTTACTGGGTATGAGATCCAATAGATTTACGATTGCGTGCCATCATCGTTCTGCGACGCGGCAGCCTGAGCGTCCCCTGCCTCGGGCTGTCCGAGTTCGACTTGGTGAGGAGCAGGAAACCAGCCCCACGCGCCCAAATCGATTCTCATCTCTCCCGTTCTGCCAGTGGTCACTTGCACGCCTTCCGCCTCCAAAGCGTCACGCTGGCGCTGCGCGCCATCTGTTCCTGGGCCTCGAGAAGAGATGGCTCCGGCTGCGTTGATCACTCTGTGCCAGGGTACGGGCGGATTCGTGTTGGGGGAGAGAAATTTGAGAGCTGGTGGTGGAGAGAAGGGTATTGAACCGGACGGCAAGGTGCTTCATGGCTGCGTTAATGCTTACCCTGACCGACGAGTCGGGCATGGTTTGGCATCCCAATCAGCTTTGCGATGTGGCCTATTAGTAGTCCCCACTGGCATTAGCTGGCAAGAGCTTTGAGGTGCAAGTGAATTTGATCGCACCATACGTCGTCACTCTGCATTCTGGTATCAATCTGACAGTGTCGTAGACCTGTAGACCGTGAGTGATGACTCGTCGGAGGTACTGAAGCGAATAGGCGCACCGCCGCGTGAAATTCCGCGCTGTCCATTGGTGTCGGCCTGGGGACAAAGGTAAAACGTTAATCCGCTGGGAAAACAAGGGTCACGCTCCGATGCTCAGGGCTGTAAGCTCCAGAATTAGAATGTGTGTATTAGACCTGCTATCATGATACAACGAAGTACATACATCAATAGAATAATAACCCAAAAGTAAACAACAGATGATACATTATCTGGGTAAACATATAGAGAAGGAGGGTTACGCTACACTTGTTGCGGGTGTTGGACATGTTCGAATTCCAGAAGTCGACGTGCATTTGCCTTGGGCAGACTTGCCCGTATTGCCTCAGCATGGGATGTGCCAGGCTCAGAGTCTGCAAAGACGTTGAGCCGCAAAACGACTGTTTTCAGCGTTGCAAACGCGCTGCCCTCCAACACGCCTTCGAACATCGTCCAATCCACGTCCGCCACAGATTTGAGGTTGAGCAGGCATATCGTGAGGAGCTCCAAATTACGGGACTTGACGGTCGAAAGCAGGGCCATGCACGCGGCCCAGGTCATTTTGGGGCTTGTGTAGTAGCTGCGAGAGAGGATGAGGCCTTCCAGCGTCAGCGAGCGCAGTTGGGTGTGCGAGCCGAGGTCAAAATGGATGGTGCCGGGGCCTGTGAGGAGGTTGGCAGACATGTCAGCCGCCGATCACATCCGATGCGCGAATCAAACGCTTATCGCTTACCTTGTCCGATCTTTCCAAAGTCAAGTGTCAGGTGTTTGAGAGTGGTGCGGTTCAGGAATTCGTCGACGAGGAGTTTTTGGGGTATCGATACGAACCGCATCTCGAGTGCATCGATCGATGCGGGGGCGGTGAGTTGGAGGAGGAAGGACATGAGCGGCTCTTTCGACGTATCGACTGATAATTTGCGGACGCTCGTGAGCCGTTTCGAAGGCGGGGTTGCGGTGGGGGTGGGGTCGAGTCTAAAGGTGGTGTCGGGATTGCGTTCCATCCATCGGATGCCGTACCCCATTGATAAGGCTGTGAGGGCAGGAAACGAAGATAATAGCTGGTATAGCTCGTGTGAGGTGGTGAAGAAGACGAAGGAGAAGCTGATTGAGGTGAGATCGTAAGACGCGATCATGCTCCTTAGCTCAACAGGGACAAGCGGCCACGTCATGTCCTGCAGCGTGACGTTGTGGATGTTGGGTAGCCTGCGTATTGCAGCAAGAGCGGCTTGTACCATTGCGGGAGGGAGGGCAGGACAAGTGCCTTGGATGTGGAGGTTGTGGATGTAGGGTGCGATGGTACACAAGGGGGAAGAGAGGAGTCCCTGGAGGACCTGATCGGCATCGCAGGTCGAAAACTTTACTGTGACGTCGGATAAGAAGTGTCGGCGTGCGACGGGGAGCCAGGCTTGGCAGACGAGGCTGCACGAACCCAGTGCGTGTCTGTCGCGATCGAGGTGTAGATATTCAAGGAAAAGGTCGAGGATCTCTAGAGGTATTTCGTACATCGCTGAGAGTCTAGCCTTTAGGCGAGACTATATAGAACGCGAGCGAGGGCGGGATCGTTTCAAATCTACCCCGGGTTTAGTGAGCGGGATATTTGGAGATCTGGGTGTGGTGGATAACGCAAATGTCTACGGAACACATGGAAATAAGCTGTCATAAGAGGTTGCTTAGCAGTGCTGACAGAAAGGCGGAGATACGTACTTACTGAACTGGCCAGACGAACCAGGATCGGCGTCAGTTACTATACTTAGCATGACAGTGACGTGACATCGTGACTCAGCGATTAGGATGTGCTGACACCTGCTCTCATACCCTGCCGTACATATGGTGAGCCTTTTCCCCTTTGTGACGCATGTAGCTTATCCCATCCCACAGTCGATCTGCTCAGATTGCGGAGGAACAGTCATCGAATACGACCATGCCGCAGGCAATGGCTTTTGCGTCTCATGCGGGACAGTCGTCGAGGAAAACACCATCGTCAGCGAACTAGGGTTTGATGAGACTTCGGCTGGCGCGGCAGTTGTCCAGGGCTCGTTTGTGGCACAAGGATCCAGTGTGTCATTCGCCTCTAGCCGTGCATCCATTCGCTCATCGTTATTTATAGCTCGCGCACGCCTGGGTGGACCCCTTGGCCATCGAGCGAACCACGAGTCTAGGGAACAAACTATTGCAAACGGTACGTAATGCCCCTATGTATTTTTCTCCCTTACGTCATGTTATGTCCCGCGTTCAGCCAACAAGAAGATTCAGAGTATTGCTGGCATTCTGCGACTCTCGGAACAGATATGTCTATCCGCCACGCGTCTGTATACGCTGGCAGTCGAACTCAAGTTTACCAAAGGCCGGAAAAGCCTAAACGTGGTGGCTGTATGTCTCTACGTAGCCTGCAGACAGAAGGAGACTCGGAACTATATGCTGATAGATTTTTCCGACCTCCTTCAGGTACGCATACATGATCCGTGTTAATGCATCTTTAACGGCCTTTGACAGGTCAACGTGTTTGAATTGGGACACACATATCTCCAACTAGTTCAAACATTGAACCTTCGGCTTCCATTAGTAGATCCCTCCCATTACATTTGCCGGTTCGCTGCGCTGCTCGAATTCGGTGAGGAAACCAACAAGGTGGCGACAGATGCCATACGACTCGTCTCCCGCTTCGACCGAGATTGGATGTCCAGGGGTAGAAGACCCGCTGGAATATGCGGTGCTGCCCTCCTCTTGGCGGCCCGCATGAACAACTTTAGACGCAGCGTAGAGGAAATTGTGCAAGTTGTTAAAATTGCAGATACAACGCTAAAAAAGCGTTTGGAGGAGTTTAGAAGAACTCCGAGTGGCCGGCTGACGCTGGCCGATTTTCGCCGTGTTTGGTTGGACGAGGAGATGGACCCCCCGGCATTTACAAGAGGCCGGGAGAAAGAAGAAGCAGAGAAAAGGACGACAGATGAGGTCCAGCAGGCAGCAGAGAACGGAGGAAAACTTAGGAGTAAAACTAATGGTAAACTGGGGCCAAAGAAAAAACGGCGGAGGAAGCGGCAAGAGAGCGATGAAGAAACCATCGTTATCGAAAGCGCGCCTCAGCCTCCAGAGTCGCCACCCCTGTTCAATCCAGCCTTACTTAACCAAGGCATCTTGGCGGGCACTGTAGAACCGATGCCTTTGTCGAGGATGGATCACATGCCACTTTTCGCTCCCGATCCAGATGATGAGGTCAACAACAACATTGACCCTGCTCTACTGCACCAGCCCATGTCGTATCAGGCAGATCCATACCCCGACGCGGACGGTCTACAGCCCCACGTACACCATATTCATGAATCTCTCACGATAGACATTCAGCTGGACGACGATTCTCAGATGGCCCAGAAAGCACCTGCATCGGACTATGTCGACACGACGATGGAGAATGTGATTGTGCAAGAGGTTAGCAAGTATCTAGGAGAAGGCAGGGCAGCGCAGGTGTGCGCGGTCTTGGACGAACAGGAGGAACAAGATCGGCAGCGGTGGATGGAGCGGGAAGAAGAACGCCGGAAACGAGCGTCGGTGTGGCGCGAGCAACGGCTGGTCCATTGGGAGGGAGAGTCGACCATGAACGGACACGTCCTCACCTCTCTTTGTGCCAGCAAGACGAGGGAGGGCGAAGGGGAGGAGGAGGAAGAGGATTGGACGCTGGGTTTGGATGAGGACGAGCTCGACCGGTTCTTGTTGAACGAAGAAGAGGCCAAGGTTAAGGAGCGCGTGTGGGTCGAACTGAACAAGGACTACTTGGAAGCGCTCGCTGGTGAGTCTACTTTTTGGGGGCTGGTCGCATTCCATCGCGATTGGTTTAGGCTAGCCCCGATTTCGTACCTGGGAACATTTTGCTAAACGGGTATTCCTTACAGCCAAGGGCGAGCCACGTGACGCAGAGACAACCAGGAGTCGCAAGGTTCGTATCTCGCCTTGCGCAAGCTTTTTCGACGTTATTTATTTACATTTATTTGCCATCAGCGTCGGAAAACAGCTAAACCTAGGGACGCCACGACTGCGTCTGGGTCGACCGTGACCGAGTCGGTGCAAAATCTAGTGAAGAAGAATCTCAAGTACAGTCGGCGGATAAACTACAATGCGCTGAAAGAACTTTTTGTGGACAGTGGTGGTTTGCCGTCACTCACGGAGGCTATGACGACGGGCGAGGACGAGAAGGATGACCGGGAACTATTAGAGATGGAGGTGGATGGCGCGAAGGAGGACTGGGAGCCTCGGCTGATCGTCGAAGAGGGAACCGTTGGTGTGTCCACCGTTCCTCCCGGCGCTGCGCACGGTTTGGAGGCGAGGAAGGAGTTGTATGATGATGAAGATGGAGAAGGCGAGAGTGACAATGAGAAAGACGGGCTGGTTGAGTATACTTGGGAAGACGCATACGAACAGGAAATCTGATGATAGATCTCATTAATTTATCATATTGCTACGTCGACTGGCCAGCCCTGATGCAGTGTATCATGATATCCAATAGTTGTGCTGTTACGGCGCTCGATGCTAACCTACTGCTGTCCGACGTTTCATGTTGATCAACGCCAATGGAAGCGGCGTGCGAGCTGCGATGCCCAACGAACTACTAGAACTCGGATGTCGTTCAAAGGTGCAGCTTACAGTTTGAATGGGCCTAGCGCCTTTGATAATATTTTCGTCGAGGTTCTACCGATGCAATCAGCTATAGCTCTTTCGGCCTGCAAGAAAGCCAAAACTTAAACATCGATCCATCCACCCACATACAGGTGTCCAAGGACTGGTCTGGTATACGGGATCGTATCGAGAGCATGCGTCCAAACCTGCTTGATTGTCTCGCCTTGCGGTCCAAGCCATAAAGACTCGTAGGTTTCCTACCCAAATCGACTACACCATTGTGAGGGCCTTGCATCGCGGCCGGACGTGGATGGATCATGCTTTGGCCGAGAAGGTCGAGGTGAAAAAGAAGGATGCATCATCCGTCTCGGGCCTATATGAACGAGGAACGCCTGCGCTCTCTTTTCAGGCAAAAGAACGACGCCCAGTGCTGAGACCATGACTGCAGTGCGAGTTATCATCACGGGCCCATCAGGCGTTTCCACCAGGCTCGAGATAAACGACTTTATCAAGGACGAAAAATTCTTCACTTTGTTCATCAAGGCGATTCGTGAGTTCTTCTCTTGTGCAACCTAGAACTTTGAGGAACCCGTCATCCCTTCATCTATGGTAGAGCGAATGCAAAATACAGACGAGACGGATGACAGGTCTTATTTTGCCGTTGCGGGGATCCACGGACAGCCCTACATCGCATGGAATGGCGCAACCGGTTCGTTTGCACCAGGCAATTGGGAGTTTGGGGGATACTGTGCACACAGTTCGGTGCTCTTTCCCACCTGGCATCGGCCATATCTTCTGCTTCTCGAGGTAAGCAACGAAAATGGCTTTGTGGTGGGCTAGCCACATGTCATTTAACGACACCTTCATGATCAGCAAATAATCCAAGAACATGCGATCGAAATCGCCACCCAGTTCATCTCCGACCAAGCGGGCTGGAAGAAAGCTGCGCTCGATTTACGCTTCCCCTACTGGGACTGGGTTGTAAACGCCCTGCCCCCAGACTGCGTCATCAAGGGTGAAACCGTATCGGTCGTCGACTTTGACGGAAACTTGACAACGGTGGACAATCCGCTCATTCGGTATCGTTTTCGCCAGAAACACCGGGTTCTGTTCGACGATCCTTTCGATAAATGGAGCACCACTCTTAGACACCCCACTCCTGGCGGGAAGGACGATACCGATAAGCTCATTCAGTGCGTCCATTTGGATGTAGCATGTATCTTTGCTTTCTGATGCGCCATTCCAGGACATTGGCCAACGCCCAAGTAAAGACCGCAGATGACACAGTCGCTCTACTGGCTTGGGTGCGTGATTGGGATTCGTTCAGTAACAACACCGAACACCAGGAGTCTATAACAAACAGCTTGGAAGGAATCCACGACCAAATGCATAACCATATCGGAGGCACTGGTCACATGGGTGAAATTTCTGTCGCTGGTGAGTCGAGATCCGGGCGTCCGATATATTTGTTTACAATCCAACTATGTGTGCCTCAGCGTTTGATCCTATATTTTATCTTCATCATTGCAATATCGATCGTCTGGTGTCAATCTGGTCGGGTATCAATGGCGGTAAATGGGTCTGTGCGGGCGAGAATGATGGAGGCGGCAATTTCACTTTGGCACCTCGGGCCGCATTAAATGAGGATACGGGTATGAAGTAACCATATCTGTTCCCGATGAGTTTAATCTATGAATAGGTCTCGCTCCGTTCTGGAGCACCGGTGGCACCTTTTGGTCTTCAAAGCAAATGTTTGAAACGGAGAAGATCGGGTACACGTACCCCGCGAGCAATGACAAGCCTGCTCGCGAAACTGCAGAACAGTACATGGACAAGTTTCCTGGAGGCTTCTTTGTCAGTTCTGACGTGGAAAATGGGTGGTATTGGTCAGTACGGATCCGCAGCAAGAAATTTGAGCTTGGGCGCAGCTTCTCAGTGCTAGTTTTCCTTGGCGACGTGCCAGAGGACCCAAATCAGTGGGCGTCTAGCCGGAACTTGGTGGGCGCTCATCACGTCGTTACTAACAGCGCCATCGAATACTGTCACAACTGTCTTGCCAACATTGGTGCCATTAACGAAGGCTTCGTTCATTTGAACCGCTATTTATTAAGCACGCGACCATTCTCGGGCGTTCTGGACCCCCTGAACTTATCTTCGTTTCTGTCGGATCAGCTGCAGTGGCGCGTGATGGACGTAAGTGCCTCTGCGTTGGCATCAATGCTCTTTAATATCCCATCAGAACCGCAGGATTCCAGTACAATTGTGTTTCCTTGAAGTGACGATGATGTCGGTGCCCATAATGTGCCGACCTGGCGCCTTACTTCCGATGGTGGACACCAAGAAGCCTATATTTCGTCATAACCTTTTGTCTAATCGTGAGGCGGTGGTATAACGCCGTGGCGGAAAGGTCCATCATTACGTGTTAGCGCGCACAGAACGAGGTATTATTATCGTGGGACCAACTAACCTTACGAGGCCGTTGTTGTGAGGCTAAAGTAGCCCGTTATTCATGACAGTGAAGGCTTGATATGAGAAAAGGACAGACGTGTTGCCAGGTCTGAGGCATAAGCAGTGTTTGCGAATGATGAACCCTTTAACACGCACTCTCGGACTGACAATAAACTAAACGGCAGCCTGTGGTGATCAACTCCCTGGATGGAGCCGTACTTGCCGAATCATGCAACGACACCAGAATCTAGAGTTCTGGCCATCAGCAAGGGGTAGTGGTTTTACAGCCTTGAGTACGGTCCAACGATGTTTCAGCAAGAATTTTCAACGAGTCCCGCCGAATGAGAGGAAAAGACAACCGCGATTTCCTACCCCAATGATTCGAACAATGCTATGCAAAGGTCTAAAATGCTCCGATCAGTCGAACACCAATACCGCTTTTTGGTTTCAAAGCAATTGTTCGGAAGTAGAATCTCGGGAAGCCGACATTACGAGGCTGTTCGTAAGACCGCAGGAAGCGTTTCTGGAAGCTTCTTCATTAGTCCGACGTGGAAAATTGGTGGCATTGATAAGTACGTGTTGCTTGGCGAGGTGCCGAGGACCCAAACTAGTGGATGTCCAGCCACCTGGTGGGCGCACTATTAACTTCAACACTGCACATATTGCTAGCATGTTCAATGTAGTTTTCCTGCCTTGGTATGCTGTTACTCTCTAATAACCAATTAGACTCGCAGAAATTTAGTAAAGTTACATTTCCTTGGAGTCTCTGTGCCTACGATGCGCCGCAGCGCTGAAGTTCGACTGCGAAAACGCGAATGCCCTTGTGAGAGATGGCGGTGTAAAACATACGCGGAAATGTCCGTTATTACGTCACGGGTGCACGTACAACTGAGATAGTACCAACGCTAGAGAATGGCTGGTAAGAGCAATGCACCGCAAACTAGTCTCTAAAGGCTCAAGTTAATAATATTCATTGAGTCGGTCTTGATTACGGGCCGATTCACACGTCCGTCATTTGAGAATGATATTATTCCAGAATTGGGCCAAGACTACAGCATCCGCGGGAGTTTCATCACTGACACAGGCGCGCGGCACGTAATTAGAAACGCTCTATGAGTATAAAAGCAGGCAGCCAAGGGTGCGAGGTGCGCCAACATCTACAACATGTCTTCAGATCGAATTGTCGTTTCCGGTGCTACAGGTGGTGTCGCTGAGCGGCTCGAAATAAACGACTTCATCGCCAATGACAAGTTTTTTACCCTTTACATCCGAGCCCTCCGTATGTCGTCCTCTTTGTCTGAAATACTGTTTGCTCATTTCAACGCAGAGAGCTTACAGGGGACTAACGAGACCAAGGATAAATCTTTCTTCGGTATAAGCGGAATTCATGGCCAGCCTTACGTCGAGTGGAATGGTGCTGCAGGATCCTTTGCGCAAGGAAATTGGCCCTTTGGGGGCTATTGCACCCATGGATCTCCTTTGTTCCCTACGTGGCACAGACCCTATGTCCTTTTGCTCGAAGTCAGCGAGTTCTAATTTGCGAAAATAATGAGATACTGACTTGGATATAGCAACTCATCCAACAACACGCTTTGCAGGCTGCAAAGCAGTTCCATGTGAACAAACAAGACTGGCAAACTTCTGCGACCCAGCTTCGACTACCATACTGGGATTGGTCGACCAACTCTGTGCCCCCTGACGTCGTTATCAACAGCCCGACAGTCACAATCACTAATTTTGATGGCAAACCCGTAGATGTTGAGAACCCGTTGATGCGGTACCGGTTCCAGAGCGCAACATTACCGTTCGACTCTCCTTTCGACCAATATCGCACTACCCTCCGTCATCAGGATGATGATGGAAATGAGAACATTGACGAACTTAAGAGGTGTGGTATTTGTCATTTTCAGAGCGCTTGACTAAACGCGCTATCTTGAAGTGCTTTGAGTTCCGCGCAAGAGCAGATCACAGACAATACTATGGCAATGCTCCACTTGGTGCATGACTGGCCAAATTTCAGCAACCACCGAGATAGCGGGGACTCGCACACGAACAGCCTTGAGAGTGTTCATGACAATATCCACGTATACGTCGGTGGAAATGGACATATGAGCTATCCAACAGTCGCAGGTCAGTATATGACATTTGCCTAGATCAGCCCTTCGAAGGGACTCATTTGCATCATAGCCTTTGATCCGATCTTCTACTTGCATCATTGCAACGTAGATCGCCTTCTTTCTGTATGGTCCGCAATGAACCATACAGTTCAAGTTACGAGCGAACCGAATGACCAAGCAGGAACATTTACGTTATCCCCGAATGCTACGGTAGACGAAACGACGGGTACGTCAGCAAAGCTTGATTGACGCAATCATGATGATTAATGAGCAAATAGACCTCAGTCCATTCTGGGACTCCAGTAACACGTTCTGGAAATCAAAGGACCTCTACACTGCTGATAAGCAGTACTACAATACCGACAAACTTGGATACACATATCCTGACTTTGCGGGAACGGATCAGAATGATCATCGATCCGTCAAAGAAGCAGCGGTAAAAGTCGTGCACAAACTCTTAGCCAAGCCGCAGGATAGCATTTTCAAGGTGCATCCTAGCTTGGACCAATGGTGGAACTGGAGTGTGCGTCTGCGGGTCAAGAAGTTTGAGTTAGGCCGAAGCTTCTCTGTTCTCGTGTTCCTCGGCGATGTTCCAGAAGACTACAACAACTGGTGGACAAGCGAGAATCTGGCAGGCGTGAACCAAGTGTTCGCTAACAGCGCTCCGGGGAGTTGCGGGAATTGCCGCCAAAACAGTGACATGATCCATGAAGGCTTCGTGCACTTGAACCGTCTCCTTGCGCGTGTGGTTCCAAACGCTGGTGCATTTGATCCTCAGTTGATCAAGCCGTATTTGACCAAGAATTTGCACTGGCGTGTCGTAGATGTAAGCCATCATCTGAACGTATGCAGCTTGGACTGACGATGCATTGATGATGTAGACGGGACGACAGCCTGTGGAGATCCACTCTTTGGAAGTCGCCGTAGTTGCTGTATCCCTTTCAAAGACACCAGGCTCTAGGCTTCCGACAGCCGGCGAGAGAAATGAGCACCATGACATAACTGCAGGTCGTCAAGGCCATCCTACATCAGTTTAAGACTATTTATACCAGTGTAAATTACCCATGTTGCAACGACTTGGTGCAATGCACGTCGATGTAGTTTACTTGAATCTTGAATCTGTATCACAATTCAATTTGCTTTTCACCCGTGCAGCATCGATACTGAGGCAATCCGTTGTGGTGAAGTCTCCAAGATGTGTGGAGTTGTTAAGCACGCCAGTAAAAATGAAGGTCCTGAACGTTCTTGAAACCTTGAACCACGTCTCCTAGACGATGAGTTTTATTGTCGTAATAGACATTGTGCATCTACCTATTATCATTTGCGTTCATCGTGAGGGTACTTACTGACTATATACACATGACACATGCACACGAGACTTAGATTTGGAGATTTGGGACATCCTCGGGCCCGTTCCTAACCACCACCTTGTCTTTTCGGTGCATTGAATAAGGTACTTTCCATCCTGACTGGCGTTCAACGGTACCTGAACCTTCAAGACTATTCAAAGTCTGAATCTTCGGTAACCGAATCGTCAATTTGATGCCTGAATTGTTTTTAACCGAACCATCACCTGACATCCCCCCGCCCCCATTGCCACCCGAATCTTCTTCGCTACCATCGTCGCCTGAATCTTCATCACCATTGTCATCTGAGTCTTCTTCGCTACCATCGTCGTCTGAATCTTCTTCGCTACCATCGTCGTCTGAATCTTCTTCGCTACCATCGTCATCCGAATCTTCTTCACTACCATCGTCGTCCGAGTCTTCTTCACCGCAATCGTCATCCGAAACCTCTTCGCTTCCATCGTCTTCTTCGCTGTCATACTCCTCTCCTGAAACATAGCACCAAAAACAAGGTCTGCTTGGTACTCTTGCATCATAACACTGATAACAGGCGTAACTTGGCACCTCTTCTTCTGCAGGATAGTCCTCCAGCGCTTTATAGGACAAATTCAGTCCACCTTTATCCTGAGCTAGATGAAGCAGCTCGTTGTCTTCGGGAGAAATCGGATACTGGGTGACGAGATCCAATGATCTGAGCTGCTCGTCTGATGCTCGTCCAAAGCACCTAGACTGTATCATTCGACCCATCGCATCGCTGACTTTTGAACGATAGCATGTGTTGAAACGTAAGTTAGTTAGTCTAGGACAGAGTGCTTTTCCCTGTTCTTCCGAGTACGTGAGTTGAGAAAGGACATGGTCGTCAAGAACTGGTATCACATCGTCATATTCGTTGATATAAAGATATGTCAAGGTCTGACAGGACGGGTGTTTAAGGTATTCAAGAAGGTTGATTGGCTCGAAACTTGTCTTCATGATGGCTAATCTTTCGAGATTGCACCTCGACCGAGTCAAGAAGTTAAGGACTTGAGAATAGCAGTAAGGCTCGAATTTTTTTCCAGACCATCCACACAGGCGTAAATCTTTCAACGCTGGAAGGGTGAGATACTCGACCGTGATAGTACCGGAATCGGGCCCGCTAACATAGAGCCAAAGCCAACGCAAAGTATCATGTTTGATTTGAAGGACAGACGGCAGGGGTAATGAACTGCTAGTGTCATTGACCACGTCATTTCCGATGGGGATGGTGAGCGTTTCCAGTAGTGGGCAGCCTCGCAAGATATCGAGAACCGCAAGAATCGGCGCCATGAGATTGACAATAAGCTCTGTAAGTTGACCCCAGGGAATCCTTGATATGGATACCGGGCTCAAAGGTAGTTTATAGACTTGTAAAACTTTGAGACTGGGCGCAGATGTGAAAGGAAATTGAGTTATTGGCAAGAAGCTGCCGTCAAAAACCTTTAGCGTCGGTAAAACACCGACATTGGGCCAAGGCACAGTTGGGGAGACCTCTATAATGATGTACTCCCATCTAGAGGAAAACTCGAATAAAGCTTCGAGCGCGTTGATAACGATTATCTCTTTTCTCGCGGACAGAACGAATCGTATGGTTAATGGAAGCGCTCCCGACCGTCCCAGCCAGGTACGGATTCCACGAGGAAGTGATTCCAATACGGGCTTGTATTGCCCTTTGATGAACACTAGGCTCGAATCGATAAAGAACCTTTGCCACAATCGAGGCGTCGAAATAGCAAGAGAGTACCAAGATGAACAGACTCTGCACAATAAAATGGGGGCATCGCGGACAGAAACAGGACGGTATCGACCGTTGGCAACTTCCCCTGGGATGCAATGGGTGAAAATCTCTGCGAGGAGCTCAGGATGGAGCCGTTGTATTGGATGCCGCACTGGTTTTGCTACATAGGATCCGTTAACAACTATGATTCGGCGACGGTCAGCGCTTTCACATCTGATCATTGTGAGTGGGCCATACAATTTAAAGTGCCAAGCCGCGAGCGTCTTGCAAGTACCATTAAAGTGACAAGCACGTTGGGGTGAGAAACACAGGTAGCACACCCTGACAGTAACAACGCAACTTTGACAACCCTGACTGGAGTAACATCACGCCTTGCAAACTTTATTCTTCAAGAAAATGGCACGCGTGGAGCAGCCACGGAAAACGTCCCTTGCAGTGCGTTCTGCTCATACCATGCTCGTATGGCAGAATCTGAGTGTGGAAAACATGTACAAACTTCAGCTTGCTCCATTGGCATGGTCATGAGTCCTACGTTCATATTAAGTTCCTTCTCTATATTTTTGCAAGAACAATGGATACACCCTCCACATGAACTCGATGTCAATGCATTCTCCCATTACTCCATCATGCGAGTCTTTTTTGCCCTCCTCATCTCCCAAATCACTTCCGTATTCAAGATAATCCCGTACTTTATATGAAACGTTCATCCAAATCTTCTTTCCTACCATCGTTGTCTGAATCTTCTTCACTCCCATCATCATCTGTGTCTTCTTCACTGCCATCGTCGTCCAATTCCTCGTCGCTTCCATCATCATCCAAATCTTCTTCGCTCACATCCTCCTGTCCTGAAACATAACACCAATCCTTGTAACAAGGGTTGCTTGGGACCACATTGTACCGCATTGCTTCATAGGACAACCTCAGTCCACCTTCGTCGTGAGCTAGCTGAAGTAACTCGTTGTCTTCTGAGGAAATCTGATACAGGGTGACGAGATGCAATGATCTGAGCCGCTCGTCCGATGCTCGTCCAAAGCACCTGGACCGTATCATTCGACCCAACGCACTTGCAGTGGTGCCAACTTCTGAACGATAGCATTCTTCTAAATATAAGTCAGCAAGTTTAGGACACAGTGGTGCTTTGCCTTGTTCCTCCGAGTATGTAAGCTGAGAAAGAACTTGGTCATTAAGAACTGATATCACATCGTCCCCGCCTTTGTCATACTCGTTAATATGAAGATATGTCAAGGTCTGACAGGACGGGTGTTTAAGGTATTCAAGAAGGTTGATTGGCTCGAAACTTGTCTTCATGATGGCTAATCTTTCGAGATTGCACCTCGACCGAGTCAAGAAGTTAAGGACTTGAGAATAGCAGTAAGGCTCGATTTTTTCTCCAGACCATCCAGACAGGCGTAAATCTTTCAACGCTGGAAGGGTGAGATACTCGACAGTGATAGCACCGGAATCGGGCCCGCTAACATAGAGCCAAAGCCAACGCAAAGTATCATGTTTGATTTGAAGGGCAGACGGCAGGGGTAATGAACTGCTAGTGTCATTGACCATGTCATTTCCGATGAGGATGGTAAGCATTTCCAGCAGTGGGCAACCTCGCAAGATATCGAGAACCGCAAGAATCGGCGCCATGAGATTGACAATAAGCTCTGTAAGTTGACCCCAGGGAATCCTTGATATGGATACCGGGTTCAAAGGTAGTATATAGACTTGTAAAACTTTGAGACTGGGCGCAGATGTGAAAGGAAATTGAGTTATTGGTAAGAAGCTGCCGTCAAAAACCTGTAGCGCCGGTAAAACACCGACATTGGGCCAAGGTACACTTGGGGAGACATCTATAATAATGTTCTCCCATCTAGAGGAAAACTCGAATAAAGCTTCGAGCGCGTTGATTATTATCTCTTTTCTCGCGGACAGAACGAATCGTATGGTTAATGGAAGCGCTCCCGACCGTCCCAGCCAGGTACGGATGCCACGGGAAGTGATTTCAATACGGGCTTGTATTGCCCGCGAATGCGCGGTTGCCAGTTCGGATCGATAATGAACCTTTGCCACAATCGAGGCGTAGAGATAGCGAGAGAGTACCAAAATGAACAGACTCTGCACAGCAAAAGGGGAGCATCGCGAATTGAAACGGAATTGTACACCCCGTTGACAACTTCCTCTGGGATGCAATGAGTGAAAAGCTCTGCAAGGAGCTCAGGATGGAGCCGTTGTATTGGATGCCGCACTGGTTGCGCCGCTACATCGTATCCGTTAACACCTATGGTTCGGCGACGGTCAGCACTGTCGTATATAATCATTGTAAGTGGACGATACAATTCAAAGTGCCCCAGCGTCTTGCAAGTACCATTATGGAGGATGGGTCACGGTCCGATGGTGCCGTAAGCGACACACGTGGCACGACAACACCTGACATTAGGCCTAATGGTGCTTTGACTCCACCCCTGACACCTGTTCTCGACCGCCTTGCGAACTTGATTCCAAGAAAATAGCGCACGCGATGCAGTCCCAGACCACCATGCAGCGTGTTCTGCTGATACCCGAACTTTTGGACATGATTTTCAGCTATCTGGACTTGGCCAACAATGCCGCCAATGCTCGCGTTTGTCGGCGCTGGAGTGATGTCGCGCTGGATCTGTTGTGGAGAGAGGTGGAGGACATGTACAGACTTTTCAGCCTTCTGGTTCCATTACAATTGACAGACACGTCTGAATATGTGAGTTTTGCCACTCCTTTGTCGTGGAATGTCCATTCAATTGTTCCCCACAGAAATTTACTCGACTGCCCGAGTCAAGCGACTGGAAACGGTTCGAGCGTTATGCGAGACGCGTCCGACGGCTATGTTATTATCCAGAAGATCCCGGGAAATGTCTACTCGCGCAGTCCGTGTTTGATGATATCGCCCGGACGCGGACCACTTTGGCTATTCTGCCGAACGTGCACACGCTCGAATGGGAAGGGTCCTTCACTCTCTGTGTCATGTTCATGCATGGCAATGTTCGTCGATTCGCCATTCGGCTTCCTCAAGCCATAGGCGCGACGAGCGTCGATACCAGTCTTGGGAGCGATGGCTCTCAAGCCAGCACCTCACCAAAAAACAACTCCACTTTAAGGTCCTTCTTTGCCGAAGTCATGGATCGGATGCCAAATCTAACATACCTCAACGTAAAATTAAACTTTGCACTCAGCAGGATTGAGAGCGAAGTTGCCGAGCTGCTACAAGGCCTTAAAAAGTTGAAAAAGTTTGCGGCCCCCCGATATTGCGTCACGACCAACTTGATGAATGCACTGTCCAAGTTAGAGTCTCTAGGTTGTATAGAGTTCCAGTACGCGGACAATCAGGGTTGTGGGGATCCCGAGGACGTTGCCGAATTTAACCCATCGGTTGAAGAGGGTGCATTCCCGTCATTATGGGATCTTGGCTTAGCAGTCGGTTATCAAGATCTTACAAGATTCATCCATACTTCTTTCGCACCCACCAATCTTCGCATGCTTTACCTCGACTCTCAGGTTTTAGAGCTTCCTGAAAACGTCAAAGCACTGCTTACTGCAGTTTCCGAGAATTGTCAACTCCTCCACACTCTTGCTTTACTATCCCGGGTCGAGGTTCCGAACGGGGTACTAAATTTGCATCCGGAAGATGAACAATGCGTCACATATGATACGCTCAAACCTTTGTTAAGCTGTGCCAACCTGGTGTCATTCGAACTGGTGCATGGATGCCCAGTCATAATAACGCAGGAAGATATTGAAGAGCTAGCGGAGAAATGGCCTTCTCTAGAAACCCTCCTGCTAAACAACGAACCTGGATTTATCAACAACGCAAGCCTCACTCTTGATGCATTATTACCCTTCGCAAAGCATTGTCCTCGGTTGCGCCATCTAGGCTTATTCATCAATGCCTCGACTATAGGACAGACGTACAATAGCACACCGACATCTTCACTAAGCAAACGAATCAGGATACCTCGTGATCCACCTCGATTCAAGTCCCTGCAAAGGTTATCCATGGGGGTCTCGCCGATCTCAGATGTCAATGGCGTCACCTTATATCTGAGCTCAATATGCCCCATGGAATGTTTGGTAGAATCAGGTGTAACTTGGGACGAGAGGCAGCACGTCGCCCCCGAAATCGTGCGGGCGATCAGAATACGCTGCGAGAGGTGGACTCATGTCGAGGAGATGCTTCCTGGAATGATTGAGGTCAGACTACAAGAAAGACAAAGGTCGAGAGCGCTTGAGGTGGAGAACGAGGACCTGAAAATCAGAAATTCCGTTTTGTTGGATAGGTTGGGATTGACATCTAAGGGAGTGGATGATTCCTGCATTACTACTTGAGCAATATATATAATCTCTGTAATCGATATATGATGGAATTAATGTTGTCGGGATCCCGCTTCGGATCATTTGTCTGATTAGATTAGACAAACACTGTACTGATAAATTTTTGGAGCATCTCCGTTAGTTTCAACCATGGCACCCCTCACTCATCCAACTATCGTTGGTAGGACTAGTATTCTAACGTAATTCCACTTTACTTATGCCGTATAGATGGCTGGTTTCGCGAAATTTCATCACAATGGCCTGGCCAAGCGATGACCCTCAAAGTCAACAAAATTTTGCACGTCGAAAAGTCGCTCTATCAAGACGTTCTCGTCTTCGAATCCGAGACGTTTGGAAATGTATTGATCCTAGATGGTGTCATCCAATGTACTGAGCGCGATGAGTTCTCGTACGTCGCCATTTATTCACAGATCAGGGGCTGATGCGATAAACAGCTATCAAGAGATGATTGCACACCTCCCTCTAGCCAGCCATCCTAGCCCTAAAAAGGTATTGGTTATCGGAGGCGGCGATGGCGGTGTCGTTCGCGAAGTTCTTAAACATGACACCGTTGAAGAGGCCGTGCTCTGCGATATTGATGAGGTCCGTTAAACTAATTCAATTGAAGGCTAAAATCGTGATCGACTTACATCGGATCCACCCAGGCCGTGATTCGCGTATCCAAACAATACCTCCCTCACATGTCGGCTCTATTGTCTTCTCCCAAGGTAACTGTCCACATTGGCGATGGATTCAAGTTCTTGGGGGAGAGCGCGTCAAAGTACGACGTCATCATCACTGATTCTTCCGATCCAGTCGGACCGGCCGAGTCGCTCTTCCAAAAGCCATACTTTGAGCTGCTCCACAATGCGCTTGCTCCAGGTGGCCACATCTCAACACAAGCGGAATGTCCATGGGTCCACCTTCCATTCATCAAGAATCTACGAAAGCTGACAAGAGAGTTATTTGCCGTGTCCGAATACGCATTCACGACCATACCCACTTATCCCTCCGGCCAGATTGGCTTCTTCGTCTGTTCAAAGGAAGCTGGGAGAGACTTGCGTACTCCTGTAAGAGAAGTCAAGGATACGCGATACTGGAGCAAAGCCGTTCACCGAGCAGCGTTTATTCTTCCCGAGTTTGCGCGTGCTTATTTAGATGAAGGCAAAGATCTGTCTCCCAAGTATGGACGGGAGCTGCTGAAGATTCAACAGAACAAGCCAATCAAGAGGGTCCTGCTCCTCGGAAGCGGATTCGTTGCCCGCCCCTGTGCAGAGTATGTTGTTCGTGACCCAAGCAACGAGCTTACCATCGGTGTGTGAATGAACATCAACCGTACATCGTTTCATTTTTGCTGATTCTTTGTTAGCGTGCCGCACACTCAAGAGTGCTGAAGCCCTCACGGCGAACTTGCCAAACACTCGTGCCATTTCCATTGACGTAAGCAACACAGCAGCTCTCGAAGCCGAAGTTGCTGCGCACGACCTCGTCATCTCCCTAATCCCCTACATTTACCACGCCGCTGTCATTAAGGCTGCGATCAAGGGGAAAACACATGTGATCACAACTAGCTATGTTTCTCCTGCTATGCGGGAGTTGGATGTTGCGGCAAAGGAAGCCGGGATTGTGGTGATGAACGAGATTGGCCTTGACCCTGGTATTGACCACCTGTATGCTGTCAAGACGATTGATGAGGTCCATGCCAAAGGGGGAAAGGTACGTCCGTTTTCATCGTTACTGGCAGGTGCGTTGAGCAAGTCACAGATAAAGCGATTCCTCTCTTACTGCGGGGGATTACCCGCGCCTGAGTGCTCCGACAACCCTCTTGGCTACAAATTCTCTTGGTCCTCTCGCGGAGTCCTTCTCGCTCTTCTCAACTCTGCTTCCTACTATGACAACGGGCAGAAGGTCACCATCGAGGGCAAGGATCTGATGGCTCACGCCAAGCCTTACTTCATCACGCCTGCATTCGCGTTCGTCGCCTACCCAAACCGTGACTCTACGCCATTCAAACAGTTCTACAATATCCCTGAAGCCGAGACCGTCGTCAGAGGCACACTGAGATATCAAGGATTCCCCGAGTTCATTAAGGCTCTCGTTGACCTCGGCTGGCTGAATGCCGAGATTCAACCTTGGCTAAACAGCAGCTTGACCTGGGCTGATGTGATGAAGAAGACAATCGAAGCTTCGGACGCTCGGGAGGAGTAAGCCTACTCTGCTTTATAGTTGATCAACATCTCACGATTAGATAGGACGCTCGCGTCCCGCGTCAAGGAAATCTGCAAGTTCCCTAACGAATCAGAAAGTACTAGGATCATCTCTGGCTTGAAATGGATCGGCTTGTTCTCTAACGAGAAAGTACCAACCCGGGGAGGCAATTTGCTCGACACGCTTTGTGCCCAGCTCGAGACATTAATGAAATACGACGCGGGGGAGCGCGACCTAGTCATGTTGCAGCACAAATTCGTCGTAGAGTGGCAAGACGGCAAGGAGGTGAGTGTTTTTGGGACATGCATTTCGAGCGGTCAGTAACGGCATCGATTTAGCAAACTATCACGTCGACGCTTGAGGCGTACGGCGCACGGGGCGGGCATTCTGCGATGGCCTTGACTGTCGGCTTGCCATGTGGTATTGCCACTCAACTTGTGTTGGACGGCGTCCTTGACAAGGCTGGAATACAGACGCCATATACCAAGGATATCTGTGATCCTATCCGAGAGATATTGGAAAAGGAAGGTGTTGGTTTGATCGAAAAGTACCTGTAGAGGGTTCGGCAACAGAATGTAAAAAGGTTTAGATAACCAAAATTTGCACACTCATGGGAAGCGGCCGACTTGACGTTTTCGATTATGCAAGTGTATAAGTGATTGGATTGACGTGCAGTGTCGATAACATTATCAGAATCTTTACCGGGTCTCAACGGGTCATGTGGTTGGATGCCATCCTGCACATCTTGTTTGAAACCTCCGGCATTTACTCATCTACATGCGATGCTATACGAACGTGTTGCTGCAGACAGCGCGTAGTTAGCGCCCGGACAAGTAGCTAAGTAACGGGCGACGAAGGCTGAGGTGCGTCTAGCGGACTTTACTAAAAATGAACCCTCTTGGTTCGTGTCTTGAGACAAAATCAAAATCCGACGACAGTAAACCCCTCAGAAGACTATCTGATTTGACGATACAATGAGTTGAGATAAAAGTATGATAGAACTATCAACCGTCTGGCAACAACTACCGTGGCAAGCCAAACTTTACTACTAAAGTCCGTTTTGGGTATCCTCCTCGGGTTCCTCAGTTTGCACGACCGAATGAGTAGATTTGGAAGATTCTCGCTTATCTTTTGGCTTGAGCATGGTCGAAGCCGTCTGAATTCCGCTCTTCAATGCCCCTTTTATTTTTCCAGCCATTTTAATTATCCTTTCGGGCCTGAAGTTCCTTTTAACCTTTTCGTCTACTCGTTGTACTACCTCCAACTTTTTCTTCATGTCCTCCAAACTCTTCTCGACTAGCTCCACCGATCTTGGATCAGCGTCATGGAAACGTATGTTCTCCAACGTCATCTCCAATAGTCTGACGGACTTTCTCACCTGCCCGGAAAAGCTGCCGCCCAGACATAAGTTAGCGTACGATTCGGTCAAACGTCCAAGGGAGACGAGAGTTTCCTCCATGTCCTGGTCAAGGTTTTTTATATCTTTGCCGAGGTCAATCATCATTTTCTCTTCTTCGTCGTTGTTTTGTTTGGCCTCGTTGTATTTCCGTTCCGCCACTTCGTCAACGAGCACTTGCGTGCTGTCCTTCTCCTTCCAGAGCGAACGATAATGACGATGTTCCAACACAGAATGGCCACACACTCGGCATTCAAGACCAGTCATCGCACAACACGTTGTCGGATCCGAGTCCGATAAGTATGGGAGTTTGCAGGACAGATGACAGTTGCCGTAGCATTGTGGGTACCTGCACACAGTATTGTGATGCGACGTATAGACCAGATTCCAGTTCTCTGTTGTTATGACGCTTCGGTAATTCTCATATTGCTTCATGGTCTACGAATTACTCAGAATGTAGAAAGCGGAACGAGCGAATAAACATACGAGTTTACTACCGTCAGCCAATTGCCTAATTCTCGCCAATTTTCCTCTTTTTTCGGCTAACTGCGATGCACGCGAGAGTGCGTTTTCAATATTGAGCTCTATCTCTTGATATTTACCGTAAAGATTGACGATATCTTTGGTTGGTTGCGGCACGAGTGTGTCAAGCCAATTAAATACGAGGGCGAGCTCCTTCAAGGCATCCCTATGATCTTCATGTATGTCGCCCTCAAATCGTCTTCGACCTGGCTTCTTTCGACTTCGTGATTTATTCCACAACGCGAAGGGATTGTTGAGTAAGAATTGGTTATTTTCATTGCCTCGCAGAGCGCGAGGTAAAGAGTTCTGGTCAAAGTTCAAGTCACGCTCACTAGCAACATTGGTAAAAATGATGCCAATGTTGTCGGCGAGGGTGCGAGGGAAAATGGAGGAAAGTTTGGATAAGGCATAGTCCGTAGCGACTCCGAGGCGCTCAAGTGTGCCGTTGGCGAGGATGATCACGGCATTAACAGTCTTTATATTTTCTCCAATGGCAGTCGCAATACTTGCTTTGTGCAGATCGTCTTGGGCGAGACCGCGAGTGTCCGCAAGTCCCGGTGTGTCAAGTATACGAACTTTAACTTCGTTATTGCTTACAAACTCGTAAAGCTTGGCCTTTATTGTCTGACTCCGATTTTTCAGCCCACCAGCTTCGTTGTCCTCCTCATGCGCGGGTACATATTTATCGGGGCCATGACCAGCCAAGATGTTGGCAAATAAGGACAGCAGACTCGTTTTACCTGTCCCTGTCTCCCCTGCGCGAAAGGGTTAACAAAGGGTTAACAAAGATAAGGGAGGGCATCCCGATTCTCAAGAGCCTTACCAACGAGCAAAATGGTGTATTCGTTGGTTTTGTTCTTATCTGTTGTAATGATACCTTTGCTAAGATCATTTGGATCACTGCATTCACAGGAATGACCATGAGTTGCCAAGGATACCAATACACATGGTAAGTAACTTACTTTAGGCGCGGGATGGTCCAGTTTTCATCCGAGGATTGCTCCAGCGTATCAGTCCTGTTGCAGCGTGAGTGTTATCAAAATTCGGGATCGATTGAAGACGTTTACTCGTTGTTGTGCGCTTCATACGAAGGATGATCGCTATAAATTTGAGGGGTGTCGTTCAGATATGCCGACGGAGAGGATTTGCTATACGTACTTCGCCTCATCGCCCACATTTTGAGGAGTGGAACTAATCCCGTGGGTCGTTTAGTCGCGAGGAACATTACGCACACGGCTCCATACCTAATATCCTTTGCGCTCATCATAAACCACTTATCGACCAGGAGCAGACGGCTAATGGACCATGAGGAAGAATACACAAGATATAGTGTCGCCCACGAGGTTGCTGACTGAGTGCCATGCTGCTGTAACGTGGAACAGGTAGAAAAAGCTTGCAAAGCGTGTATCTGTAACGTGACCGCGCTTTCATTCCCGTTGCCAGTCGCATAGCGTTCACTATGTGCATTGCAGAAGCCCGTACAGAGCGCAGTGCAATATAATACAGAATGTCATCAATTCCCAAGAAAGTTTATATCGACGAGTCAAGAACTATGATTGCAAGCCGCTGCTGCGCAAACTCACCAGCGCCCAACTTGAATCCACAAGTTCGACTACAGCACTCGCTAATAAGCAAGCGAAGGTGACATGGATATTGAACCTTCAGTATCTCAGCACTTCGAGTGCGTAAAGTCGTGGTCTTCACGGTATTCCAAAAGCTGAGTTTAAATAAAATGAACTATCTTCGCCTTTCAGCCACTCCAATGCCCCAATATCTAATCCACCGCGAGCCAGTGATCTGGTACCATAGCTCGTACATTAGGATGCAAAGCGCCAAGCAAAATTCTCTGTAATTTTTCCGATGTGACTTTGCCCCTGTACGGTACAGTGTCGACAATTGCATGTCAATATACCGAATCGTGATGCGATAAGCAGGTCGCCTTACTCCATTGTCGCCTTTGACGAGTGCTTTCAAGGCTACCCTCGCATCCGGCGCATTTCCAATTTGTACAAACTGGATCCCCATTGTGTTTGGGTGATATTTGGAGTTCTTCAGCCGCTTCACGGCCTTTGCAATGGCGTCAGCAGGATGATCGGCTGCGCGAACAAAATGTCATCAACTAGTATAGTCTATCAACGAGGATGAGAAACCGACTTGGCTGTCCGCCCGTAAGGACGATTATATCCAGCGGTGGGATTTTCGAATACTCTACAGTGTTAGACATGGCGCGGTCAATTTTATTCAAGTGGTCTGTAAGCACCGCATCCAACACAGCGCCTGTCGGCGTTCCTCCTGTGGAACCAAGCCTCCTTCAGCCACAATGGCAATCATACAAATAAATTCTGCCGCTCCGCCTGGACGCACGCTGTTAAACTTCAACCTGAGAGCTGAAGCTCCCTGTAAAAAGTGAGCTATATCTTCAAGTACCAGTCGCCACATGCTCACTTGAAGCCCGCGGTCATAGGACGGATTATTCAAGAAACGCAGGTTGACACTGCGAACTTGCAATTTGAAGGCGTGTTCTGCTATATCGCGAAGGGCGTCGCGTGCTTCGTCCCACGGAGCGCCATCCATCTATTTATTATCCGAAGAGAGATCACATATTCGATGATGCTCGACTTACAGATCCCGAGTCAACAAAACGTCGTAGTTCCTGCAACTCCGGTATCAGGTAGAGTATGAATTGGCATAAGATGTTTACCTGAGGTAACTTTCGATCTCGCATGGTCGAGGCTTATCCATTACTGGATTATAGCCTTGAACAGTCTCGATGGGAGGTGGGGGTGGTTTCATCGTCTGGGCTGCCTGCTTGGTTACAGGAGGGCCACTCTCGATGCCTAGCTTATCTACTAACTCTTCCATGAAATGTGCATTGGTTTTTAGCCATTCGTCCATGTGAAGCTTTATAAGGTCTGCCTTGAAGACGTCGATTAAGTCAAATCGGTCGAGGCCAAAGGGTTCGTCAATACGATAGTAATTGTCACTGTAGAATGATTAGCTCCTCAAGGCGAAAGAAAAGTTTCGGCTAACTGACCATAGGGACGCGTGCTTCATCTCGAAGTCTTGGTGTGATATGCTTGAGTCTACTGCAATACGGGCTAGCTGTCTAACAGCATATCTGATATTGGTTTGAACCTCAATGTGTTTGTCCATATTGCAGAGTCGTTCTTGGAAAACGTCGTCAGATACCTTACTGACATACGATGGTATCGGGCCCCATGCTCTTGACTTGGGTAGATTTTCGGGAAGAAAGTCCCGTAATCCAGTACCCAAGCTAATGACGGAGCCGATGCGTTCGTTAGGCCATATATTCTCCAGTTCGCTTGACGCAATATGTATAGGGTTGTTATACCCACCAAATCCGGCATCTTGGAAGCATCGAATTTTGTCGGTTTTGATACTAATAGGAGAAAGGTAAATTGGGGAAGCTATGGTCGCCCGTATCACTTCCGATACCGTCCAATAATGGCCCGCTCTTGCAGGCAGTGGATCACGCTTGTAGGAGCTAATGATATGGGTGTAACTGGGATGCTCGGGAGCGTCTTCCATTACCGTCACAATTGTCTATTCAATGGAAAAATGATCAACACCGCATCCTTGTTTGAACATTAATACCTTTGAGCTCGGACGATGGTGGAGTTCTTCATTGGCACCTTCCAGAGGCAATCTCATTGAAATATGTGAGGATCCAAATATTTCGCCCAACTTCTGAGCAAAGTAAGTATTGAATTCAGTTGTATCTAGGAATTCGCCATTCGCGATGTTTTTCCAGATGTTTCCGTCGTCGTCTCGGAAGAGCGTCTTGACCACCGTTTCGTAGACGTTGATAGCGGCTTGACAATCTAGGCCCAGCCTTCCAATAAGAATCGATACGAAACCACCGACCGATGTACCACACACAAGGTCAAAGACCTGGCACGGAAGTAGAGATCTACCAGTTCTTTTTGTGATTTCCTTCATTATGGCGTCGATGAGGAGCAGAGAAGCGAGCCCGCGCATACCGCCGCCATCAATAACAAGCGCCCGCTTCAGTGTTGTTTTCGGGACCGGAATTGCACAAGGAGCTCTAGAAAAAGACGAGCTGTTAGTACTCCGGTGGGAAGAACTGGACATATTGAATGCTAAGAGCGGCTGCCGAGCGATTTCTTTTAAGTAACTTGGGCATGTGTACATGCAGTCAGAGAAGGCACAACGTGGTCGGCGGGATGGATGTAAAAGCATGGTGCCAAGAATAATCTTGAAGTTGTCCTTGACTTCTCAGATCCAGCAAGAAGGCTTCTATCTGACAGGCAGATGGCTGAAAACGTCGCGGGTTATTCATTGAGGACGCAAACGGACTGAAAAGGTGATGACATCCCCCAAACAGGTCGAAGAACTACGTGGTTAGAGACGCCAGCAGATAAAGAAGCTCGGCGAGCATCGCAACTAAATAGGACATATATTTGGTATCACCTACAACGTGGAGCTTGGCGCCTTCCAGTCTTTCAGCCACTCTAACACAAATTCTATGATCTCCTCGTGGACCTTTCGAATCTTTAACGGCTCATCAGACATATTTCGAAGTCCATATTCATCGTAGTGATGAACGGCATCTGCGGATTCAGCGTTCATAACTTTGAGGGGAAAAAACTGCTTGATGAAAAGCTTACTGGGTATCGGCTTGAACGGTCTGAGTAGTGTATCTTTACGTTTGGGGGCGTAGGGACTGTGGTGTGTGTTCGGCAGCCATGGATCGACTGAAGCAAGGCAGAAATTAGAAAAGTCGATAAAGTCGTATGAAAGCGTTATCTTCTCCATCAATGAAGGCCGATCGGCCTGCAGCAAGTCCAAAGTCTCCCAGTGCGTTGACAGCCGTGAAATTTGGAAGATTCGGCACTTGGAAGCGTTCACCTGGAGGAAGCGCCTTGAATGTATGTTAAGAATCGTCATATGTAACGTGATGAATAAGCTGGCCTGTTTGCAAATTTTGGAGGTGTAATCAATTGTTAGTAACTTTGAGACTATTCGTGGACGGTACGATGGAGGTGCAGTCTACAATCAATCCTTAAACAGGAAATTAACGCGGTAAATGCGCCAAACGTACCGCAAAATACTAACACTAATAATTCTTTCTCGTGACAGAAGTGTGACGTACTTCTTCCTGCGTGAATTCAGTTAGGCATATCGAGACGACATTCTGAATATGGCCTTGAGAAAATAGAAAAACACATATAATCAGTTTGCTCACTTTTTTTGATCCAGCGTGCATATGCAAGGATTGGAAAATCTATCGTGAGTCCCCCAGGCAACGAGACCATCCGATCAGAGTGCCCGTAGCCCAAATCCTGGGCGGCGACAGCCACTGGAAAACCCCAAACACTGTTCACTGCCGATCAGAAATCGTCAAATGCGGTGCTTCCTACTTGTGGATCCCACACTTTATCCTGCCAACGTTCTAGGGGAGTCTGTCCAACTTTAGCACACCTGAGTCATCAGTAATACCGTCAGGACAGACCTGTAACAGCGAAGCAAAGTCGGCATTGTGCTTCAAATTGGACAATCCGAATTGGGCCTTAATCATGCGGGCTGGGTAGGGGTGCTCCAAAAGCAAATTAATAGTCTTGATGGCACTCTCAATGCGGCCTGAGCATTTCTGCGGCTGCCTGCTCATTGCTTAGCTAGCTGTAAGCCCTAGTAAAGAAACAGGAGCATGAGAACCCCACCGGAGTAAATCAGTGGTGAAGTTCTCGACGGGCAAAGATTGTCCTATTCACACCTTATAAACGTAAATGCGGACGCAGGATGAAAGCCATACCATGGTAACGACGTTCCAATACGACACCAAGTCCACCTGTAGCCTTGGCAAGTATCTCAACGATACCTGTATCCAAAAAAGGCAACCGATCCTTCAGAGCTCGGATGGAGTACGGAAACGACATGACCAATACAGTAGACTACCTCATAATGCATGAAAAATCTCATAATGCATAGCCTGTTAAGGAAGGTTTAGGTTCAATAACGGGTCGATTTCAATATAAATACTCTAAAACAGGCAAGTATCTCATAATGCATTATTCAATGCATTATGAGGTAGTCTACTGTAACTTACCCCTCCACTCGCCTCGCCTCCATCAAGTACAATCACAGGACTGTGGCGGCCTGCTTTGTAATGCCTCGCGTTGACCCAATAGCGCTGCTGCCACTTGTGTTCCCCGGTTGAGTTCGAGAAATGGTCTAATGGCTGTTCAAACCACCGCGGTTCGATTGAGCAACATCATTCAAGTTGTGCGCGACGGCTCTGGCTCTATTGAGCTTCTCCAGCTTCCATAGGCTAACGCCTTGAGGCCCTAAGATCCTTGTCGAATCCCTGGCAGCGTGGGCAGAAGCAAATGAGGCAAGGAGCAGAAGCCACAGGCAGTTCGGCTTAGCCATTGCACGCTGTTCTTGCCAGTGCTAGGACAACCCCACGTGATCGTCCAAGCCTACCTTGATCAAAAGGCCATCTCTCATGTCAAGACACATCACAGCGGCGCCCGCAACTATCATATAAACTTCCCGTACGCCACGTCACAGCCTACGATTATTATAATGAACTGGAGTCATTCGATTGGACGTGATGCGAACTCACGGTCACAATCGTGATTCGTGACATCCCAAACAGCCTATTGGCAGGCTATGACTTACGACTCACCACTATGCACTATATTGCTCCCAAAGAGCCGAGAGAATTACTATGGGGCTTGACGAAGCCTTTGAACGCGTGATTTCCTTCCTCTGATGACTTCTATAGTTTCTAATTCGTGGCTCACGAAGTACGGTTACAACATCACTCAGGGCTTCTACTACACGCTTTGCGACACAATGAGAAGGGAAAAGACACCTAGCGATCCCAGTGCGGCAGGATTTTCCGAGACCTCGTCAGATGACGGGCCAGACTCTCCATCATGAGCCTGCTGATGCGGGAATGGACGCATGCGTGAATTTGCTATGGGAAGCTGATCGAAGCTGAAGATAGTGTGCCAACCGCGCAGTCTCGGAACACGCGTCATTTGGATAATGTGTTTTATTATTATTATCATAGTCTTGCTCAAAGGGCGGGGTTACCTTGTCCATTCTGTGATTGAGATATAACACTTACTTTCACAACATGAGCTACTGACTGCTAGACATTGCTTTTGTCCATCAAACGCCATACGTGGTCACCTGGAGCAATTCTGTTTTTCCGCCGTCCTTCTCGCTTCCGTCCCGTGTCGCCACAATTCGGGTACAACAAAGTCATTTTACCGCACATGGAGCAATCATATTTTATGCAGGCCTTCGCCGGAGGTGAGCAAGCTTAGTCCACACGCGGAGCCTTTGCGTACTTCCATTGAACCCCGTTTCTCGGCATAACCATCCTGCGCCCCGCTGATATCTGATTTCTACTGATCATTTTTCGCGTCTTTCACCGTATCGTGGTTGGCCCTCCCCTCTGCGCGCACGTGCGGTCAAGGTCCCGATGGAGTATCAACATGTGAAGGCTTTCCCTCACGGGCGATAGTTGGGCAAGGGAGAAGGCAACCAGGACGGCAGATATCACGAAAGTACGTAAGGAGATTGTGTGGGAGAGCTTTGAGCTTGCGTAATTCCATCTTTGATCTGTGCCATTGTCGGTTACTCATATTATTCGCCTATCGTTATTGGCACAAACAATGTTTGGGCATCAACGAAAAGTTTTTAGAGGAGCTCAGGTAGCTGATTTTGGGTGATTTCAGTGGTGTCAACTTTACGAACCTTCATTTTCCCCCCAACTAAAATAACCATCGGAAGTGGGTTTAAAAGTCCGAATAGGGGCTGCATAGAGACGCGACGCGTGTGGACTGTCATGCTTACTCCATATTGAACGACCTGCATCAAACTGCTGCAAAATATCAACTGTTACCTCACCGCCTGGTTACTCAGCCCTGCTACTTAGTCATACGACCCAACATTTTTTTTGCTCCAGTCGGAGTTCAAGATTTAGTCGGCATGTGTGACCCGAGCGTGACGGGTTTATCCCGTCACAGTGGGTTTTTATAAAACATCCTAGTAAAGGTGTGAGGCCCGTGAGACGGTATGTAAGATGCACTATGAGATACCCCGTAGGAGCATGAGTTCTGACACCAGTTTTCAACTGGTTCCATGATAGAATAGTTTATTCGTTATTTAAGAAATAAAATAAAATAGAATAAAGCAAATATTAGCTTCCGCTTGTTCCGCGATGAGCTGAAGCATTACGCGCTCTATTGTTTCTATCTTATCGACAGCTCCTCTATTTTCTAATCCCCAGCGACCACCATGACTTTCCATGACACAAATTTGCTCATGACTCTCACAGATGGTTTCCCGACACTGACCTCCGTGGCCCAGACAGAGACAGAGTTGATTTTACAAGACCATATGCCGCAGTCATCTTACACGTCTAAACCCGTGCTTGAAAAGAAAGCTCATATGCAGTTCCTGGTCCGACATTTTATTCAAGGCTTCCCTGCTCGTTATACCAGCCAGGACGCGAGTCAGCCGTGGTTAATGTTCTGGACACTCCAGTCGTTCAGCACCCTTCAGGTTGTGTTGGATCCGGGTAATAAACGGAGGTTCGTAATCCTACGGGCTCGCTTTGACAAGGACCGTATTCTGACGGAGGATCATGTTAGGGCAATCCACAGGCTCTTGGCGTGTCAACACCATGATGGTGGGTTCGGAGGTGGACCTGGACAATCGGCCCATCTGCTTCCCACGTACGCGGCTGTATGCACATTGGCAATTGTTGGAGGGCCAGGACCGAATGGTGGATGGGATCAGATAGACCGGTGGGTTTTTGTCTGGTGACTGCATATATCGGGTCTCGCTGACACTGTAGATAGAGAGAAGATGTACGACTTTTTCATGAGTCTAAAGCAAAAGGATGGCTCTTTTCACGTAACAAGGCACGGGGAAGTGGACGTCCGGTGCGCTCTGTAATATGCATCATGGTCGTCGTTGCTTACGTGGCTTCGCCCAGAGGCATATACTGTCTAATAGTAACGGCAATACTTCTTGATCTCATTACTCCCGAGCTTGTCGAAGGAACAGCAGAGTTTGTTGCCTCGTGTCAGACGTATGAAGGCGGCTTCTCCTCAGCATCACACCCTTCCTTTTCCCCTGGCCCGACACCCACTCTCCTCAATTGGCCCCAGCCTTCTCTAGGGGAAGCACACGGTGGCTATACATTTTGCTCTCTCGCGTCATGGGTCGCACTCCAACCGATTGTGGATTATTTCCGAAAGGTGTTCGGTAATCAACCTTCAATCAACATCCCGAATCTCACCCGATGGGTTGCCCAAATGCAAGGTCGTGAGACGGAGCTGGGCGGTTTTCGGGGCCGAACGAATAAGTTGGTGGATGGTTGCTATTCTTGGTGGTGTGGCGGGTCGTTCACACTGCTCGAAGCCCTCGATGCGCAGAATCAAGTTGGATCGAATCCAGAATACCGTAAACATGCACCAACGGCCACTGAGCACGATCACCACGATGATACGTGGTCCGATATTGATGGTACGATATCAATTACATTTTCCCCTCTTGAATGGATAAATACAAATCAGCAACAGATTGCTTGTACGATAGAGAGGCACTGCAACGATATATTCTTTTTGCAGGTCAGCACCCAGCTGGCGGACTAAGAGACAAGCCACCCAAGTACGCCAATGATTTCGATACCTGTGCCATATATTGAGAGTGTATCAGGAATGCTGACGCCTACCACACTCTATACTGTCTGTCTGGTCTTTCGTCCGCGCAACATCATGTCATACCATCTGCCGCTCGGCGATCCGAGTTATCAGTTTGTTGGTCCCCTAGTCCTCGTATGTTTTTATTTATTTACTCGAGCATATTTTCTGATGTGGACATCGCTTCAGGACCCGGAATAAACGATGATCTGCGGAAAAACATTTTTCTGAACATGCTGTACTGGACAGAGGTCGAAGCTGATACGAAAGTCCTTGGCGGTTCTGCCAACCGTTTGGTATGTGGCATTGCTTTCGTCTCCTTTCGCGCTCAAAGTTAAAACGTTGCCAAAGAATGCGACACATCCCATCACGAACCTCACCATTTCTCATACGGAAAACATCATGGCTTATTTTTATGGACAAACGATACCACCACGAAGAGTTAGAAAACCAGGTAATAGAGGATCGTCTTAATACTTGGCTTGTTGTCCTTTTGGGAGGAATGTCAATTGCGTCAATCGTACGTTGTGAGTGTGCCAACGTAGAAAGCAGAGTGAGTGTGCCACCGTAATCATGCTCGGCGACCAAACTATTTGGAAGGCCACCGACCAAGCTTGGCGACAATAGGTAAAGCTTTTGTTCTTTCTTTTGCAATTGTCATTTACTTTCCTGTTTAAGAGGTGCTTTGTTCTTACTCTCCCCAAGCGGCCGTCTCATTGGAGACCAAGATCTAGGAAAGTGGTACAATAACAGAATGGCTGCTGGCGGGAAGTATATAAGTAGCTCCATTAAAAGAGTCAGAAGCGCCTTATCATCAGTTCACCCAACAGATATCCGTTGTCCATGTCTGATGGAGAGCTCGTCAACCTCAACAGAACTTCATGTCCCCCGTCCTACGTACCGGATCCCTGCGTATTCGTACGCTTTACGTCGAAGCCGTGGAAGGAAGATCCGCATCCCCCAACCTCGCAGTCCCTTTGTCCACTTTGAGCTTGACTGCATCTTTCAGCGGTTCGTCACTACCGGGGCCGAGCGCAACTACGCTGGAACCGTCCGGGCCATACGGGATATGTGGTTGCGTTTGAGCTATGAACAGAGGAGCCCGTGGATACGGATGGCAGAACAGGACGTGAGGACGATTGATTGGATGTATGGAGATGGCGCGTGCTGGCCTGCTCTTGTTCCTAGGAAGCTTGGGATAGCCACGCGCCGGCTTGGTGTCGTCGACCTGCGTGCTCCTTTATCTGAAGAAAGAGAGACGTCCGCGGACAAGTTGGACGAGCTACCTTTCCTCGAGGCTTACAGGCAGCGCTATGGGACACCGGAACGATCTACTTATTATTAATATAAGTATCTGGCCGATTCGGAGCTCCTTCGAATCGGGCTTCCGTGATCTTCTAGATTATTATATACATATCAGGATGAGGATATCTCAGGTTTCTTTCATGTCCAGTCAAGCGCTGTACTAGATTTCACGATCAATATCGACAGATAAAGGGTGAAAACACACAACCGTCCAAGCTCATGGCATCATAATTTTCAGATGTATAACCGTGGGCTAAACGCTGGTATGACATCATCCTGATCGTGAGTTCGCAGAATTCGGCTAAGGCCTGGCAGAGGGTTTTTAATGCACCAGACGAGGACCTTTGCGTTTGCAGCTACGGGTTTCTGATGTAAAAATCATCGCTCTACTCTGAAAGTATAATGGGATTTAAGGTGGCCTATCTCACCACTTGATATGACTTGAGGCAGCCAACGTCTAGCGCCAGGGAGTGTTGTTTCTTACAATAGCCATGACCTCAAAACGTGATATTTATATACAGTTATGAACATCAAAAAAATACATTTATATTAGAGCCTCCCTACCCACCTCCTTAATACCAGCCATCTCGCCAGACCCATCATCGCTACACCGAGCAGAATCATCGAGCCTGCATACCACCCAACAGTCACATACCCTCCCGAAGCTTTGTTAAGAGCCCCCGAAATCGGTGGGCCCGCCAGCGCACCAAGCGCCACAATACTCATGAACATCCCAATCCGTCGCCCCACATCATTCATGTCTCCCATCATTATCAACGGGTTCAGAAACAGCGCTATGTATACGCCTGAGCAAAACCTGGAAACCCATTTAGAACCAGTTTCACGAAACGACATGATTGAGCAACTCACCCATACATAATCGCAATGGCCACCAACCCATGCTCCATTCGCACGTACGGCCAAACAAACGTCATTACCCCCGCCAGCATTGTATACGGTATCATCACGTTCATCGGCCCCACCCTGTCAGAGATCACCCCAGACACGTACCGCCCTATCAGGCTCGACACATTCGCAATCGACACCAGATAAAACGCGAGCGTCTCGGACATACCCGGCACACCCTCCGCCGCCACGTCAACGTAGGTCAGCAAAGTGTACAGCCCCAAAAACGTCGTAAACGCCGAAATACAGTAGATCGTGAATGCAGGCGACCGAAAGGCGGAGAGGTTGAGCAGGCCGCCTGGGACGTTTTTGGGCGGGAGACGCCGTTTCATCATGAGGTTTGAAAGGCCAAGTGTGAGGAGGAGGAAGCAGCCGATAAGGCGCATGGTCCATTTAAATCTGCCTAAGAATCAGCCTTGCCTCCAGCAAAAAAAAAGGACGGCCGGCATACCCGACTTGGGCCATCAGGTTCTTTACAGCGACCGGGAGCAAGGTCCCACCGAGCGACGAGCCTATCATGACGAGCCCCATCGCCAGCCCGCGCCTTTTCTTGAACCAATGTTGAACGACAGCCATCGTCGGGCCGAATATTCCTCCACTCCCCAACTGAACCCCCAACGTTAGCCTTGAGACACAGGGGAAGAGTAGAAACACGTACGCCGAGCGCAAAGCCTTGACACAGTAAGAATTGCCAATAGACGGTGCACTCGGCCACTAGGAACGTGGCCAAGATTAATAGGACGCTGGACGTGAGGAGTATGGAGCGGAAATAGCCCAGGTCGAACATTCGACCGACGAGCAAGGCAGGCAGGAAGCCGAGTGCATATTGAATTGAACCAATCCATGCGCTACGAGCGGGTACAAGTGTCAATCATCCGACACAGAAGAACAGGGCGGAGACGCACATGGTCGAAGGCGATGAGTCCTTTAAAATCGTCCGCGAATAATAAGACTGGAAAACCTACACCCCGACGCGTCAGGTCTCGTCCACAGCATATCGAAGAACCGGATACGCACCCCCCAGGAATTCACAAATCCAAAACTGTTTTTTAATCAAACAGCGTTAGCGCGCAAGCCACCGAGTATCATACCACGCCATAACAGAAGACAGGAGACCGAGCATCAGGCTGTCCCGCCTGCCTGGAACGACAGACAGATAAATCTGGTCGCAACCGCCAGGTTGGCGTTCCGGTATCAAATCGATATATTGGCCTTGCCCGAGCATGCACGCCAACAGAGCGGAGAAAGAGGACTTACGTCGAGAACGTGTTTAGCATACCCTGGATACGAGTGATCAGACCGAGTCAGAAATAGGCGATGAGAGATAAAAGCTCACTCCCAAAACGACCATCCATGCTTGGAACCCACCGTCAGGGTAGACGTCCTCTTTGGCCCCGGAGTCGGGAATGTAGTCCGCCTCTAGCGCCTTCATATCCTTCTCAGGCACTTCAAGGCTGGTCTGACTGGTCTGGCACATATGCACTTCCTCCCCATATTTCACTTTGAAAGCGTGCAGGCTGTTGTTGCTGTCTCCTCTTGGGAGCACAATGGAGAAGGTGCGGTCGTTCGATTTCCCAACGTCTTCGTGCCCGTTGTCGTCGTCGTCGTCGTCTACCAAGTCTCTATGCTGGTGCTGCTGTTGCGGTTTGCGTACGGAAAGCCGGCGATGGAAACGGATAGAGCCGTGGACCGATTTTTCCTTGAGAGGCGATTGAGATGGGGCGTCGGATCCGGTTGAAACCGGCGGACCGTTGGGGTCGAGCGGCAGAGAAATACTGACGGTGGGCGAACTGGACATGGCTGCGCGCGTGCGTGCGACGAGAAAGAGGGCGTGCGTGCGTGTTTATAAGTTATGCGTCCCCCTACGAGGGCTGATAAAACCGGGCACGACGTCCTCTGTCAATGTGACAAATAGGCTGAGCCAAATTGCCTGGTGTTTCTGAGCCGTACGTCAGTACATGTGCACATGTGTAGGGAGGTCCATAAATAAATAAATGTTTGAATGCGAAGTGTAAGTGAATGAAAGAAGCGCGGGGAGGGCGTTTTTCCCAGTCCGAGTCCAAAGGTAGATTGTACTGAAGCATTCCAGTTCTTGGTTTTTTGCTCACCTCGGATATGTGCAAGATTAAATAGGGACTTGGTTTGCCTTTTTTCCGCGGTCAATAGCGGAACGGGCCTCAGCTGTACGCACGTACAAGGGAAAGAAGGCGAGGCAGAACTGGTCCGCGTGAACAGCACTCGTGGGGGTGCGCGTGCAAGGATGAAGGGGGAGTAGGAGTTTAAGAACCTTGACGGGATTTCCAATTCCAGGACGTAGTATGATGATTCCCCACCATCAAAGAAAAAAACATCGGTGAGATGAGCTTCAACCGTGCCTGTTGATAGACAAGGTTGGGTCATGCGTCGGATCTTATGACTGATACCAGTGATACCAGTGATACGAGCGGGGGCAATAATGATATCTGTGTGCTTTGATTATATGATGATGGGAAACCGGAGGCGCAGTTCCTGTGATGGTTGACCGTTTTTTCCAATATCCAGAGATAGATTATTTGAAATCCATCATGTTAAGATGAAAGGATCGGCAATAAATAGTAGCAAACAAACTGAGCGACATTAATGTTAAGCGCAATCTACGGCTATACCGGCACCTCCACGGTAACGCGACATTAACGTCTATGCGTATCAATCACGTCATTCATATGTAGTCGGACCCTCGAAGATAAGGGCGAAAGGAAAATGTAACGACTATAGTTGCGGCATCATGGGCCCAAACATGTTTGGACCTAACTGAGTTTGAATTGACCCAACTACTTTTAGTAGCCGGGACCTAACGGAGTTGCTCATCCTATGACGTCCAATCTGCCTGCCCTGACCAAGAAGCCAGGACAAGGGAACTGTCGGTCAACTCGGAAAGTGAGCGAGAAAATGAGCAACCTTCTCTGTTTGTTCTCTCACAGTATTGTACTGAGGCTTGTATGTATCAAATACAGAAGGGTTGATCATCATGCATCATGCACGGTGGGATCAGCAAGATGCAATCATAGTGATCAGCAAAACCTTGTGCCTGCTCATACTACCTGAGTTCATACCAAAAGCATAAGCAATTCAACTGTACCTTAAATCTAGTCCCACCGTAATAGAAAGCCTGGCCTAACTAACCCAATGGTTACATATACTCTGCTCACTTATTCCTGAATAAATAAATAAATAAAAATTTTGTGTGGGCTCAGGTGCGGCTCGGCCCGCCCGGGACGCTATTCCGTAGCTCACATCAATGTATGACAGTCGCCTGTCATTTACCCGCCTGACAATTCGGATTGGTCAGTTCGAACTGCCATCTACATTCTCACAGACCTAATTTCTCTGCACTTGAAGTTGATTCACGTGCCAGGAGGGTGTATATGCATTGAAATGACCAATCAGGGACATCCTTCACTGGCCGAATATTGACTTTGGATTCATGGAAGATGATCCGTTGACTTGGGCCGTCTTCGACCCTTGCGAGTTCTGCTTGGTGCGACACGTAACCTGGCGACGAATTGTTGACCCTGAGAGCATTTCAGCCACACGACTGCCCATGAGGCACCATGCCAGCCTTGTGACCAACTCGATAAGTATAGGTTAGCTTTCCGGCCTTCGCGGTGAAATGCGAGGGTTTCCATTTTCCGCTCATCCATCACCGCCCGAGCGTGTGGGGTCTAGTTTCTACATAACCGCGCGCTCTGACCGTTTCCACCCCTCGTACTGCAAGAATGGCGGTTGCAAATGATACCTTTAAGAACATACGGGTGTACTGTACGTTTTCCTGTTAGCAGGGTTCTCGCCGGAACTTGACGCTCAATTTCTTAGGGTTGGCATTTGTCGTATACTGGGGTATAGTGCTGTTCGGTTATGATACGTTCGTCTCGATTACTGTTCGTGTCCTCTCGTCGCCTGACACGTCATCCTTCTAGAGGCATTGGGTATGCAAAAAGTCTAAATACATAGCACCCGAATAACTCACGTGGCTTGTACCAAGAGGCGGTGTGGTCAGCAGCCAATTCTTTGAGGAGTACTTTGGTATCATCAAGAACGGGAAGATAGACACAACAAGATCCAATGCCATTTCCTCGAACGTAGTATCTGTTTTGCAGGCCGGTGCATTCTTTGGGGCGTTAGGAAGCGCGCCTATTTCGTGTGCGTGGCGCTTAAGCTTCATGTGCTCAGTGATTGGAGTTACCTGTCCGATTCGCAGCATACATTGGGCGCAAGTACACTCTTATCATCTTCAGTCTTATATTCGTAGTGGGAGCCGTGAGTGCTAATTCTTTTTGGTGTTTTACAATGTTCCTGAAATGTTATCGTCTTCAAGATTCTCACCACAATTGCTGTGGGCCCAAGGGGGCTAGGCGAAATCTATGCAGGACGTGTGATTTCTGGGGTTGGCATTGGTGCCATGTCTGCCGTAGCACCCGCATACGTGTCTGAATGTGCCCCAAAGGAAGTGCGGGGTAGGATTACAGGCTTGTTCCAGGTCATGGTAGGTTTTCGTGATCATGCTGTACTCTTTGCATTTCTTAACGCTAATCAGGTCGCCATTGGCGTAATGATATCCTACTTTGTGAACCGTAAGACTCATTCACATCTCTGCCTTGAATCTCTGGCTGACAGCACCACAGTGGGTGTTAGTATTCACGTCAAACCGGGCATCAATTTTTGGAGAATCCCATTCGCCATTCAACTCATCCCAGCGGGTATCATGTGCGTTGGTTTATTGACTGTGAAAGTGAGCACCCGGATCCACCCACTTTACATTAGCAGTGTTGAACACGTATTTAGGAGTCTCCACGTTGGCTCTCTTCCGTTGGCCGGGAGGACGAAGCTCTTCGTAACCTGGCATACCTGCGCAGGGACAAGATCGACTCTGAGGCCATCATCGAGGAGATGGCAGAAATTGAAGCCGCTATCTTGGAGGAAAGAGAAGCCCGAAAAGGCCTAGGCCTCAAGGAAGCGTTCTTCGGGAAGGGTAACTTTGTCCGATTTGTGATCGCTTTCGTCATTTTCCTACTGCAGCAATGGGGTGGTCAAAACTCGGTTGGGTGCGTCCTGTGCCAGAGATGTCTAGCAAATTTGTTCATGACGGACATTATTACAGGTATTATGCACCTCAGATTTTCAAGTCCGTAAGTACAAGTTCTCGTCAAGGGAACAATCGTTTATGTTTCACCAGATCGGTTATACTGGAAGGACACCCGCGCTCCTCGCTAGCGGCGTCTACGGTGCGGATCAATGTCCATGTGCATGACTATTGTCTTATTAGATGTGTCGTAGGCATCGTCAAGGTCGTGGCAACCGTAATTTACATTTTTGTCGGCGTTGAAACACTGGGGCGTAAACTGTCACTGTTTATTTCAGCCATGGGAATGGGGATTCTCTTTTATATTGTCGGCGCGATCCTCAAAACACACCCTCCTGTCGTCGCACCTAATCCTCCACCCGCCAGCAAGGCCATGGCTGCCATGCTATACATCTACGTATGCTTCTACAGTATCGGTTGGGGTACGTTGATATTTCCGTGCAACCATGTTGGTCATGCTGACCATTTGATAGGACCATTGCCATGGGTCTACGTAGCTGATATCTTTCCCACTCGCACGAGACATTATGGTCTTGCACTGGCTAGCGCTTCTCAATGGCTCTGGAGTAAGGTGTTCGGTCTTGTCGTGCAACATCGCCTAATTAGATTACTAGATTTTGTTGTGACCAAGGTCACCCCTCAAATGATTACCAACCTCGGCTACAAGATCTTTATCATGTTTGCAACTGTCAACATTGGTGCCATGGCGACTTTTTCACTTATAATTCCGGAGACCAAGGGCAAGAGTTTAGAGGAAATGGATATCATTTTCGGCGCAGTCACGCGAGCCGAAAGACAGACGTACATTAACGACCGTCAAAACGGTGAGTTGACTGATCTCATTCGACATATTCAGCTGCTCACTGGTATTTCAGAGCTTAACAAGTACGACCACACGCACGACAAGGGCTTAAGGCAGAGTGATTCAGTCGACGCGAAAGTCTGAAGGTGTAACGTGCATACTACTTTTCCTAATTTGCACCCTGGGCCGATTCCTCATGTATCACTATATACTACTAGGTTGAACGTTGAACACTCGATTAGCCGCCAATGTTAGGATTTTCCCAGCGACAGGGAAAACCACTGGATGCGGATGGCGGCCCGGGGGCCACGTGGCATACCTAGTCGCGAAAAAACTTCGACAGCAACATCAACATATCAACAGTCAACGTATCAACCACGCTGTCAGGTCTCCGCCACATGAATGGGTTCACTATCGGGAATCTCCAGTTCATTGCATTGGCCCAAATGGTGTTCCCAACTTTTCCCGCTCCGACTTGTGTGCCTGGGCGCGTGCCAGTGAGCGAGAAAAGTTGACTATCATCTGTAGCCCTCAAAGTCAACAAACAAGCATTATCCAACACCAGCGGAGATCTTCTCCTGTTGTATTCCAGAGCATGCCCCCTCTTTTGTTGTAGTGCTCGTTCATATTGGCGCTCGCCGTCCCTACGTCTCGATTGTGGCAAAAGTTGTCCATCAGAAAGAAAGTGAGGGACCCCTTAGCCGTTTTGGAATCGTTTGGCATTACCTAGCTGAGAAAATCTGGATCCCTTTGCTGGGGACCTGCTCATGACCTGCGCTCTCGAAGCCCTGCTTGAGTTTTCCTCCAGATGGGAAGGCATCCCCACAGATATCTCAGCGAGCGCGCCTTGGCCCAACATCAGTGTCTTACCGAATCTACACGCTTTGACAGCAGCCCTTTATCGGTAGATAAGTTTCCTCTCACTCTGGGCCCAATCTCAAGTGTCTATCGGTATAGACTCCTTCAGAGCCCCATATCAACAATTCAAACTTACCGATCTCACTGTCGCCTTCGCCGCCCCGATCCTTGCGATTTTTGATATCTTGCGAAGCTGTCTACTGCTGGAAAAGCTTGCCCTAGAAGTCCACAACACCGATGACGAAATCGTTCCACTGCTCCTGCCGTCTATCTTTCAAACATGGTCTCGTATCATAGCCGAATATATCATTTTTCGTTAAACGAATTACGACTGGACAAGTCCTGTACCTGTCAACTCGGTGAAAGAGCCAACTCCAAATGTTGTCCGTTATGCTGTCGAGATTCAAGCCAGACCAGCATCTTCGATAGCCTAAATACCCATCGAGGCAGGTATTGACGTACCTGAATATCGGAATTGATATAGTATGTTTTTGTGCCAGTTGTCGACAACGATGTTCTTTCATATTCGAAAGAAAAGGAAAAGGCGCCATTCTATCCTACACTAGCTGACTTGCGTCTTGTTACGTGCTATCGTTCGGAAGTTAGCACTTCCCGAATGCACTAGGTTTATAGTACAGTCAAGGTACTTTGGGCGAGTACCAGGCGATTGGCTCAAATCATTGGATCTCGTCACCGCTCATCAATTTCCCAAAAAGACCATAGTAAGTTGTCTATGATATAGGCATAGAATATTTGGATGACGACTGCGTTACAGAAGGTTCAGATGTTGGATGAAGGCACTACCGAAAACTTAACGGAGGTACGGGGATAATGTATCACTCCCAGCGCACAGAAGGTGAAGCCGATCTCGAGAGATATACATTAATATAGCTGCGATGTTGCTCGAGGGACATGCTTACAACTTTACAAGGCGAATTGAATCTCCGCAACATGGGGGAAGCTGCGTATCGAAGCTGACTTGAGCCCGCACATCTGGGTCATTTGCCATGGCATCGGTTTAATATCCCCTCAAATTGTCACCATGCTAATGTGGTACGGCACGTGTTATAATTGGTCGGAATCAATGCGCAGTTGTCCAACGTGTTCTTTGCATTGCAAAAGCGTGCCCTGGTTCAAGTGGCCTGTATTTACACCCGCTTTCCTGGAAGTCATTCTAGGCTCATACAGTACCTTCACTTATTATCGAAAGACAACCACCATTCAGAATGTGCGCAAATGTCAACAAGTCCCGCGACTTCCAAAACGTTGACAATGACAACGGTGCCGTTCTGCCAACAGAAACTGATGAATTTGTTGTTATGTCAGTTTCGTTCCACCATCGATGTTGGCTATATACCTGATGGAAATAGTCCTGGCACAGGTCCACTAAACCCGGAGGATTTCGCGAGGTACGGTTATCAATTTCCTCGGCTCTGGCATCAATGAGGCGAACCAATGTCAAAGCGTTCTTTACTCTCAGGGCAACTGCGTAGAGACAGGAGGGTAAAGTAATGTGTGGTCTAGAGAGGAGCGTTAACCAACGTCGTGCTTAGAGGGACATGCGTGTCGGGAAGGCGCCAAGGGCTAGCTGAGCTCAAAGAGCAGAAGATTCCACGCTTAAAGTTCGTGGCTCCTCGTAATGTACATATGCGCAGAGTCCTTGATGGTTGATTAAGTACAGTGGCGGAGCTCAGTCAAGGTATCGTAAAGACCAATGAAAACAAAACAAACGAATATACGATCCTGCTCATTGGTGGGAGTATCATTAACGCTTTTGATATATCTTGAATGTTCTAACGCAGGTGAGACTGGAACGGGCAAGACTAGCCTGCTATCTCTATTAGCCAACGTCCTAGCTGGTCTCAGCCCCCGAGATTACATCCTCTTCCATGATGAAAGTAACGAAGCTGGCGGAGCGAAGAACCAGAGTCAAACGAACTTAGCCATACCGTATGAATTTACCAGTAAAAATGGCGTTAAAGTACGCATCCTTGATACGCCCGGCCTCGCAGACACTCGCGGCCTTGCTCAGGATGATCTACACAAAGCCAGCATTGCACATGCCATCAAAGAAAACATAAGTACTGTCAATGCCGTTATTATTTTGACTAACGGCACCATGGAGCGCCTCGGCGTTGCGACCGATTACGCGCTCACCACGTTGTCCGCCATGTTTCCCCGCACGCTTGCCAACAACATAGGGTTGTTATTCACATATGTTCCGAATCGCCTGTCGTGGAATTTTGACCGAAGCTCGTTACCAGCTCCCCTGCGGAAGAACAGAAACAATCAGTTTCTACTTGATAATCCTTTGGGGTTATGGAAGAAATTCGATGAGATACGCAAAGCATGGAATGCGAGCGACAGTGAATTAGCCGAGTATGACGAACTGGTGAATGAAGCTCACCGCAAGGCATTGCGAGAGCTTTGTATTCTATTTGATTGGCTCGATGTACTTTCGCCGCAGCCAACAAATGAGATTCTAATGCTGTACGAAAGGTACCAAGAGATAGAGCGTAAAATTGCAAATGCGCTATCTCGTGCATCACAACTCGCTAACAAGAAGGCTGAATTGAAAAGAATCAAGGATGCGTCCGCTGGAAATGGATTGGTATGCCTGTCAGTTGCGCTTCGAAATGTTCAACAAACCGATTATTTCTAGACAATGACAGAATATGAACAATACAGCCAAACAACCACGGAGCCAGTCTGGGAACAAGTAAACGCCTCCACGCTAAATCACATGTGCTATCATCCCCAGTGCTATTCCAACTGCTATATCTGGTCCGGGTTCGCAATAATTTTTCGCATAAAATTATTCTTTTGGCATTTCCAGGGAATCCGTGCTCCGTATTATCCGTGCGTTAAATGTGGCCATCCATACGAGAACCACCGCACTCGCAATTTGTTGTGGGTGAAAAAAAATCACGCAGGCGGGACCGTCGATGAAGACGCCCAGCAGAAATACATCGACGCCAAGCAAGAGCCTAATAAGGAACAACGGAAAATCATAGTTGACTTCGACAAGACTATTGAAAGGCTCGATAAAGAATCGGAAGAAGCTCTCACTACATTAGGACAACTCATCGAAGCTTATACTACTGTGTCTTTGATGGGAAGCTTCGCTGGGCAAGTCAAAAAGTCCATTCGACTCTTGGAGATGCACTTGAGGACGATGCAACAGCAAAGCGAAGTCGATCAGAAAAAAATACAGGAGCTTAAGCTAAGTTTGGAAAATATGAAAGTAAAGTTGGAGATGGTCGAAGAGGCGGGTAAGAAAGCGAGGAATGACGGTATGGTGACGAAATTTTTAGGCAATGCTGGAAGGAGTAATGTTTCGTCACCCCCTGGCGCGTAAGTTTCCTTTCCTATGTTTTTCTATATGTCAATAGTCACCCAGCATCCCAGGACAAGTCTGGATCATTTAGTGCACATGGGTAATTGATGACCATCACCGAGTAGTTTATGATATCGTGGATCGGTCGTTCGCACTGATCACTGTTTCGCACTCTTGAAATAGCACACGAACCACCTTCTCCATGACATGTTCCGTGCCAAAAAAATTTCAATGATAGATGGTTTGGGGTCGCGCTCCGCTGAGTGCCGTGAGTCACAATGTGACAGTGCGAACCAGTACGTTCGAACGTGACCAGAGTGTGAGGATTGTGACTACTATCTGCTACGGCGACGATATGCTGGCAGGAAGGTCTTGCAAGCACGGTGACCGTCTTCTGAACGACAAAAACATGATTCGCCGTTTATTTTCAGTGCCTCGGAACGAAGAATAACTTTTGGAACGTCATCAACTTCTCAAGGTGATTGGCACAGAAGCAAACTCGTGTATGCAGCATGTACTCTGATGTGCACCAGAAAACGCGCCGAACGCGTTTTAACTCAAGCGTGGCCTTTTCTGACGGGAGTAGCACTGTATAGCAAAGAATTCAGCTTCCCAACACGTGTCGGAGCAGCAGCCCGAACTTACATGCGGGGTGAACTTGAACAAAAACGACTGAACACGAAAGAACCACAGTCTACTCCTAGAGTTTAAACCTTATCTTAGAGTAGTGTTGGTCGCAATTTCGCACTGCCCTCACCATCATCTTCCTCTTTCAAGCCATCTGCAAATTTCGCTCCTCTATATCATACGTCCAATATAGCGTATTTCAGATTGAACGATATGACAAGGTATGCTGAGTTGTACATCTCATAGGATAGATAGGTTTAACAAATGGTTCCAGCGATGCGGATGTTCCGAATGACAGGTGAATCGTCTAATGACCTATAATGGACGAATGTATGCTCATGATAGCATCTAGCAGGATCGATTCACTTCAAGAAGGCCAAGAATCTGATGATGGAGACGGAGAGGAGACGATCCTGCGCCTGAAGTGAGTAGCTTTCTTGTATGTGTGGTTTCATGTCCCTGGATGACATGTCAGTACTGTAGAAGAGCTTCGGAACGGCATTATTAAGACAAATCAGAACAACATGAATGAGTATACTATCCTGCTTGTCGGTAAAGGATGACAGTTCATGCCATTCAAATTTTGCTAATTGTCCATAGGTGAAACCGGGACGGGCAAAACGACTTTCTTATCCTTGATTGCAAATATTCTGGCTGGTTACGGCCCCAAACAATACGTCGTTATCCACGACGAAGGCAACGAAGCAGGCGGAGCCAGAAATCAGAGCCAAACTAACTCGGCCAAGGTTTATGAATTTATCAGTAACAATGCCGTTAGGTTGCGAATAGTCGATACGCCGGGGCTCGTGGACACGCGTGGCATCGCGCAAGACGAACTCCACAAGGCCAGCATCACTCAAGCTATTAAAGACAATATTTCCTCCGTCAATGCTGTGCTAATACTCGCCAACGGCACTGTAGAACGCCTCGGCGCCGCCACGGACTACGCACTTTCAACTCTTTCCTCTATATTTCCTCGTACGCTGGCCGACAATATCGGAATTTTGTTTACCAACGTTGCGAGTCCGCTTTCATGGAATTTTGATCAGGATTCCTTACCCGATGGTCTGAAAGGCACTAAAAACAATCAATTTTTGCTCGATAATCCCTTAGCAATGTGGAAGAAACTCAATGTATTGCGCAGTCAAAGGAAGACCAATAAAAGGGTACTGGCAGAGTTAGAGAGCGCGGTGAACGAAGGTCATAATAAAGCTCTTCGGGAGTTCGCTCTCCTATTCGATTGGCTTGATACCCTGACGCCACAACCAACAAGAGATATCGTGACTCTCTACGAACAATCGCAGGAGATAGAGCGTAACATTGCCAACGCATTATCTCGCGCGTCACAGTTAGGAGAGAAAAAGACCAAACTTACAGAAATCAAGCAATCCGTCGAGGGTAGTAAAATGGTACGCTCATGGGAATCTTTACATGCACCCCTGCTGATCTAATAGTAGACCATGGAGCAATATGAGAATTACAGAAATGTGACGACTAGGAAGGTCTGGGAGCAAGTCGAAACACAGACGTTCAACATGATATGCTGCCATCCTCAATGTTACATCAACTGCCATATCGGGCGTGAACCAATGCCTCTTTTTCATGTAATTACCCAAATTCTCCGCCTATTCAATATTATGCACCCCTGCCACACATGTGGTCATCCTCTCCTTCATCATCGTACTTGTCAATCGCTTTGGGAAGAACGGGACGCTGTGGATGTGGTGGTCGATGAAGATGCGAAACAAAAATTCGATGAAGCTAAACAACAGAACGACGAACATCGAGGCACTATGGACGATCTCGACCACGACATTGCCCGGCTCGATAACGACATGGAGGAGACTCTGGCATCCATTGGACGACTGACTGAGTCTTACGCTAATTTATCGCTCATGGGAAGTTTCGCTGGACAAGTCAAAAAGTCTCTCAGGCTTTTGGAGGTGAATCTGGAGGCAATGCGTAATAACAAAGCCGATATGAGGTCGATCGAGTTGGTCGAACAAAGCCTGGAGAGTATGAAACGGAAGTTAAGGATGGTGGAGGAAGCGAGTGAGAAAGCTGGAATGAACGTCGGCCGAATGAGGAAAATCAAAAAGACAGCAGGCCAGCTCGTGAATTCATCTTTGGCTACTTTGGCCAACATTGAAAACGATATCATGAACGGAAAGCTGCTTACTCTTACGTAGGTGGTCTTTTCTATCTCACTATCGATAATTGATTGGCATGATTAAAGGTTATGATGTTTCGACAGAAGGTTAGGAATGAACGGGCGAGTTCATAAGCGGTGGTGCCTGACCTTGGTAGCGAGAGATCAAGCTAGTGTTTCGAATTTTAACAGAATTTTGACATACTGGCATATCAAACATTGATTGTTACCAGATGACGACGAGCGAAATTTCAGAGTTGGGAGCTTGATACAATCAGGTCCGTAGCCGCATGTCCGTACTAGACGGTCCTGGCAGATCACTAGCCTACATAACCCCCGTGGCGCAAAGCGTATCATTCAGTTCATTCGATCGTAACCACCTTTCGACATTCCGCTCATTCAGAAGAGAAGCGTGTGAGAAAAAAGTTTGTGATTGCCATCTGGCAGCCAAGTCACCAAATTCATCGGCTCTTCTCCCTCCTGGCAGAACATTTTTTGCACACAGAACAGGAATGTGACCACCTTTCAAAAAGACTGAGACTACGGTCACAGTCTTTATCATCCACTGAAAAAGGAAGAATGACTTTCATGGACTTCTCGAAGTGATCGGGACAAAGAGAGAACTCGTGTGCACAGCATGCACCTAAAATGTGTATGGCTGCCTTATGCGGTAAGTAAAGCCAGCCTGAGTTCATCAAAGAAACCATAGTACGGGTGAGTCAGAGTCCATCCCGCACATTCCAGCAAAGCGAAACTTCTCGAATTCTCGTGACTTGTGCCAGTGACCGCCAACTATCTGCAAGTTTCACTAGTACTGAACTCTGTCCGCTGTGATGTCGTGTAGATGGAAGAATATGACGAGGTACGTTGACCACGCACCTTATGAGAGAGACAGGTTGAACCGATGTCGCAGTGATGATGATGCGGACTGGTGAATTATCCGGTGACCTGAATATCACTGGAGGATGGATGATCACGGTTCCCTCTGGCAGGTTTAATCCATTTCAAGAAGATCAAGAATCCAGTGACGAAGACGAAGAGGATACCATTCCGCGCTTGAAGCAAGTAGCGTTTCTTGCATATTATGTCATCTTCCTCAGGCTGAACATGATGCCAGTACCATCGAGAATCTTCGGAACGGTATTATTAAGACAAATCAGAACAAGATTAATGAATACACTATCTTGCTAGTCGGTAAGGGGTGACGGTTTACGCCTAAAACTTTTCCCAATTGTTCGTAGGTGAAACTGGGACAGGGAGAACCACTTTTTTATCCTTAATCGCAAATATTTTGGCTGGCCAGGGCCCCGAAGATTACGTCGTCTTCCATGACGAAGACAACGAAGCAGGAGGAGCCAGAAATCAGAGCCAAACCAATTCGGCTAAGCTTTACGAATTTATCAGTAAGAATGACGTTAAATTCCGAATACTGGACACACCGGGGCTCGCGGACACACGTGGCATCGCGCAAGACGAAGTTCACAAGGCCGGTATCGCTCAAACCCTTTCAGAAAACATTGCCTTTGTCAACGCTGTATTGATATTCACCAATGGTACTGTAGAACGCCTTGGCGCTGCCACGGATTACGCGCTTACCGCGCTGTCCGCCATGTTTCCCCGCACGCTTGCCGACAACATTGGAATTGTGTTTACCAATGTCTCGGACCGGCTTTCGTGGAACTTTGATCAGACTTCCCTGCCAGATTGCCTGCGACGGTATGAGAACAACCAGTTTTTGCTTGACAATCCCGTTGCAAAGTGGAAAAAAGTCATTGCGACACGCAACCAAAAGAAGACCAAAAAGAGAGCGCTGGAAGAGCAGAGCGTGCTTAGCGAAGGTCATACTAAAGCTTTACGGGAGCTTGCTCTCCTATTTGATTGGCTTGATACTCTGGCACCGCTGCCAACGAACGACATCACGAGCCTGTATGAGCAATCACAGGATATTGAGCGTAACATCGCGAATGCGTTGTCTCGTGTAATGCAATTAGAGGGAAGAACGACTGAACTGACAGAAATTAAACGATCGATGGCCAGTAATCAAATGGTATGCTCAATCGCATATTGATATGTATCAATGGTCATTAATTGACTCTGTAGACCATGGATCAATGTCGGGACTTCGAGAAGGTGACAACTAAGGAGTTCTGGGGGCAAGTTAAAGCGCGGACGTTCAATGTAATATGCTGCCATCCTCAATGTCACACCAACTGTCAAGTCCGAGTCGCGAGCTCCATTTTTACCGCATTCTTCTGGTGGATGATGCGCCCTTTGAATTCCAGTTCTCCTTGCGAGCAATGCCACCATCCTCTCCCGGATCACCTTGGCTGTTGGTCGCTTTGGGAGCAACAACACGTTGTAAAAAGTGTAGTGGATGACGAAGAAGAACGCAAGTTCCATGAAGCTGAACTTAAGAATAACGAACAGCGAGGCACTATGGACGATCTAGACCGTAAAATTGTCCAGCTCAACCGAGAGGTGGAAGAGGCTCTTGCGTCTATTGGTGGACTTATCGAGTCCTATGCTACGTTGTCGCTTATGGGGAGCTTTGCTGGACAAGTCAAAAAATGCGTTAGGCTCTTGGAGATAAATCTGGAAAAGATGTATAATAATAAAGCTGATCCGAAGTCCGTCGAATTGCTCGAATATAGGTTGGAAACCATGAAACGGAAGTTGATAATGGTGGAAGAAGCGAGCGAGCAAGTTGGAACGAAAATTGGTCGAATGATGAAATTCAAAGAGAAGATGGGCCAATTCGTGAATTCCCATTTGACTACTTTGGCCAGACGCCAAGAAGTTACTCGCTTTTAGGTGGGTGATGATAGTCTTACCTTGCTACTGATATTAATTGTCATTATTAAAAGTTCTGTGGAAATGTCGGAGCTGAACGTTTCTTAATCAATAGTTGTGAGGGTTCAGAACGTTCCTTTCCGCAGGAGTAGGCTATGGAACGGATATACCAATATAATGCCGTCAGTTTCACTAAATACCAGTTTCTGTCCCATTTCCAGAAAGGAATTCTGCATATGGCAGTCACTCCAGCGTAGTATAATAGTACGGGGTCGTACTTCTGGAATCCCACGCTCACCTACTTGGACTTCAACTGGACGGCATGTTGGGAAAGCCCACTGCTGGGCCCAAAAGAGAATAACGGAAGTACGGTTCAGTGCTCCGTGAGTAAAGGCCCTCGTGACGCTAGCGTGTTTTCCGCATTGCTGGCCTCACAGGACAGCAGCGGCATTAGCCAAAGATGGTAAAGCCCATTCCACGCATTCCGCAACGCCGTGCTGTGTCCTGTCGTCAACGGTGCTTTCAGCTGCCAGTGCGTCCCCCGCATTGCAAAAGCATGTCATTCAACAACCGCGTTTTCATTCGATTGCCATCATCATAAACGTTCTTACTCTCTCCGCATTCCACACGTCTAGAAGGACCAAAGAGCTTCGGAAATGTGCGCGAGTGCCAACAGGTACGGTAGCATTTCAAACTTCACTGATGACCTTGATGACCAGCGTCTCTTTGCAGGGTGGTTGAGGATCACCCACTGGGTGCATTGAATCGTATTATGGAAGCCAATCAGACAGTGCCTCGTTTAAAGTAAGTTGTAGTTCGTCACAGTTACCATCTCCTTTCATATCTAGTCCAGCACTGGAGAAGAGATCGGCAAAGGTAACATAAATACAACCCATAGAAGGGAATATACGATCTTACTTATCGGTATGGAGACCTATTATGCTTGATCGCTGCGTTGATTGACATCGGAAGCAGGCGAGACAGGGACTGGAAAAACGAGTCTTCTCTCTTTAATTGCCAACGTTTTGGAGGGTCGCAGCCCTAGCGAATATGTCGTCCATCACACAGAAGAAAACGAGGCTGGCGGCCCGCAAAATCAGAGTCAAACGAAGTCAGCCAAGCTATATGAACTTACAAGCAAGAACGGGATTAAGATTCGCATAATTGACACTCCGGGACTCGCGGATACTCGCGGACTCGCACGGGATAAGTCGCACAAGGGCGATATTGCGGGCATCATCGAAAAAGAGGTTGTCGCCTTGGACGCGGTCATTATCCTTGCCAATGGTACTGTCCGACGACTCGACGCTGCCACTGACTACGTACTGTCCACACTTTCTTCCATTTTCCCCCATACGCTCGTCAACAACATTGGGATCCTGTTTACTCATGTGATGAATCGTGCTCGACTGAACTTTGACCAGGCATCCTTGCCAGATGATCTGCGCAAAATCAAAAACAACCGGTTCTTGCTTGACAATCCGTTCGCATTGTGGCAAAACATCGTCCAGATATGCGACCAAGAGATGCCAGACCCGGAGGAATTAGTGGAGATGCAGGACACGATGAATCAAAGCCATGAAAAGGCTACGGAAGCGCTCGCACACCTGTTTGATTGGCTTGATACACGTATACCTCAGCCGACGAAAGATATGGTCGATTTGTATCACCAGTCGCGAGATATAGAGCTCAACATCGAGAACGTCCTCGCCCGTGCAAAGCAGCTGGGCGAAAAGAAGGCCAAGTTAGCGGAAATCAAGCAATCGGCAGACGATCGTGAACTAGTGCGGCGCCTTTCACCGTGATGCGCCCGAATCCACGCTGATCCGTCCATAGACAAAGGAAGATTACGAGAACTACATAAATGTCTCGTCAAAGCGAGAGTGGATACAGGTTCGATCGGAACAAACGTTGAATCTAATCTGTCATCACCCCGGGTGCTATTCCAATTGTTATGTTCTATTCAAGTCGATCATGCCCTGTTTTCCGGTGGACGTGCTTATATTCCTTCCGGTTCTTGAAATATTGCAATTTCCTCTTGCGCCATGCGAGATATGCGGCCACTCCTTCACCGATCATTCCTATAGTCCGTCACATTGGGAAATGCAGGGCGACGTGGACAAGGATATTGAAGCCGACGGCGTGGACATGAAGCGAGTTGAGAAGTCGTGGCATCAAACCTTGGTCGAACTCAATGAACACATCACCCGGTTGGATCGAGAGATGAAGGAAGCTCTCGTCTCGATTGGAAGGCTCACTAAATCCTACGCCACTTTATGCCTAGTGGGAAGCTTCGCTGGACAGATTAGAAAGTCAATTAGGCTGTTGGAACTCAACTTGGAAGCGATGCGCGACAATAAAGAAGCTGATGCGCACTCGATTCAGATGGTTGAGCTGAGCTTGGACGACATGAAAAGAAAGTTGGAAGTGGTGAAAGAAGCGGGTGAAAATGAGTAGTCAAATGTTGGTGAGTGAGCTACAGCGCATAGCCGAGTGCTACGAATCCAGGAGTTCAATGAACCGATTTAGTTATGTTTCGACGGTATAAGATATATATATATTTCACAAGTCTCCTCAAAACAACCGCTTGGGAGGTGTTTGATACATTTCTAACTAATGGAACGAGTTGAAGTTACTCTCAAAAAAGAAACCAGGTCTATGCCCTGTCGGGTCGAATAAACCACCGTAGATGACGCACTCGCGTCATCTAGTCCGTGCCTCGCATATAATCAAAACAGTTGTCGTCACCCCATGAATGATTACAATTCTGAATCGTAATCAAGAAACCTGCGGAGCTTCAGAGATAGAACATAGAATCCCTGATATCATCGTGCAACTAGCAGGCAACCTAATCAGCACTAACATACGTTCAGGTAAGGATGACTTACGCCGCCGCCCCAGTACTGGACAGCTTCATCGTATACACGTTGCTTCTCTCGCTCTATGTCTGTCTTTCCACTGCGAATGGATGAGGCAATATTATCGTCTGTTGCCAAAAAGTTGTTGAGGTAACATCGCCCGCGTTCGCAGGCTAAATCCGCGTAATACACTGGAGGGATCAGGCTGACAGATCGACTGGTCCGAGCATACAGATAGCTAGTGTTGTAAGTCCCTTGCTGGATCTCATCCGGAGTAAACTGTGTTTCGTCATAGACAACGGTGTAATGCGTCATCTTGACGGTGCCTTGAATACCGGCGTGCGCCTGAAGATAGAAGTCGAAATCAAAACTAATGGAATTATCGTCAGCTTAACAGAGTTTTGGCGAAGCCTAGCAACTTACACGGATGTTATCCCTCTGTCGATGACAGTTCCGGGTTTCGTATTCCCGTTCTTATCTGCATCTGCAATGTCCGTAGCGAAGAATCTAATTAGGTCAGTTATATAGTGCCCGAAAGTTGGGGTGCAGTGGCGTACTTGGTATGGTGACGTTTTCTTCTTCACGTCAGAATATCCAAGACATGGAACTAATGAAACTTACTGGCAGATAATGATGGATAGAAACGGTCTATACTTGTCGCGGATACTCTTAAAGGCGTCTAAAATTTGCGGGAGCTCTTCCCTAATGATGTCCGGAAACTGGCCCTAATCAATCGCTTAGTGTCACCAGTTTCGCAAGTCATAACACATCAAACCTCTGAAACGCCATCACGGAACAAGAAAATTCGTTCCGGGAGTCGATCCTTATTATGTTTCGCGTAAACTTCCAGCCTCTCGATAAACATCTTCTTCAATGTCTCATCTTTTTGATCCAGCGTCTGAAAGGCATTAATATACTTCTTTACAAGCGAAATTAAAATGGTACTAACTTCTTTGTTCTTCGCGTGCTTCTGGAGCCTAAGACTAGCCGGAAAGTGGACAAACGAATCATCTATGCTTGCTACGGCGGCCACGACTGATGGCGTGCCAGGCTTGGTACCAGGTCCAGCGTGGGTGACGTCAATACCAACCAGCATCGTTGATTCCTTTCTCAACCAGCTCATGGCCCCGTCGTCGAGCTATGCCTCTGGTGAGCTTCACACTAAATCTGACGTGATAATGAGAGCATACCTTATGATTTATGCCACCAAGCTTTGTGTTGATTTTCAATGCGACATTAGACATGTATTGATCGAGTTTGTTTAAATTCTGATCGAGCACTTTCGAGAGCTGCATATGAACGGTATGGATACCCAAGATGACATCTCCGATTCGCTAATTATGCAGTATTAGCGAAGTTGAATCAAAATCGTTGATCAAATACCTTGATTCCAGGATAGATATGTTTATCGACTCTTTCAAGGAACACGACGACAAAGGAGGGCTTTCCATGTGTTTGGCATGCTTCCCCTAGAATTTTATGTATCTCTGATAATGCCTTCGTCCTCGAAAAATCGTCGTTGTTGATCCGATTCAGTTGCGCAGTCGGCAGCAAATTTGGCTTCGGAATTGACATCCCGCTCTTTATACATTTGTCCCTGAGCTTCTCAGTAATGGTTTCGAGTTGCGACCTTTCGACGCTACTTTGATTGTTGTTTCTTCGATTGTCATCCCATCGTTTGGGATCGTTGACGTGCAGTACCCACCAAGAATTGACCTCGGCTCCGCGTTGAAACTTGAAGTCGAGGACATTCCAAGCGCCCTCCCTCATTGATGTTCGTCCTTCTCCATACACAAGTTTGGGCGGGCGTAGGACGCGTGCGGGAATATTAGACATTTCATTTCCAACCTCGATACCGAATGTGGCAAGGATCGGAGCCCTCTTCTGCTCCTGAAAGCCAAGGATCGGAAAACCTGTCTCAATAATGTTCCGAGCGTGAATGTCTGGGGGATTGCATGCGACTCTGATCATTTGCCGAGTTTCCTCATCACTCAGTTTTCCTCTACGAGGACTGCCCTTGACGATGTCGCATAACTCGGCAGGTACCCATTTATCGTCCTTTCGTCCACCTTTGTTTATCTGACCAACGCTTACAACTGGGAGATTATTGGGATACTGAAGCGTAATCTCGTATTCTATCCAGCATCAACAGCACAGCACGATAATGAAGCGAGTCGACTTACGTTGCTTGAAATAACCCTCTACGGATATCTTCTTGCCGTCCTTATCCGTGAAGAACTGGTCACGAGCCGACTTGTCGCCGATCTTGAAGAGTCTTTTCGTGTGTCCCAAATGCTTCATCTTGACCTTGAGACTGTTTATCATATCGAAAGACATATTCGGCATTGCATTGGGATAGTTAAAACCGCGGTCCAGCAGCGCTTTGGCCAAGTTTTGCGGCTTCATGAAAGCAGTGTAGCAAACATTGCTATTGGAAATTGGTTTTGAAAGGAACATGGACACTTGAATGACAACTCACACGTTGACCATCAATTGTCCAAAGGCGGGCCTGACCGATATGAAAAACCCTTGCCATGCCTCAACTCCTGGGACTAAAGGCCTGCGAAACTGTTCGGTATCGAAGAAGAACTTGCTCTCTCCATTACTATCCCTCTTGCCTAGTCTCACTCCGGAGCGACTAGCGTGATATTGGAGAATAATATTTAATGCCGATATAGTCGGTTGCAGCTCCGAGTCATATGCGAATGAAGTCTGATCGATGGATCTGCATGTTATATCACCATCTGTGAACCTGAATTGCGGTTAGTATGACGACTTGAAGTACTGAAAAAACCCGTACCGATTGATGTGGTTCAAGTCAATTTCGCCTTGGTACTGAATGGAAATTTCGTAAATTGCAGCCTGATGGCCGGGCTGAGTCTCGCCTTCTTCGATAAACTTGATCTTGAGCCCAAGAGGCTGGGGTAGTTGCCTTGTGGAAATAATGCGCTGGCTATAATCATGGACAATGGCGGATTTGTAGGGCTGGAAATTGACGTTGGCCTCTATCAGCTCAAATATGCGCCTCTTGGTATCAGATTTGATAGAGTCTGGAGTTGTTTGTTTCTTGCCTTTCCCTTTGCCCCTACCCGCGCCACCTGCGAGAGCGCCCTTTGGAGTGACATCGGTAATATCAACAACGTAGCTGTAAAAAGGCCCTTTCGGCAACTTGACAGCAAAAAGGTTGGCACGCAGTTTAATCGGGCCTCCGAGCGTGCCGTATCCAGGGCGTAAAGGTCGCCCGACCTGGTACCTGACAGATTGGAAGGTTTTGATGAGAGCGTCCTGGCTCCCGTCTGTAAGTCGCGTTGGGAGTGATACCGGCTGGTCGGGGGGATAGATCAGAGGCCCTTGGAAATGACCTCTTCCTCTTCCCCTCCCTCTTCCACCATCTCCTGTTCCTGCGTCGAACCCACCGCCACCACGGCCTTGAAACGGTGGGCCTCCTCGTCCTCGTGGCCTAACGCCTCTTGCTCGTCCTTTGTCGGTCATGTAATGTGTTCTGGAATCGAAAGATATATTATATGCAGCAGCAATGTTTGTGGTTGTGAGCTTAAGGTTGGGTACAATAAGCTCGCAGTCACGGTTTGAGACAGAGAAGTGAACATCAGCCAGCCGTCCTTTTATCAACGTAGCGGGTCCGTGCGCATGGCTGTGCAAGACAACATTGAGTCACGACCCCGGAGCCGAGACGGTATCACGTGATACGTTGGCCAGCCGTTTTTTTTTCTGTCCTAACCATGACCCAGCATACCTTAGTAGTTGCGCGAAAATTGTCCTCGCAGTTGGTTGATGGTGTGAGGATGTTGAAAGAGTTATCGTCGATAATGGCTTTGAACTTCCGCTCTCTCGTTTTCTGACCGACCAAATCGGATCGCGATGAACCGACCATGATGATGAGCTAATTCTATTGAAGCCCAGATGCTTGGGGTTATAAGTAACTGGTGACCGGTGACTAGTTGACTGGTGCCAGTACCCACCGAGAATTGACCTTGGCTCCGCGTCCGTTAGTACGCATTCCACTTGCCGATGGCGAAATATTTGACTGGTACCATGCTAAAATCAGCAGCTCAGGCTTTGAAGGGCAACCATTTCAAGCATGAGTTCATCGTTAATGGACGGTGAACGAAAGCTCATGAAAGGTGCAAACGTGGAAGTTCGGCCAGCACAACTTTGTCGCGCGCTCTACTAATCATTGCACTTGTTATCAAGGCAGATGCTGGGACACACAGAGAAGAGAAAAGATTGGAACGTTCCAAGGGAAGGGTGATCCGGGAGGAAAACCCAGCAACTAGCACGATGGATGGAGTGCAAAGGGCTGTGAAAGAATGGATACAACGCATGGCACGATCAGAGGGGCGGTACGCGTGGGCGACGTTTATGGGGCAGCACTTCAACAACCTGAACCCCGGAAACATGCTTGAAGGGCTCAGAAAATGTTCCCCGAACACCTAATCATTCGCGTACCGCTCACTGTATTGGGGTGGTGATGGGGATCATGACATTGCTCTAGTTCAACAATTTGCCTTACTAAATGGCTCGCTTGCTCCCCGGGCCGATGAAGCGATCAGAGACGCATGGCGGGTTGGTCTGAGGGGAATGAATATTTGATATTCACATCGAGATTCAAAATGAGGTCGACGTGCAGTGTAAGATTTACAAAGGCGCGCCTCATCCCATTATACGGCTTGCCCCACCCCATTAGGCCCTAGGACGTCGCTTATGTTGTGGAGAAGTCAAGTCAGAGCAGAACTCGAGTGCGAAAACCTAAAGAAAGCACTTACAAGTTTGCCTAAGTATTCTTTTACTTCCTCCTCCCCATCCGGTTTCATTCGGATAAGGAAAGCGACGCGATGGGGTCGTTTGTACCAAACCCAGTTGATCAGAACCTGGTGGCCGAGTTTGTCGATCATGTTCTCCACGTGCCCAGCATCTTCATGCGTAACCTCAACTTTCACAATGATATACTGTAACCCAATATCCACTTTCACCGCTACCTCAACCCCATGAATCTTCTCCTCTTCAGAATTCCGGAGATATTGATCCCACTTCTTATATAGATCCATGTCTTCATATTTATGCTGGAAACCACCAATGAGATAATTAAATGGATATCAAAAATGCTCAAGCTTGCTGGAAGTAAAGTGGTCTGAATCAATCATCAGGTACAATGTCGATTGTGGGATCTGGCCTACTAGTAGCTCACCGGGCCATTCAAGTTATTCATGCGACGCCCGATGTGTATAGGCGAAGCACATATAGCGGACGCAAAGAGAAGGAGGAGGGGAAGTATAGGAAAATACATGGCGCGCGAGTTCAAAATGAGGACCAGCCTAGGTTAAGAGAGCGACATCGATTTGATCTATATAGAAGGCCTGGTCTCCAGGACCCCATAAATTCAGGGTTTTTGATCCAGGCCGAAATTTGTGCGTGAAGCATCAAATCTGCTTGAATGGCGACCAGGAGCTAGTTAGTACATCTCAGTACCATATCATGACAATCATCTGATTCCTGAAACATGATGAACTCCCAAACACTGCAACCAAGGCATAGCTCAATGTATAATGCTTTCTATATATATACGTTGTACTTGGGGACATATCTTTTGGTCATCAAAGCGTCCAATCATTCGTGAAATTGATAATAAAATAATAATAAATTGATCTCACCCTGTTTCGACGGCAACAACATCTTTGGGCTCATGCGCGAGCCAACATCGCATCCGGTTTACTGCTGCAATAACCATCCGATGAGTGAAAGAGCCAATTCGACGAGCCGGCCATCGGTGACTAGGCCGCTACATGTTGCGTCACTATCACTGCGTGATTCAGTCAACTACTTGCACCACGATCCAGACTCGGACTATGTCAAGATGGGAAAGTGAATCGGGACACGCTTGAGCCAAATTGGCAACATGCGCACTGGAGTGAACATGGCTTGAACTGGAATCGGATAGAACATGGAATAATCCCTAACATCATCATGTACCTAGCAGGACGACTCCGATCAGCACTAACATACATGCACTTACGTAAGGATGACTTACGCTATATACTTGATAGCTTCTTCGAACACCCGCTGCTTTCTCCCGCCTCAAATCGATCTTGCCACTGCGCGCGTTCGCACAGGCAGGGAGAGCAGATTGTGGCCAGAGATAGAACGGAACGCAAGTAGACGTGAGTAAGGCGGCAGGCAGGTGGGCGAGTGAGTGGGAGAGCAGGCAAGAGAGTAGATGGGCGAGTAAGTGGACGAGCAGGTGTGTGAGAGAGAGAGCAGGTGGGTTTGCTCGGAGTGGGCAGGCAGGCAGACAAATGGGCGAGCGAGCGAGCGAGAGAGTACTTTATTTAGTGACCCTAATACAACTCGGACTTGACAAGAAATCCTGTTCCTGGCCGGCACATCATCTGCCGTATCGGTTGCTGGCGATGATGGGGACGTGTAAATGGGGAGTGGAGGAGGAATAGGTCCGAATGAAGATTCCAAAGAGTACGGAGGTGGTGGTGGTCAGGTGGAACAGGATGATGCGGCGAAGGACCGCGAAATGGAATATCGTGCGGGTGAAGGCGATATGGAGGAACCTGAGGGTGAGGAGATGGTAGACACGATGCAAGTTGAGGAACGGCACTGTCGTGTGTCCTATATGGAGTATATGAATGGATTATGGATACAACACATGGTATGGCGCGCGTCTCAGAGGGGCGGTACGCGGAAAAGCATGAGACGACCACCGCTACGAGAGCGGCAGCGACTTCAACCCGAGCCCTGGAAACATACTTAAAGGGCTCCGAGTCAGCAAATGTTCCCTAATCAATTGGCGCGTACTGCTCGCTGTGTTGGTCTGAGTCAGAAGCTGATGGAGAGCTGGACTCTTCAGTACTAGTAGATCATCAGGCGAGAGAAGAACGGCATGTAATGTCTGTATCGAAACCAGATCATCATCTGTAGTTCATTACTAAATGGCTCGCTTCGTCCCTTCTTAAGCGACAGAGGCGCACGGCTGGTTGGCATGAGGGGCATGACTATTCGACATTTACATTGAGATTGGACAAAAAGGACCTGGGGGGCAGTTTTAGAACATGTCCTGTGGATTCATCAGTCGGCTTAGTTCTGCAGTTGAAGTCAGAACAGAACTCGAGTGCGAGAAACTAAAGAAAGCACATACATGTGGCCTAAATATTCTTTTAATTTGCTCTCGTCATCCAGTGGCATTCGGAGAATGAAAATGACGCGACGATCTTGTGTTAAGTGCCAATACCAGCCGATCGGGGGCTCCGATTTGGAACTGACCATCGAAAGGATCATGTTCCTCACAGTTTTAGCATCTCCGGGTCCAACCTCAAATTTCACAATAATTGACCCTGGCGCAGCTTTCACTTTCAACGCTACCTCAACCCCCTCAACTGGCAGCTTTTCACGGTCCTTGTATGTCTCAGTCCAGATGCGATATAGTTTCTTGTCTTCAAGTTCAGCCTAAGAATCACCAATGAGATAATAAAATGAATATGAAAAATGTGTAAGCTTGCTGGAAGTCCCATGGTCTGAAGAAATCATCAGGTACAATGTCGATTGTGGGATCTGGCTTAGCTTACCGGGTCGGTGTGCTTATTCAAGCTACCCCGACGGCCAATGTGTATAGGTGAAGCACATATAGCGGATGCGAAGAGGAGGATGAGTGGAAGCGCAGGAAAGTACATGGTGCGCGAGTTGAATGAGGACCAGCCTGGGTTGAGAGAGCGACTTTGACTTGATTTATATAGAAGGCCTACGGTCGCCAGGACCCCGAAAATTCCTATATTGAAGGCCCGGTGCAACCAGGCCACGGGGGCTGTGAAACATCAGAATCTGATTTCTGCCAAAACATAACGATCATAGGAGGTTAAAAAAAGCTGATATCGAGATTGCTCTTCTGAAACTTGTGACGGACAATGACGCGGACGTTGAGCCCGTATGATCGATTGATTCAGTCTGGTTTCGATAGAGCCAATGATGAACGTGCATGGTTCCAATCATTCGGGAAATTGAGAATCGGGGAGGTCAATTTGGCAATGCGCACTAATATTAACAGACCTGAGACAATGCTATTAATGACGTGGTTCAAACTCGAATCGGGAGAGTGATGAAAAGAAACTTGGCATCATACAGCTTGACATAAATGCAAGTCGTCGTGCTACTCGTAACTCGATCCGTTTCGAGCAGAAACATACGATTTGGTACGTTTCCTAACGTTCCTGCCTGGCCATGACTCAATGTTTGTCAAGCAAGCATTCAATGCCGCGACCATCCACGAATTTGACGAGTCAAGTGACACGAGCCACGATGAAACGGATGGAGGCGCGGTTGACGACGGATTCGACAGAGGTGCGATTGACGAAGGGACCGCCTATTCTTTGGATGGTGCCACGAGGACAGTGACGACGACGAACAGCGGTTAGTACATGTCGAAGGACAACGCCGCTTAGTAAGCATGTCCAAGCATAGCAGCAGGAAGAATGATCCTGACCTGTATACTCTTATCGCCTCGCCCTTCCCGTCTATCAGCATGAAACGGATAGTTATGTAAGGTATGTACGAATACAATACGGGCAGGGCGCGTTTGACAACGCGCGTGATAGAAAAACCTCGGTGGAAACTTGACCTAAGTTTGCGGTGACAAGTCGGGTGACGGGAATATCGTCGCTGTAGTGCACCGGCGGTTACGACACAAAATGTTGCAGGGCAAGTTTGTTTGAATTGTGGGAGAAGACAGAGACCCTTCAATGTGGCGACGAGTCGGACGGGAATGTCATCGCCGCTGCAGTCCGCCAGCAGTTGCAACTCAACAAAGTATTGCGGGACAAGTTCATTTGAATTGTAAGTTGTATTGCAAGATCACATGTGTTTTAACGACAGCACTTTGGTGCAACAGAACTATGTGATATGGTGACTCCAGAAGTGATCCACTCCGCAACAGATTTCTGGCGCTCTTGTTCGTGCTCGATTTCTACCTGCATGGCTCGCCCGCGGTCCAAAGCAGCCGATGGCCACTCCTGTTCGCTGTTGGTACCTTCATCATCAGAGTCCCCTTCCATTCCAAGGGTCAACTCGTCATAATTAATGTTTTGCAGGTTTCTGTAGTCAGAATGGGCAAATTTTCGGATGACGCACTGTAAATAGTGCCATCGAAGTAGGCCAGGTGGGGGATTTCTCGGATGTTGAGGCTGAGGGGGACTAATCCTGTGCCCATGTAGAGGCGGCGCGGATGCGGGCAAGTCTGACACGACTCCAGCTATTGTGAGTTGCCAACCTTGTGGCCAGTCAGGCGGAAGAAAGGAATGGCATTCATACTCATCCTAAAAGTTTGTGAAACCATGATTAACTGTAGAAGACAAGAAAAGATGAACCACGCACCGGAGCCACAAATCGCAGACCAAGTTCATACGTGCCAAACGAAGCGTCAAGGTTCCGAGTGAGGGTGATGCCACATATTTCGTCATAGATCGATAGAGTGGGCGGCGGCGGAGGAGTTGATGACACAAAGTTGCTGTAAACAACGCGGAACAGGTGGTCTCCCATTCGTTTGGGGCATACATGACTGTTGACAAGTGGGCCACGTAACCTTGTTACCCAGCATCGTTGTTCATCTCGCTGCTTGACACGGTGCGCCATTGTGGAAGGATGGCCGCTGGCACGGGTGATAGATCTGCGTGCGCGGCTGCTAATCTTCGACAGCGCCATCACGGTCTCAACGCTATAGAGATAGACTGATGCGATCAGAGGGTCAGCGTGATTGACGTTACTCCACATCCGTTCAGCTGCATCCCACACTTGGAGCGAGCCACGCCTCATAGCAGGATCACAGATGTCGTGGGCGATATCGATTAACCACTGGGACTGCTCTTGACCACTATAAAGGAGAAAGTCATCGAGAGGGCCACTAAGGAGGCAGGTGAAATGGGAAAGGGAGGTAAGGCTGGGAGGGCCTGTTATCAATCCGGGTGGTGGAGGGTATAAACCGACACGGTTTGTGCGAATATGCAGCCCAAGGTGGCGGAGTTGCTGGGGAATTGCATTGCTGTGCGCTATGGAGGAGGAGGTGGACGATGTCCAGAGCGGATTTGCAGACATGGGATCAGTTACTGTCACGAAGTCACGACATGTGACACTGACATTATTCCATGCGTTACCATCACTGCCGTCCACGTACGCCACGATGGAATGGGACAATGTAATTCACTACAACAATATTTTAATTGGTAACAAGCAAATGCTAATGACGTGTGATTTGAACGCGAATCGGGGCGTTAGCTACCTAACTTCACAAATAGAACATGGAATCCCTGACATGATCATGCACCTAGACAGGAGAGACAACCCGATCAGCACGAAAACATAACAATATACATCTGCTCAGGTAAAGGAAGGATGACTTACCCCTTTCCCCCAATACTTGACAGCTTCATCGAGCACCCGCTGCTTCTCCCGCTCCAAATCGGTCTCGCCACTGCGCACAGACGAAACCGTCTTATCATCCGTGACCAAAAACTCGTTGAGATAGCACCTCCCGCGTTCGCACGCTAAATCCGCGTAATACGCCGCAGGAATGAGACTGACGGATCTCGTGGCACGGCCGTACAGATAGCTGGTGTGGTAAGTTCCTTGTTGGATCTCGTCCGCGGAGAAACGTGTCTCGTCGTAGATGACAGTGTAGTGCGTCATCTTGACGGTGCCTTGCAGACCCGCGTGGGCTTGCAGATAGAAATCGAAATCGAAACTATATAACCACCCCCCCCCCATTGTCGTCGTTAGCGTCATGTAATGTGTGTAAACATGAAACCAAACACTGGCAACTTACACGGATGTGATTCCCCTGTCAACGACGGTTCCGGGCTTCGTATTCCCATTCTTGTCAGCATGCTCAGAGTTCGTTGCGAAGGGTCTAATATTCAAAGTCAGTCACATTGCTGTCACTAAGAGACTGCGTGTAGCAGCATACTTGGCATGGTGACGTTTTCTTCGCGGCGTTAGAAAATACAAAACGTCGATCTAATAATACTTACCCGCAGACAATGATGGAGAGCAGTGGCCTATAATTGTCTCGAACCCTCTTAAAGGCTTCGAGAATTTGCGGCAGCTCTTCATGAAGAAGGACCAAAAATTGTCCCTAGAATAAAGGATACTGTCACCATCGGCGTCGCAATATCATCACATATCATACCTCTGAAACACCATCACGGAACAAGAAAATTCGTTCCGGCAATTGATTTTTATTATGCTTCGCATAAACTTGCAGCCTCTCAATCAACATATCACGTAATTCATCCAGTGTCTGGAAGGGCGTTCACATTAATAGATGTCCGAGCGCATAAAAATAAACCAACTTCTTTATTCTTTGCGTGCTTCTGGAGCCTGATACTCGCCGGGAAATGAGTAAACGACTCATCTATGCTCGCTACGACAGCCGCAATCGACGGCGTGCCAAGCTTAGTACCAGGCCCAGCATGGGTGACGTCAATACCGACCATCATCGTTGGTTTCTTTTTCAACCACTTCATGGCCGCGTCGTTGAGCTATATACACATATACGTCGTGAGCTTCATACTTTTATGGAATAACAAAGAAGCCATACTTTGTGATTCACGCCACCAAGCTTTGTGTTTACTTTCAATGCGACGTTAGACATGTATTGATCGAGTTTGTTGGGATCCTGATCGAGTACTTTCGAGAGCTGCATATGGACGGTATGGATACCCAGGATAACATCACCGATTCGCTGACGCGCAAAGGATTAGGGCGAAATCGAATCAAGATAGTTGGAGAATTACCTTGATTCCAGGATAGATATGTTTGTCGATTCTTTCAAGTAACACGACGACAAAAGTGGGCCTTCCGTATTTTTCAAGCCCTGCCTCCAGAATGTCCTGTATCCGTCTTAGTGCCCTCGTCCGCGAGAAACTGTCGTCCCTGATCTGATTCAGTTCTGCTACAGGTAACAGAGGCGGCATCGTCTGCGGAATCATCATCCCGCTCTTTCCACACTTGTCCCGGAACTTCTCGATAATCGGTCGAAATCGTGCTCTGTCAACAGCAACTTGCTTGTCGTTCACGTACAGCACCCACCAAGAGTCGACTTTGCAACCGCGTTGGAACTTGACGTCGAGGATATTCCAAGCACCCTCCTTCATCTGCGATCGTCCTCCTCCGTATGAAAGTGCAGGTGCGGGCAGAACGCGCGCAGGAATGTCGGACAGTTTGTTCGAAATTTCGATACCGAACGTAGCGAGGATGGGAGCTCTCTTCGGTTGCGAAAGGCCGAGAGTGGGAAAACCCGTCTCCACGATGTCTCTCGCATTGGTGCCGGGGCGATTACAAGCGATGCGGATCATTTCCCGAGTTTCCTCCTCGGTTAATTTTCCTCGACGAGGACTGCCGGAGACGATGTCGCATAACTCGGCAGGGACCCATATATCTTCTTTTCTGCCGCCCTTGTCCATCTGGCCAAGGCTCACAACGGGGAGATCATGGGCATGATGGAGCGTAATCCCATATTCTTAGCCAGCGTTAGAAAAACACGTGGACGGAAGATAACGTTGAACTCACGTTGGTTGAAATAATGCTCTACGGATACCCTATTTCCATCCTTATCGGTGAAGAACTGGTTCCGTGATGTGTTCGTACCGATCTTGAAGAGCCTTTTCTTGTGATGCAGATGCCTCGTCTTGACCTTGATACTATTTACCATATCACGACCCATGGTTGGCATTGCAGCGCGGAACGAGGCACCGAGCTCCAGCAGGACATCGCCCAAGTTTCGCGGCTCCATGAAAGCGGAATAGCAAACGTTGCTATGAAATCGATGTCAGAGCGAACACCGATAACAGAATGATGAACTCACACGTTGACCATCAGTTGTCTAAAGGTGGGCCTGACCGACATGTAAAAGCCTTGCCAGACTTCGACTCCGGGGACTAAACGGCTGCGAAACTCTTCAGTATCGAAGAAGAACTTGCTCTCTCCGTTACTATCTTTCTTTCCTAATCGCACTCCAGTTCGGCTAGCGTGATACTGAAGAACAAGGTTCAACGCCGAGATGGTAGGTTGAAGGTCATAATCCCGATATTGTAAATCACCATCGGTGAATCTGGACGTTGATTGGTATGACGACGCGCATAAGAAGTTAAGGAAAAAACTGTACCGATTGATGGGGTTCAGGTCAATTTCACCCAAGAACTCGACTGAAATGTCGTAAACCGAAGCTCCATCCCTCGGTTGCTTCTCATCCTCTTCAATAAACTTGACGGTAAGTTCAAGAGGCTGAGGAAGTTGTTTTGCAGCCACGATCCGCTGACTGTAATCGTGGACAACGACAGATTTATACGGCTGAAACTTGGCGTCATCCTCCAACAATTCGAAAATGCGCCTTTTGATCGCAGGTTTGATGCCACCTGGGTCGCCTTTTCCCTTGCCCTTTCCTTTTCCCTTACCTTTAGCAGTGCCCGCAGGAGTGACGTCGACAATGCTGACGGAATAGTCGTAGAAAGGTCCTTTAGGCAACTTGACCGAGAAAAAGTTGGCACGGAGCTTGGTGGGAACACCGAGCGTGCCGTATCCGGGGCGTAAGGGCCGCTCCGGCTGGTATTTCACCAATTGGAAGTTTTTGATCAGGGCGTCCTGACTACCGTCCGTAAGTCGGGGAGGGAGGGCTGGTGCCTCGTTGGGGGGATAGATCAGAGGTCCTTGCGGACGAGCAGGACCACCACGGCCTCTGCCACCGCCCCTTCCTCTGCCACCGTCTCCTCCTCTAAACCCACCACGGGCAGGTCCACCGTAACCTTGGGACGGGGGGCCTCCGCGCCCTCCTGGTGGCCCACCTCGTCCTCCTCGTGGTCCACCACCACCACCGCCTCTTCCTCTGCTGCCACGATATCCTCTATCGGCCATTTACTTGACTAGTTCACTCTGCAAAAGATGTAGACAAAGGTTGGCTGAAACGCTGGGGGTACCTTGTGGACAATATATTTTATAAGCTTGTATGCGCTGGTCGTGGTTGTAAGCTTAAGGTTTGCAGAAGCTCACAATCACGGTTTGAGTCAGGAAGGACCATTGGACAGGCAGCAGTTTATATAGCTCTGCCACGCATTGTTCCCATGCGGTCATGCCCCAAGCGAGCGCATACAATGACTCCGCAGTCGTTTTACGCAGTTGGGCGTCGTTCTTCAACGCCCAACGCATCCTGCCGCAGCTCTTCTTCCTCAACTTCCATCGTGTCTACCATCTCCTCTCCCTCAGATTCCTCCATGCCGCCTTCACCCACCATTTCCGTCCCATCATCCTGATCCACCTGACCAGAATCTTCTTCCGGTCCCATTTCTCCACCACCACCACCACCACCCCCCATTTGCACGTCCCCATCATCACCAGCAACCGGCACAGCAGATGCTGCGCCGGCTAGGACTGCCGCTTTGGCTCCCTTGACGCGTGCCTTGAGCGGTGCCTTTGCGGGTGCAGTCACACTCTGTTGTTGTTGTTGTTGTTGTTGCACTTGCGCAGCAGCTGCGGCACCCACGTTGGGTGCCACGCCAGGCTTCTTTGCCGCATTGGGAGGAGCACTCGCTGATGATCCAGCGACTTGCCCATTGTTCAGATTAGCGCTCCCTTTTTTACTCTTGTCAGTCTTTGCTAGCTCGCGGTAGGCTACAAAAGAAGTCGATGAGTATTATATATATATATCTGGTCGAGATGGGATGTAGCAACCTAGTAGTTCGTTCTGAAGAGGCTCGACCAGATCGCCAAACTCGAGCAACTCGAGCGCTTTCAGCACATCAGAGGCAGATATACTCTTGTGTTGTTTCGATTGGGCTACGTCGTGTGCCCTATATACATATAATGATTCACCGCCCCATTATGTGCAACGAGGACACGATAACCCACTCACGTCGCAGCTGTACCAACACCGATCAAAACCTCCACGCACTCCTACCACAAACGTTCGTTACGCACCTAGATAGTTTATAAACACCGTCGAGCCCTTGACCAACGAAAGGACGCTCTCTTTCTGCAATTTCGCATTATCGGGTAACTGTGAAATGCAAAAAAATGGGGGGTGGTTTCAAGCTGTTCGGAAAAACACAGGCACGCCCCATTCACGTACAGCGGACTTGGCAATCTTGGTCACGATGCTTTTGGGAAGCTCAAAGTTTTCGATTCCCTCTGAAACAAGGTCTTGTTGGGCCTGAGCGGAGATTTGGCCCGTGCTCGCGTCTTTGCGTGGCATTGTGTGATGCTGGCGTTTTCAATGTGACCACCACTAATGTCATGTGTCACCGTACCACCACATGCGATGCAAAAATCAAATCCTAATGGAATACCAACCAGCAGTTCTCTTACTGCAGCCAGAGAGGCTGCTTGTCACATACCAATTGAGTTACTGCGCTCGACTATCCTAGCGCGGCTGCGGCTGCGGCTGCGCACCGACCCGTCCAACCGATAAGTGGACTCTAGCTCAAACTCAAACTCAAGCTCAACAAGCTTACATATCCCCCCCCCCCAGGGAGCATATAATCATCCGCCTTTGTTTTTCGCCCGTGGTTCGAGTTGCTTCAGGGCGCATATAGCAACTACATCACATTCGTCATATACAACTATTTACAACTACGTTGTACAACCTGAACTTATTGATACAACAAAAACACCACGAACATGGGTATCACACAGATTTGAGTGTGAGTCTTTGACCATGTCTGCAAGCTGGCGCTGTTCGTTTTGGAACTCGACCCAACTGTGCCATTACTCGATCCGCTCGATCCACTGGACGTAGATCCATAAGAATTCCAATCCAAGCAGCAATCCCACCACGCAGCATTCGCGGCCCGTACAATATGGATGTTATACATAAGCGGATAAGAATCACAGCAATCACGTCAACGACCGTCCAATTTCAACACCGGGACAGACAGAAGACGACTCACCTGGACGCAACACCATTGAGCACGTCCGCTGCGTGGAATGCATCTCCCTGGTCGACGAAATCGAGTAGGAGAAAATTGGGATTACGATCACCTCCCAAAGGTGCACAGCCGTGCGCGTTATTAAGGATTCTATTACCCGGTCGCGAACGCGCGCGCGCGCGTGCGTGCGTGAGACCCCAAAAATGGAACTGAAGGAAAAGAACAACATAATACGCACGAGGTGTCCCCGTTGGTAGTTACTGCGTCGATGGGATCACTCACGACGATCCCGAGAACATCTTTATTGAGAGAATGGTTGATCATGTACATATGCTCGGCAGTGGAAAGCGGGCCCGAGATACGGTCCACGGCACAAGGGAACGAAGAATTCGTTATGCCGTAGGGTGTTTCCCAAATCTACCATCATTCAACAAGACATGAAAAGAACGTTGGAATGGGATGAAAGAGCCAAAACGCACCATGTCAAATTCGGGCAGAATAAAGTTCACCGCAGTCGTGTCCGCACCGTGATCGAGGAACATCACTACGCGTTTCCCGGAATCAATCATATCACCCAACGTTGGCCATTCGTCGTACTTCATCGGAGTGTGCGGCGGGACGTAAATGTACGACGTCAGACCTTCGGCATGTAAGTATCCATAACTTGAAGAGTACGTACAACAAGAACGCACCCGCTTGATCAAAGATAGGCTTCCATACAGTGACGACCGGTTGGCTTTCCGGGTTCGTGAAAAGGAGCGTGAGAACCTCGTTTGGATTCTGGTCGAGGAACGATTTGACTTTGACCAAGTAGTTTCGTACAGATCCACCATCGTAGAAAACCTACGGATGATAAGTTCAGAAAAAAAGCGTAGATAACAAAATCAAGGGTTGGATGGGCTTACGCAGCCTATATGGGCGGAGGAAAAAAGCGTGGGTATAAATAATAATGGTAGGCCACACATGGGTTATGACATACTCGTATGGCAGAAATGCAACTCTTCATTCCACCTACACCGATATAGCGTCAGGGATGATGCATGTGATACTCGACTTTATCGAGAGGAAACACACACGGCGCAACGTACCAGTGAGATTGGGCCTGAAGCAACCGAACACCCTTATTTAATTGAGTCGTAATATCAACGTCTTGATCGCGGGAGGCTACTCGACAAGTCAAACCGTTTCGTTTTTTTCGTCATCAAGAATGAGAATGAGAATGGAAGGCGTGAGACAGATACGGACCAACTAACGGATCATCGCTGTAGGCATAGGAATCATGGGATCCAATGAACGTCACGTTCCCGTACGAACGTGAGCATAGCTCTGCGTGCCCGTTACAAACGGAGGCGGTCCTATATATATATATATGAGGAAAGGTAGGCTTCGGTACGACGCCGCCTTTCACACTTACCTGCGTTGTGGTATGGACGCACCCAGTACCGACAGGACGAGTCCAAGTTGGATAGTAACAACGGACAACGCGCGCATGGCAAAGTTGCAGCCCAGCGCAGAGAGAGAGAGAGAGAGAGAGATGGTACCTACTAGTATACTAGAGTAGGGGAGGGGGCGCATATTATATACCCAAAAATTCCAAATCCAACTAGTCCAGCCGCTGGTGCCATTGTGTCAATAGCAACCGAAAATGGAATGGTGGGCGGGCGGAGGGCTGTTGACCAGCAACGAGAGCGCTCTTCCTGACAAGGCTCGTTTGAATGAAGAAGGGTTACTCGGCGGTCCGGGATTTGCCGTGGCTGTGGTTGAGTGCCAATTGATCTACTAAAACGGCAAATACTTTCCCCCCGGTACCTGAGCGCTGCTGGCGCCCGGAGTCATCTTTTCAATAATCAAACCTCATTCCTGTGTTGTGTTACTAGTATCGGGGTCTGGAAAGGTATCATAGTTATGTTTGCGATTGAGCGGTGCACTCCAGGCACACTGTATCAACCGGGTTGGGCTTGACGTTTCCCACGACTCATGACCTTTAGTCGCTCATAGCACTTTAGTTCTGTGTAGTCGTGCAATGTACGAACACAGTCCACTGGACTATTTTATTCGACAAACGAAAGTAACTTGATTTACGACGACGCAATATGAAACGTGATCTCGGTGAATTGGACAAAATACATTTCATTCACATGTACTTCAGTAGCCAAAGAAAAGGGAGAAAAAAAACTACTCGGTAGTACTCCCATTCGACTTTCACGTATTCACATGCACTATCAGGGAGGCCGATAGGCTGGAGGCTTTAGCTCTGCAAATCCTGCGCGGGGTATTTTCAAAGTGGCATCAAACGCTGTATACCAGCTCGTTATGGCCCTGTCAAATCATCTTTAAATCAATTGACAAAGAACGGCGTCCAATCGTTCGCACGCACGACATTCCCAGTACCCATTTAGTTTCAAAGTGGGAAATTTTCTTCAAAATCCCTTCGCAAAATGGCTTCGAAGGATCTGGTTGGCCAAGATTGAAACTAGATGTGTCTTTCGTGAACTCTGATGCCTTCACAACGAATGGAAAACGCACTTGTTAGGATCAATTGTCCATGTCTTCTGTTTCTTCCATCTTATAGCGATAGCCGGAAGGGGACGATGACAGTGAATTAAATCATATCTGCCATTCAATACTTCCTCTCCTCGTATGAGCTTGTAGACCGCCTCTACCTGATCAGGGGGACCATATATTCCCCATGTTCCTGTGTCCAATATAATCTCCGCACCCGTTACGACATTCTTGTGACCATTTACGTAGATACTGGCACCCCCGAGTTGCCATAGCTGTGGCTCTTTGAGTTGATTAATTCTTGTAATAGGATGGTACTCGATTTTGCCAGTATAGAGAGCTGGGTCTGTTCCACCAATATGCATCGCGGGGCCATCAGGTCCAAGGTATAAGGCGAATATAGGCGAAGAATATTTTTTTAAAAAGTCGGTGACAAAGGGTAATGCGGTCGGCAATTCTGTACGACTATGGAGGGATAAAGCCAGACCGAGGACACTATGGAGACTCAGTGATGCTAAAATCGGTAGAAGGACGGAGGTGCTCACCCGTGAAAATCAGGGGTTTGCTCCGCCGTCAATTCACTTGCGGCTATTACCCGTCCGATTCCCTTTATCCTCTGCAGGTTTACTCTTTCCGAGTAGACAACTGCTTTAAATGCTGGACCCCCATGCCTAGGCATATAGGGGCCTATGAGATGTGACAATGGATCGGTGCCTCCCTCGTATGTGACCCAAAAGAGACTAGTACCGGTGTCGACGACGACAAGATATGGGTGAGGAGGTACTCCGAGGAAGATCTTTGCGAGCCAGACCCTCGCCTCGCTCCAGCGAAGTTGTACAGACACCACTTTACGGGAGGATTCCGATTTCCCCAGGAATTTCTTGTAAACCGAAGCGTCGATTGTCAGACCTCTTGGTATGAATGAAAATCGATTACCTGCTTAAACTTCGTAAACAGACCAGCTCGTCGAGCAAAGTCTCTGGAAAACAGCATTGCGTTCTTTTCATAGTCGATTGCGTCATCATATGTCAAGTTGCTTCGTTTGCCGAGAAGAAGGGTGGTGTCGTTATGTGCCGCGTCCATACTTTGCACAACCATGGAGAATGCGAGTATGGATATAAGAAAGAATTCTAGCATGACTGAGTGATAGAGGAGAGGCGCATGCACCAGAGACGGCCAACCCAGCTGATTTCCATAGATACCACGGGTAGCACGGGTGGGGGGCTTTGTGACCGTACCCGCCCGGGTTAGGTGGTGCCATGGTCAGCGGGTGTGACCTGCGGGTGACCCGGGCCAGCGCTGACCCTAGTCGTAGGCCGGATTCGCATTTGTTCCTCGTGAACCTGCCACGCATTTCTGAATAAGTTGACCTAGGACTTAAATTGTCAACGCAGAATCTGTTGAGTTGCTTTGAGGAATGGTAGCATAAGTACTATAGCATGAGGAAAGCTGGAGGTGGAAACCTACGCCGTATCAAATATTCACGAGTGTCATGCTACCAGACAGATCCATCCGCATCTCGGCTGACAGGGGTGGTACCTTCTGCGACGTATATTCGTAAGTCTTCGAGGCTGCTAGCAGCATGAAAAACACTCACCGTCACCATCCAGAACATACCCGGACCCAAGTGACCCATCCAAAACCAAAGAAACCGTAGTCAAACTTCGCAAGTCTCCTCCAATCGACACTTACTGATGATGCACTGATACCCACCAGTCTCGCAAGATCCAGCCAACTACAGGGATGCACCTACCGAAGGCATCCGGCGCATCCTCGAGCTGGCGACTGGCGAAAAGATACCACGAGGATCTGTTCTCCCGACTGACAAAATCGGTGCGTCTCCATCCTGCGCCGACCCGTCAATTTCTCATTCTCACCAGACTACATCCGCCTGTCCACTACGGTCGCCACCAACGCCCTGCTCGAACGAAAAGGTCACAAACACGCCCTCCTCATCACCAAAGGTTTCAAGGATCTCCTCCTGATCGGGAACCAGTCTCGTCCCAAGATATTTGACCTCAACATCCGCAGACCACCTCCTCTTTACTCCACCGTCGTTGAAGTAGACGAACGAGTCACCCTCGTGGGGTACACCTCCGACCCCTTATCTGAAGCTCACGCCATCCAATTCGAAGAAAAAGAAGATGGCCAAGTAAAGATGAAGCGAGGATATAGAGGAAACGGATGGGATCGCGTGGGGGATGCTGAGGGCCCAGGAGAGATCTTCAGAGGCCTCTCAGGGGAGGCGGTCAGGGTGATTAAAAAGCCCGACCTACACGGGGCCGTCAAGGCTGATCTGGAACGACTCTACCGCGAAGGCTATCGCTCACTCGCCATCGTCCTCGTCCACTCGTACACCTACCCGGACCATGAACGTCTCGTCGGCAACCTTGCCCGCTCCATCGGCTTCACACACGTCTCAGAGTCTGCTGCGCTGCTCCCCATGATCAAGATGGTCCCCCGCGGCGTCTCGTCCACCGCAGACGCGTACCTCACTCCGATATTGAAAGACTACCTCGACGGGTTCTTCCAAGGTTTTGACGACAAGCTGAAAGATGTGAATGTGGCTAGCCCCAGAGTCGAGTTTATGAGTAGCGATGGGGGTTTGGTTGATTTGAGGAACTTTTCAGGCTTGAAGAGCATTCTAAGTGGTCCTGCGGGAGGTGTGGTTGGTTATGCATTGACGAGTTGGGATAAAGAAGATGGGAGACCCGTCATTGGGTACGTCAGTTTCCTATTTTCCCAAAAAACCTGTTTTCTGTAATGAAGGTCCTCCAGCTTAGATGTAGGTGGAACGTCGACTGACGTGTCTCGGTTCGATGGCCGCTATGAAGTCGTTTACGAAACGACCACGGCTGGGGTCACCATCCAATCGCCTCAGATGGACATCAACACTGTTGCAGCTGGCGGAGGCTCTCGTCTCTTCTTCCGCAATGGGCTTTTCCAAACTGGTCCCGAAAGCGCTGGCGCGGAACCAGGCCCTGTATGCTACCGGTGCGTGAGGAAAGCGACTCAACTATGTCCTGGCTAAATGTCGACTATTATGCAACTCTTCCGAATATTTGGGCGTGAAATAGAAAAGGTGGCCCTCTCGCTCTCACAGACGCCAACCTCTTCTTGGGAAGACTTATCCCAGACTATTTCCCCAAAATCTTCGGCAAGTCCGAGAAGGAACCCCTAGACGTCGACGCGACTCGTGAAGCTTTCAAGGTGCTCGCAGAAGAGATCAATGCAACTATAGAAGGCGAGGAAAAGAAGACAATGGATGAGATTGTTTATGGGTGCGCACCATCCATTCTTCGTGTCGTTTCCTGGACCTTATACATCTCAATCGTAGCTTTATCAAAGTCGCCAACGAGTCGATGTGTAGGCCTATTCGTGCGTTGACAGAAGCAAGAGGACATGCGGCATCTAAACACATGTATGTACACTCCCAATGACGCGTTTTTACCTCTATTCACTAGAGCGGAATTGGGGGATGAAGACTCGCATCTTTTGGAGGTGCAGGCGGCCAGCATGCTTGCGAAATCGCGCGATTGCTGGGCATAACCACCATCATTATACATCGGTATAGCTCTATCTTGTCCGCATATGGTCTTCACCTCGCCGATCGGTGTGTATCCTCCTCCCCGCGCTAGCCAATTTCCATTGACCTATACACGAACTTATAGTGCCTTTGAACTTCAAGAACCCTCGTCGACGTTCTACACACCTGCCAATCTCCCCACACTCCTCTCCCGCTTGAACAAGCTCGAATCCGATGTTCGTGCAGAGCTGAAGCGACAGGGGTTCGAAGGGAGCCGGGTGAATGTAGAGAGGATGCTCAATATGCGATTTGAAGGGACCGATACTGCCCTGATGGTTCTGCCATCACCGTTATCCACTCCAACGGAAGACTTTGAAAGGGCGTTCAAGGAGGAGTATAAAACTCAATTTGGCTTCTTACTCGACACCAAGAACATCATCGTAGACGATATCAAGGTTCGCAAACCTTTCTGTCCCTCTGCTTTTATCTTTTATCTTTATGTTTATCTGATTGACCCCACAACTCGCAGGTTCGAGGGATAGGCAAAACATTCGACACGCTCGGCCCTTCCATCCACTCCGAACTTGCCCAGCTCCGGGCCTCAGACCTAGTCTTGTCTGCCTCACGGGCTGGCCAAGAGCCGGATTCGTACCAGAGTGTGTACTTTGACAAGTTGGGGAGGCTGGACAGGACTCCAGTCTATCTGTTGAACCGGTTGCTTGTAGGGGCGGAGGTGGAGGGTCCGGCGGTGGTGATTGATGATACACAGACGATCTTGGTTACGCCAGATGCGAGGGCGGTGTTGACGACGAAGGGGTTGTATATCACATTGGAGTCGGGTGTGGAGGTGTAACTATGTGCCTACCATAGTAGTCAGGTCTTTGTTGCACGAATTTGGTTTATATATACCTGAGAAGAATATCTACAGGACAGGTTAGTGCTAATAGAAAAGGTATGTTCTTGGTTATTTATTGTATCTATGTAGTCTAATTTGGGAGTGGAAGACAGAGAGAGTGGATGCTTTGGTTGGGTGGATTAGCCTTTCAAGGAATGGGCATGTGGATGTGTGCAAAACAGATGGGATGGAAGAGTGTGTGGAGGAGACAAATGCCATCAGGATTTGTTTTTTTTTTTTTTGGGGGGGGGGGGGGGGTGTCTGGCATGGTCTGATAGATCTGATTGATGATTCCCACACTGTTATTGCTATGTAAGCCATTATCAACCATTATCATGGTTTACAACCCTCTTCAAGAGTTACAAATTCAATGTCAGCCTTGTAGCATATTGTTATGATCACAAAATCAGCATTGCATTTTCAATCTATCTATCAGTGGTCTGGGACCACTACCACAGTCTTTATACAAGCCAGGAGCCTTAGGAGGGAGCCTGGGAACACTTTGCATGTGTTAGTGCATGGGAGCACTTACCATGGGACAAGACGATGGCCATACAAGGTGGCCATACACTATACTAGGAAGGACAGCCAGATTAAGCAAGAGGATCACACCCTTGATGGCATCATTGATCGATGTTGGCATCAGTGCATCAGGGATCATGCCATCACACATCAGGAAGCAGTGGTGGCAACGCATATGGTCATATGGGATTGCAGCACAGCCTATGGAGACAAGGAGGCCTTAAGGACATAGCCCCTTATGGTTACAAGGTCTAGGGCAACCCAGACTGGTCCAGAAGATGGTGTTACAGTGGCTGCACCCAGATGCATAACAGTGACAGCGCGGATGCAGTGCTCATACAGGACCAGAAGAAGTATGAATGCTGTAGGAGTGCCAGTGGTACTAGGTGGTGGCAAGGGTCTTGGTAGAGTAGTATATACAGTGACTCACAAAACTGAGTCAATGTTTGGCACTTTTGGATTGTTTGTAGTGTATCTTTAGAACCAAAGCAAATATAGACAAACAATTAGTGTATCAAATAGACTATGTCATCAGGGCTATGTGAGAAATCAAAAATTATGTAATTTCGATCAGAACTCATGGAGATATATTCAATTTAAATCAAGGACTCATTGACTCAGTTTTGTGAGGGGGTATCAGGAATGCAATTCTAGTACTTTGGTATGACCTCCTTTTGCTTAATTCACGGCTTCCAACCTTCTAGCATGCTTTCAATCAAATTCTGACACACCTCTGGTGGTATACCATTTCCACACCTCTTGCTGATCTTTCCCACAATCTCACATACTTTTTTGTGGTGATGGGTACTTGCAAGCTCCTCTCTTGAGGTGAACCCACTGATGCTCAATGGGACTGAAATCTGGAGATTGTGAAGGCCAGTCCAGAAGAGTGATATGTGGTCTTCCATCCATTTCTTGGCTTTTTTGAGGGGTTGCTTGGGATCATTGTCTTGCTGAAAGATGACCTCCTCATCAGAATCCCACTCTCCTCCAGACTAGCAGCATGTGGTCCTCCAAAATGGACAACATACTGATCAGCATTTCATCCTCCCTCAACCTTTGCAAGATGTCCCCACTCATTCCACCCCATTGCACCCCCATACAGATATTTCCACCCCCATACTTGACTGTTCCCTGCACTCTCTCTCAGTCAATCCTTCCCCCTTCTGTTTCCAGACCCACTGCCTCCCATTCTGACCCAAACCTGTTGATCTTAGTCTCATCTGACCAGATAACCCTCTTCCAATCCTCCACTGTCCATTCCCTGTGCTTCAAAGCAAAGGCCAACCTCTTCTGTTTCTGAGCAAGGGCTTTTTCTTCTTTACCACAGCCTAAATGAATTTTCCTGAGGACTCTTCTGACTGTTTCTGAGGAGACTGGGTTAGGGATGATGGTATTGATGTAATGGTGGCCTGGACAGGCATTGGAGCCTTGCCCCATGGTGATTTGGGAGATGATGGCCCTCTGAGAGGTGGGATGAAACTTGGAAGGATGACTCCCAGAGGAGAATTCCTGGTTGGATGGAGAGTTCTGAGTGTCTTGGACACTGTGGACTGGCTGATGCTAAGTGGATGCAAACATTGTGAGTTGAATAGTCATGTTGGCTAGAGAGAGGATGTTTTCTTTCTGAGAAGAAGAGGTGGATGCATTGGAGAATTGTGAATGTTAGCCTCATTAAAATAGCTCATTTGGAGTTCCCATGAAAAGATAACATTCCATTAGTGACCACTATCAAGGGTTGCTGCTTATACAATAGGTGGAGCATCAAGATTCTTGATATTTTCTGATCCCCCTCACAAAACTGAGTCAATGAGTTCCTGATTTAAATTGAATATATCTCCATGGGTTCTGATTGGAATTACATAATTTTTGATTCCTCACATAGCCTTGATGGCATAGTGTATTTGATACACTAATTATTTGTTTATATTTGCTTTGGTTCTAAAGATACATTACAAACAATCCAAAAGTGCCAAACATTGACTCAGTTTTGTGAGTCACTGTAAGTAGTGCAAGTAGCTTGAGTCTCCCCAGACTTAAGATGGTTTCTCTTACACCCATGTAAGACTCTGTCTATAGCCAATATACCCCCTTTCCCCCCTCCCTTCTCTCCTGCTCAATGAGGCCTGTGGGTCTGTGTCCTCTAGGATGGTGGGTTAGTGTTGTTGGGCATGAGCTCATAACACTTCAGGTATTTGATCACTGTTAATGAACCTTGGAGTGCTTCTTTATGTGTTGGGTGAGCTTCAATAGGTTCATCATCATCAATGCCAGTGACTGCCAGTGTGACTAGTACTTTCCCACTGCTCTTTTGCATCCATGATGACTTTGTATATTTCTTCATCTGTCATCCTGTAAGTATCATTCATCTCCTCACTTGGATTAAGGAGTGATGTGATATCTAACCTGTTTGAATGTTGAAGGGTTCCAGTTGCCTCCAATTCATCTAGAGCAACTGTGACACACAACTCAGCATCTTTTGCAGGGTCTTTGGCTTCCTGAGTGGTGTCAGAAGCATGGACAAGGGACAAGACAGGGATAGATGGCTTGTTGGGAGTGGTCTCAACCTGTGGTAAGATGCCTGCCTTTTGCCAACAATGTTGAATTGTTGTTGAATCAACATCCTGCCAAGCAGCATTGGCCAATCACATTGCTTCCAGCTGATCAATATTGTAGATAGAGGATGGGGTGATGCCAGACTCATAATGATCAACAGTGTGTTGGATATATCTTGCACAGTAATGAGCTTTGAAGCAGCAAATGATGCCCTGATCATTGGGCTGAATATGTGCTGTAAGGTTTGGTGCAAAATTTTCGACCTGTATGCTTATGAGACCTTCAGGTTCAATATGGCCTGAGAAATTGTCCTGGAGTAGTAGAATCTGTCTTCCTTGGTTTCATAGCTCCTTGTCCCATGTCAACAACCACTCCTGATATAGTGTTGTTGTCATCTGGGCTTTTGTGTTAGACTGATAATTAAACCCAAGCTGTCTACTGGTCTTGTTCTTAAATGCACATGGCTTCTCTGCTTTACCAATGATGAAAGGTGGGAGCTTTTCTGAACCAGTTGCATTTGTTGTCAAGGCATATGTCAGACAAACTTTTTTTCCTTTCATGCCTGAGTACCTTTGCTCTGAAAGCCCTCACTCAATCTGTCAATTGAATAGGTCAGTGAGTCATCATGCTGAAGAAAGCAATACTGATGCATAGAATAATCCTGTCTCATCCATGTTAAAGATATCCCACAGTCCATAACCATGCTCTAAGATCAATGCCTGAATTTGTTCCCAGTCCTGTTCTACTACCTGAATAGTTGCAGAACCAGCCTCCCCATGACACTTAAATTGTTTCAGGTTGTTTTGCAACTTCAAACATGTCAACCATCCCTTGCTGAGACAAAGGTGCTTGTCTTCTGGAACACCAACATAATTAGCAAATGTTCTCCACTTCTGGTGCAGGACCTTGCCAGTAAGAATGATTTTATCCTCCATGGCCTGTGCAATCCAAATGTTAGGACTAATCCCACACAACCACAGGTCTCACAAGAGAGGAGAATGATGGAGACAAGTTTATTGACACAGTAGACCAGTAAGCTGGGTAAGAGCAAACTATCTAGAGTCTTAGGTAGTGATGTCAAAGCTAGGCTTAGCTAAGCTATGGCTAAGCTAAGCAACTATATCCAGTTTTTGGCTATGGCTACATTAGACATAGCCAAAAACTGGCTATAAACTGGCTAAACTGGCTATAGCTGATTTATAGGCCAAAACCTTGTCACACTCTCCTTTGGCCATGCCCTTGCCTGGCACCCTCACCTTTGACCTGGCCCCCACCTAGTGTTGCCACTGGCTCAGCTCTGAACTTAGTTTCACTCACAACTGGAAGCCAGGGTAGGGTCTTGGCACAAGGTGAGTAAAGATTTGATCATATCTCAGTCATTTCTTGACAGATTCCCTTCAATGTGGGCTCATTTGAAAGCTCCATCCAAGCTCCTTCTTGACGTGTTAACCGTTTGGCACCGCACGCACTTGATTCTGCCTGTCAAGATAAAGTTGAGTCACACCATATGTTTTTTATTATATCTCCCCCATTTCTTGATGGTTTTGCTTTAATCTAGCACCATTTAGAAGAGATTTTGGCCCTCTTTTTCGTCACATTGGCCATTTGATGCGGCGTTTTTTTGTTCTTTTATTATTTACTAATCTTTTTACCAAAATCATTTTTGTCATATCTCATCCATTTTGCAATGGTTTTACTTCTATCCTGCGTCGTTGAGAAGCGCCTTCCACTCTCTTCTTTGACGTGGTGACCGCTTTATGCACTGCACATTCAACGTCTTGTTATTCACAAATCTGTATACTCAGGTACTGGTTTTTTCTGTTCTTCAGTCATGTAGGCCCAGTTTGCATGTAATTCTATCAAATGCACATGGATAAAAGTTGTTTTCATTGGAATTTCAAGCTATGAGTGGACTGTGATAAAATAGGCTAGGTATCATTATGTTTCATTGCTCCATCCTGGCCAAAAGTGCTTGCAATGCATTAATCTCATGTGTAGAGAAGATGGTTCAAAAAGCGACATAATTGGAGTGAAATTGACCACAAAGGAGTAAGATATGACCCCACATGCATGTAAAATAAAACATGGATGAAGGATTGGTAAATGACAAGAGAACAAAAGCATGCTGCATCAAGCGGTCAATGTGACAAGAAAGAGGGCCAAAATCTCTTTTAAATGGTGCTAGATTGAAGCAAAACTGTCAAGAAATGGGGGAGATATGATAAAGAGAACATATGTGACTCAACTTTATCTTGATGGGCGGGATCAAGTGCGCGCAGTGCGAAACGGTTAACACGTCGAGAATTAGCTTGGATGGAGCTTTCAAATGAGCCTACATTGAAGGGAATCCATCAAGAAATGACTGAGATATGATCAAATCTTTACTCACCTTGTGCCAAGACCCTACCCTGGCTTCCCATCATGCAGCCAGTGCTCTCCAACCTTCTTGAGGGCAGTGGTGAGGGTATGGCAAGTGTGGTGAGGGCAATGAGAGTGGGGAGAGGGCAGTGAGCATGGTGAGGGAGAAGTGCTACAGAAAAGTGGCTATAGCCAGCTATAGCTGGTGTGTAGCAGCTATTTGGCTATAGCTTAGCTAATTATAGCCATAGCCAAAAATAGGCTATGGCTCAGCTAAAAACTGGCTCAGCTAAACTGGCTAATGGCTATTAGCCAAGCTGTTGACAACACTAGTCTTAGGACTCCTACCTACAGACACACCTCCTTATATACCCCAGCCCATGGTCTGTGCACACAGACTGCACAGCCTCCAAGGCTATGCACATGCAGCAACAGCCTAGACCCTTCCATAGCCAGACCACTCTGGACCCCTATGCCTAGACTTTCATACAGCCACCCATGGCTTACCTAACCAGTCCTTCCATAATGGATCCCCCAAGCCCCTATGCGTATTGGTATGTCGTCCTGTGTCTGTAGGCTTCCAGATAAAATATAGAAAAATAATGAAAAATAGATAGAGTCATAACATGACCCCCCCTTTAAGGCTTCACATCCCAGGAAGCCACATTGGTCATAAAATTCAATCTGAGTTCCTAACAAACTCATGCCGCATGTCTTCTTTGGCATATATATCCTTGTGGTTGCCCTTCCACCTTTGCCAGTTGTGCTTGAGCTTTTCAAGGTATTTGCACTCAAATTTCCCATCCTCCCATCCATACAGCTGCTTTGCGATTGGGATCACTGTGTGGTTCTGCCATTTGTGGAAACTAGTGCTGATGTCACACACATTAACCATCTGCTGGGGTGCGCTGGGATTTGCTTAATGGAATTTCTGCACTTCCTTTTTGGCATTATCCAGATTTTCTGCTGGTTCCCATGTGGACTCCTTGACAGCATAGTTTTTCCACTTGATGAGGTATTCCAAGTGTCCACCCCCATGTCCACTAACATGGCTGTCCATAACTTCCTCTACCTTGTATTCATCATCCTGAGATTCCTTGACCATCTGTGCCTCTTTGCATGAAGCAGCTTTCTCTTTTTGAGCAGGGAAAACCAGTTCCTTGTATGGTTTGAGGTGGATCTTGTTAAACACATTGTAGATCTTCCAGGACATGGGAATCTTCAACTGGTACATGGACTGTCTGACCTTCTTGACAATTTCCAAAGGACCCACAAATTTGCTGTCCAACTTCTTAGTGACATGGAGTGTAGGAAGGTTTGTGGTGCTAAGGTATACTTTATCACCTGGCAATACTGACATGCTGGTGCCTTGGACTCATCATATTTCTGCTTCATGGTTTCCAAGGCCTTTTCAAGGGTGGCAGTAGTGTTGGCATGAATTCCCTCTACTTGCTTAGCCAGATCTTCAATGGCCACCACCTTTGGTATGTAAGTTGGGTTCAGGCCCTAGTAGGGATGTCAACCATAATTCATGAAGAACGGAGAGTACCCAGTGGCAGAATGCACTTGGTTGTTATGACAAAATTGTGCCACAGCTAACCAATCACTCCAGTTGTTCTGCCAATGATTAATGAACATAGTCAGGAACTCCTTGACAGTCTGGTTGACATGTTCTGTCTGTCCATCAGTCTGTGGGTGGTATGCGGTCAAGTGGTTTGCCTTGATTCCCAACATGCCATATAAGTCATCCATGAACTTGGAGATGAATTGCAGTCCTCAGTCACTGATAATTTTCTTGGGCAACCCATGTTCCCTGAAGACATTATCCTGGAAAAGCGTGGCAACTCCTTGTGATGTGATGGTGGACATTGTGGGTAAGAAATAGGATTTCTTTGTAAACTGATCCACAATTACCAGAATCATGTCATTTCCCTTTGATTCTGGGAGGGGGCCGATTAAATCCATTGAAATAACTTCCCATGGTGTGTCCGGAACCTCATTAGGGTGAAGTGGCACTGCTTGAGCTTGCCTATCCAGTTTTGCCTTTTGACAAGTCTCACATCCAGTTATGTAATTCTGAATGTCCTTTTGCATCTGAGGCCACCAAAAATCCCTCATTATTAGTTTGACCATTTTATCAATTCCTGGATGTCCCCAAGAGTGATATATTGCCAACAGTGACTCCCAAGTGTTTATGTTTGCTGGCACATAAACCCTGCCTTTCCATTCCACCAACCCATTGACTACCTTGAAGTCTCCATTGTTATCATCCAGCCCTTTTCTGACCTGGGTTTCCCATTGCCACTTAGGAATTTGCCAAATGTCATTGATGATGTCCTCAATGGCCCTGTCATCATCATAGACCCTGACAAATAGATTGTCCTCGAGCAAGACAACTCCTTCATTATCTGGACCTCCTGGATGATGATCTGCCCTTCATGACAAAATATCAGCCTTGGAGTTTGACTTCCCAGATCGATGTTTGATGATGAAATTATATTCTTGTAAGTCTGTGACCCATTGTGCCTGTCACCAATTGAGATTCTGTGGTTTTCGGAAGTATGTCAGGTTTTGATGATCTGTTAATACTTCCACAATCTCCTTTGTGCTCTTGAGGTAGTGTGACCATTCATAAAAGGTGTGCATTACTGCCAACATCTCCTTGTCATAAATTTCATAATTTCACTCAGCATCATTCAAGGCTTTAGAAATAAATGCCACTGGCTGCCAAGATTCATCCTTCCCCTGCTGAGACAAGATTCCACCAATTGCAAAATCCGAAGCATCCACTTCAATGTGAAACTGTCCCTCATCATCCGGGATTTTGAGCACAACCTCCCTCACCACAAGGTCTTTCAGTCCCTGAAAGGCTGAGTCTTGCAGTTTGGTCCAGAGCCATTTGTCCTTCCCCATCAACTTGGTTAATGGTTTCACTATAGATGCAAATCCTTCTACAAAGTGTCAATAAAAATTGATGAAGCCTAAGAACTGCTGGAGTTCCCTTTTACATGTGGGGGTTGGCCATTTGGCAATGGCTTTAACCTTGCCAGTCTCCATTCTGATAGAATCCTTGCTAATAACCAATCCCAAAAAATCTATTTCTGGGTGATCAAACCAACATTTCTCCAGTTTTAGTGACAAATTTATGGTTTTCCAATTTAGCCAAGATATGATTAACATGTTTTGTATGCTCCTCTTGTGTAGACAAGAATACCAATATGTCATCCATATAAATGACAACCCATCCTTCAGCAACTTCCTGTCAAAAGATGTCATTCATCATTGTCTGAAATGTTGCTGGTGAGTTTGTTAGTCCAAAGAACATAACTAGTGGTTTGAAGAGCCCCCTATTGGTTCTGAAAGCTGCTTTCCATTCATCCCCTTGTTTAATACGAACATTGTTATATCCCCAATGAATATCCATTTTGGAGAATATCTTGGCCTTGGAAAGTTTATCTACAAGTTTGCCAATGAGAGGTAGTGGGTATTGGTTTTTAATAGTCATCTCATTTAGTTGCTGGTAGTCCTGAACTGGCCATAGTTTTCCATCCTTTTTCTTTACAAAGAAGAAAAAGGGGGATGCCATCAGTGATTTACTAGGCTGGATTCATCCTGACTCCAAATTTTCCTTAAGGAATTCATCAAGTTGAGCCTGTTCATCTCAGTTCAGTGGATATATTTTACAATCCACTGGTTTCACCCCTGGGATTAATTCAATGGCATGATCCCATGGCTGTTGTGGTGTAATTTGTTGAAGGTTTCTTTTTCAAAAACCTTCTGGTGTCCTAAGTAGTGTTTTGGTACTACTTCTTCCAGAGTATGCTTTTGAGCCACCTCTGATTCTTTTGCCATGATGCTGGTTGCCACTGATCATAACCTCAATTCTGGTTTGCCAATTTCAATAGCCAGTAACTGTTCTCCTTCTTGAAGCTTCTCCAGTGGATCTACCTCATCCTTGGGTTCTTCCACTTGCAATGCTGTCCAGCAAGTTCCTGGGCACCATGTAAAGTGGACTTCCTTTTGCTTCCAGTTGATGGCTGGATTATGGTGCTTGAGCCAGTCATGACCTAGAAATAGATCTGTTTTGCCCAGGCGTGCCACACTGCATTCTATGATTTCTTCATGATCCCCAATTCACAGTTTAAATTGTGTCATGTACTCAATGCATTCCAGGATCCATCTGCATTGTAGACTGGTAATGGCTTTATCAGCCATCACTTATTTAATTTGTGTCATTCCACAAATTCTTTGTTAATACAAGAGCCTGTGCATCCTGAGTCAACTAGCACCAGCACATTAATTGTTTCACTCATGTCCATTGTAGTGAGGACACAATGTAAATCAATTTCTTGTTTGCCCATAGTGTGACCCAACTGTTGCCATAGTTGTGTCAAGTTCCACAGGGCCTCTTGTTCCAATAATTTGTTAAGGTCATTTACTAACTTGGCATTGACCTCATTGACTTGTTTTGTCAGTACCCATTCTTTTAAACAACGAACTGCAGTTTCATTATCTTCCTGCCAGATTCATCTTAATACCCATGCTGGGGTCCATGGATTTAACTGATTCGTTTTGATGCTCACACTTAAATTTCGTATCCAGTGAATGAGAGGAGAACATTCATATAATAATTCTGGTATTTTTACACAGGAATCATCATCCGAAACAGAAACTCTATTAGCCAGCAGCACAGAGCACGTGCCTACTGGCTGTCACCAAAACCCTTTTCTTTTCCCATCTCCTTCCATTGCTCCTCTGTGAGTTCCTCAATCTTAACTTCTCTTACACAGCCCTTTCCTTTCTCATTCCGTGTGTATTTCTTTGGTTCTTTGCAATCCCTTGCAAAGTGTCCTGTCTTTCCATAATTGTAACATGCGCCCAGAGCACATTTGACTTTATCCACATCCATGGCATTAGGATCATGGGTTGAAGATGATGCCTGAGCTGGTTTATAGGTTCAGGTGTTTGATTGTGACTTTGGTTGATCTTCCTTGAAGGGAGTCTTTTTCTGTTGATCACCATATGCCTCTCTGGCCCTTTGGTAGGCATGTGCTAATTCTGTGACCCTTTCCATCACTCGATCAAGATCGTCACCTTCATCAAGATCTCCAATCTTGATTAGCTCATAGCCCAGGTTTGGATTGAACCCCTTTTTGAAATGGTCCTTTGCTGCACTAGAATTCCATCTGGTTAAAGGTAACAATGCCTTGAACTCAATGATGTAACCCTCCACTGCTCGACTACCCTGTTGGAGTTTTTGGATTTGCTTGACTGCATGCTCCCTTGTTTCTTTTGACATAAAGAAGTCATGCATTTGTTGTTTGAGGTCGGTCCAACCCAAGAAAGGTGGTTTATAGACTTGAGGGTGCCTAGTGTAGTATCCAGTTGTGGTTCTGGCTGTGATGATATATCATCCATTACATTGTTCCTGATAGGTCAAGTTGTTGTTCCAGCCATGGTTTACAACTTTATCATCATACTCTGTATCACTGTCAATTTGTTCCTTTATTTTGACAGTGGCCCATGTTCCAGCCCAATCTCCCTTTCCTTTATGAATATGTTGTAGGGCAATGTATATTTTTTGGCTGGAGTCTGTTTCATGTGCCAATTGGAAATACACATCCATCCCTTGGCACCATGCATCCACCTGAGCAGCATCTCCTTCAAAGTAATCTGGCAACTCTAATTTCACCAGAGATCTAACTGTTGGTGGTGGTTGGGTATCCCAGTACTTGTTGACTATTTGCTGAACCAATGTTCCCATGCTCTCTGCCATTTGAGTTGTCCCTGCATTCCATTGTTGTATTTGGACAACCCTGTCTGCTATCTGTTGTTCTGTTACTCCAAGTTCTCCTACATGGGATTCAGGTCTTAAATTGGCTTGAGGTCCGAAGTAGAAATTGTATTGGTTGATAGCTGACTGCAGTAAGTCTGACATATGCTCTGACCATTCAAAACCCATTTCAACATGTCCAAGATCCCCATTGACAATAGCCTGGATCATTGGCCATCCATTGGTGCCATTTTGACTGGTTCGCACATGGAAGCCAATCCATTTGTAATGATGAGCCACTTTAAACTTAACAAGTTGGTTTGATCAATATTCTGGATTGGACTGGTTTATGGTATGTACTGATGGAAATGAGGCCATTCAAATTGATTCCACAGTTCTTCCTTAAACAGGGCCAGATAGCAATACCCAGGGATGTCAGGTGTCATTTGACCAAAGATTTTGACTACACTTTGGACTTGTTGTTGGAATTGCCAGTTTGGGTGGTTACCAGGGAGATTAAACCTTATCTGGCAAATTTCCCAACTCAGGAATTGTGTAAGGTTGTCATTTCTGGATGCTCCCACCATGTAGTTTCCAAAACCATTGCCTTTTAATCAGTACATTTCTTCCCAGCCATGCATTCCATGATCCATTGTTGACACATGAATTCACTCAAGCTCCAGCATTATTGTTGATTTAATGATAGCTGTGCTTTCTCAATATGGATATTGCCATGACAGGATTTTGTTGACCATTGGAAAAGGGGGCCAGTTGAATAGATCCCAATACCTCTGCTTGATCAAAATGAGGTAGCAGTAACCAGGTACATGATTATGCAACAGTGCTACTTGGGGTCTTTTCATATATTGGTCCAAGCCATTGTCCCAGTCTAGGGCACCCATGTGTTTGTGGTCATGACCTGATTGTACTAATGACCAGATCATTTCCCAACCCCTTGGTCCAGTGGGTGTTCACTCAATATGGTAACAATCATTGTATCCATATGTGCATCAGATGTTCACACATCCATTGGTATTCTGTAAGTTGTAGTCCCATGAATTGATCTCCTGAATCTGAGGAAATGCTGGCCATTCATACATGTCCCAAAACTGATTTTTTATTAAAATCAAGAAACAATAACCCAGTACATTGGGATGTAGTACATGTTTTGTATGTGCTGGACAGGGGTACAGATAAGGAAGGGTTACTTCTTTTTTGACTTCCTGTTTCCAGTTGTTAATGGTCCATTGCTTTTCCTCATTGAACCCTTGTCTGGGTTCAGTGTCTGCAGATGACCAATCTGCTGTGCAGGGGACTTTGCCATGGAACCAAGTGGCATCTGCACCTGCAGTTCTGGTTAGTGACTTGCTAGGTCCAGTACAAGCAGTTACCACTTGAGCATATGACATGGGCACTGGTGTTGAGCATGATGTTGATGATTGTCTGGCCACCCATGATTGAATGGTGGAAGCACAGCCTTTTCCTTTTCAAGACTCCTTTTGTCCACCAAATTGGGTGAACTTGTTGTACTTGCTGTGACCTTCCATATGTTTCAGGTCCTTCCAAGTATAGGAGTCATCCTTGTGTGGGCACAACACAGCATTTTCAATGACATGATACATGTCTGCCTTGTGATGATCCTGGAGACCAAACTTGATGGTCTCATTGCACATCTCAGGTTGCCATGACAGGATTTGAGTGATGGTTGGCCAAGCCAGCCAATTGAACTTATTGTAAAACTCCTTTTTGAACAGGTACATGTAACAGTACCCACTCCTTCACCAGGGTTGATCCTCAGAAATGTCTGGGATGTATGCACTTGGCAGTTTTGGATGAGTCAGCACTTTGACCCAATTGTCCATGTATGTGATATCTTCCCCTATGAGTTTGAGGAAATCTGCAAGTCCCACCAAAGGAGACATGCCAGGGTCTGATTTCATGATCAAGGGCAAGCACAGGAATGGTGTGTTGTGGTGTGTACTTTGATACTCTTTTTGTTTGATATGCACCTTCATGTATGGATCAGGTCGTTTTCCATCCAATTGTTCCTGGTTGGTGATTTCAGCCATCCCCCTCCCCTGTTGTAGCTATGGGTTTTGATATTCCCATTTTCAGCATGCATCAGCCAATTCCACTCCTTGGCTGACAAGACCAAGCCATTATGTCATAAGGTGATAATGTTCCAGCCCATCAACAAGAGCTGGATGTTTGATGGTGTGTCAAACAATTGTTGCTGGGTTTCAGATTCCAGATCCATCTCATGTAGCAGCCCCTCCAGGGTCTGCCTGTCTTTCTCCATTTGAGCAAGCTCCTTCTCAACCCTTTTCTGGTACCAGATCTCATCCTGGCATTGCCTGAGAAGTTCCTCCCAGGCTTCCTCCTGTTTGCAGAAGGATTCCTGTTCCTGCTGCCACAGCTGGAACATGTGTTGTCATTGTTGGAGATGATGCTCCTTGTATTGTGCCTTGTGCCATTGGTAGAATGCCTGAACATGGGTGTTGCATTGTCAGTTGTCAGTGACAATGGTGACTGACCAAGTAATTTCTTCTGCACACTCCTGCACCCATTCAATAGCAAAATGTTTTCCAACCTGCACAAGAGTGAGGCCAGTGTGAGGGATGATGTAGTTGAATAAAGAAGCCATTTTTGCTTCCACAGTTGTTGCCTTAGACCTTTTAAGTAAAAAGGTTGTTGACACTTCTTCTATATCCGCACTTCCTAATGCAGGTATTCTTTGATGTGGTCAATAATGCACCTGCACTCAATTCTTGGATTTATTTCCACCAAATGACCTAAAAGTGTGGTGCCTGGGTGTCAAGGTCCAGTCTCTACCTAGATTCCAGACAAACGGAAGTCCGGTACATGGAAGTCCGGAGTGAGGGCGAATGGGGAAAGTACGGAGATGAAGTCTGGAGGGGGAACTTAACTGGACTTGGCTTCAGCGTTCTTGGGCTGCACCTGTTACAACCCATGTGAACATTTTCATTTTCTTATGTCAGCACCTGCCTTTCCTGACTATCTATGCATCGCCACCTCTCCTCTATGATTATGCAATGTCACCGCTCACATAAGCGTGACCCTTTCATCTATGACATATGCCTACCATCGTTTCGTTTCAAGTCAGAGAAGGTTGTGAGGGGGGCATAAATGCTATAGCCAGTCTGTAGCTGGTTAATAGCCACTTAGCTTAGCCACAGCTAGTAAGCCTAGCTTTTGCTCGAAGCAAATCGATGGTGACAGCCACAGCAGAAATAGTAGGAGCTAAGTAAGTGAAACACATTACTTGTAGACTGTAGCTGGATCTCTTGGAGTAAAGAGGAGTACGATTTCATGTCTACCTACACAGGTGGATATATATGTCTAATCTATGCCGAGTTGTGCGTCTGGAGTTCCATTCTATAATTAGCACCAGACTGCGGATTTCTATTTTTTGTTTTTTTTTTTTTTTTTTTTTCTTTTTTTTTTTTTGGCTTTATCATCCAACAGTCATGGGACTGTCAGGTGCTGTGTGAAGCACAGCAATGCACAGTCATGCCACATGGTGCACTATTGTCTGAGCATGACAGATGTCCAAAACTCTTATAATACTGTCCAACTCTATAATAATGTTCCACAGTGTAAACCAGATTTTCCACAGACATTATTGAGCAGGTCGAAATGTATTCCCACGTTGGCAGTTGTGTGGAACAACCCAGAACTTCCGGACTTAGAGGGCAGCAAGGGCAGTAGTAAGGGTGGTGAGAGGGTGACAGAGGGCAGTGGTGAGAGCAGCAAGAGGGCACTCCAAGACTCATCAACCTGCAATGTGGGTGCAGGTTTGGGTACAGGTGCCTAAGATGCCAACCCATACCCATACCTGTGCCACACCCATACCCGCTACCCATGCAGGTTTGCGTGACCCATGCAGTTGCCTAGGTGGCCATCAATAGTGGTGGGTGGAAGTGGTAATGGGCAGAAGTGGTGGTGGGTGGGAATGGAAATGGTGCACTGCTAGTGGTGGGAAAAAGGTAGTGGCGGGTGGAGGCAGTTGGGATGGGATGTGAGTGGGTGGGGCAAATGGGCAGGAGTGGACAGGTCAAGTGGAGGGGCTGGCTTTGTTGACATTGCTGAAAAAAAGGTTAGTGACATATAAAAAACAAAGAAAAAAGTTACAAAGGGGCCAGTATGAATGTCATCTGGGCCCTGTGGGGTGTTTGTGTCATATGTCCTGCAAGTGAGTGCGGGGCAAATGGGTACAGGCCTGGGTCACTGAGAGTGAGGATGGGTGGAGGAGGGGCTGGTAATTTGGCAGGATAGGCATGTGTGAAAAAAGATCAGTAAACCACAAATAAAAACGAAAAAAAGAACATACTATGAGGGGCCCAGATGAAATCTGTTTGTCTGGGCCCCAGTACAGCATTGAGCACATGGCTGCGAGCCAGTGTGACGAGGGCAGAAGAAGGCGGTGAGGGGGGTCGAGTGGAGGGGCTGGCTTTGTTGACATTGCTGAAAAAAAGGTTAGCAACATATAAAAAATAAAGAAAAAGTTTACAAAGGGCCCAGTATGAATGTCATCTGGGCCCTGTGGGGTGTTTGGGTTGTATGTCCTGCAAGTGAGTGTGGGGCAAATGGGTACGGGCCTGGGTCACCAAGATTGAGGATGGGTGGAGGAGGGGCTGGTAATTTGGCAGGATAGGTGTGCATGAAAAAAGATCAGTAAACCACAAATAAAAATGAAAAAAAACATACTATGAGGGGCCCAGATGAAATCTGTTTGTCTGGGCCCCTGTGCAGCATCAAGCGCATGACTGCGAGCCAGTGCAACAAGGGCAGGAGAAGGCAGTGAGGGGGGCCATAAATCGGCTATAGCTGGCTATAGCCAGCTCTGTAGCCAGTTTATAGCCAGTTTTCAGCTATGGCTAACATAGCCATAGCCGAAAACTGGCTAAAGCTGCTTAGCTGTAGCTTAGCTAAGCCTAGCTTTGACAACACTAGACAGGAGTAACTCAAACCGACATCTGAGGACAGTTCCTTGTGAAATCCTGGCAGCTGGAGCCATACTACTGTCCACAGTGGGCCAACACACTCCCAATTAACAACAAAGTTTGGGTCATTAACCCAAAATCCGAGTTTTACAAGTGTTATGGTCGAGTCTTGCAAGTGGGTTTGGCGAGTGTTCAGGTTATTAGAGGCCAGACCAATGAGATCATATGTCTAGTAAATTTAATTTCAAGGACCTATGTAAATGGATTACTTAGTTTGAAGTGCCCCCTTGGTTTCTAGAGGCAGAAGCCCAGCCAGGTATACTTTCGACAAACAATTCCAGCACCTGGTGGCCACATTGGCAACATGATCACTATGACAACCTCAAGAATACCAAGGTTGTTATATCAGGTCAACACCACCTGAAAGGAGTGTATGGCAGGATATGGGAACACCTGAGAAATGGTATCATGTGCATGGAATTAGTGTCTGGGACTGGGATTGTGGACATCCACATCAATTATTTGTCAAATACGTGAGTTGTATTGTATTCAGTTTGTCACAAACACACTCAGGTCATTACACAGGCAAAACAGTGGTTGTAATCTTTACTACTACTATGTCAGAGATTGCAAGGTTGCCTTACCAGGCCTACAACCACCTATTTACCTTGACCCCCAACCCCAGGAGTGACCCCCAACCCCTCAGCCACTGCCACTGCTGCCTGCGCCAGCAATCCCACAAGAGCTGATGGTGACATATGATGATCAAAGTGAGTTCAACCAACTGGAATCAGAACCAGTTTAATGTTCTAACAGTGCTCCCTGCAACATGGCTCATGCAAAATGATTTAGCCAACAAGCATCTTTGGGCTTTGGTCTGGAATACTGTACCAGACCCATTCATGCCAGACAGTGGATACTCAAGAGGCCATTTGGAAGGAGCAAAGGTGCTTATCCTATCTGGTGATCAACCAGAGGCCATTAATGTGAATACCAATGGATGTGCATTTACCATCCTGTGTCACTTCCTATTCCCCATTCATCCTATGTCCCATGGGCAGTTTGTTGTCAGCATCAGTGGTGCTCACATTGGGAGAGCATTCAAGATGCGGAAGCCAAAAACTGCCAACATATATCCGGTGGTGAAACCTGGCCATAAAGGGGCTCCAGAATTTGAGATCAGGGCCAGCCAGTTGGCGCAATGTGACTTCAAGTAGGTATGGCTGACAAACACAAGGATCATTAATATCATGTACCTGGACTTTGTATTTGCCAATACAACACCCATATGTTTCAGGTGATGGAACCATTAAGATCAAAGTGAATACACATGCTATGAATCTCTCAAGCAAAAACACATCCAGGTGACATAAGTCAGCGATCCAATCACTAAAATGTCATAGACCTCTATATATAGATCTGTGATCACCGAGGCTATATATAAGTAAGTGGCAGTACCTCTTTGATGCCTACCAACAACAATATATTGATGTGGTGATGACCATCAGAAATTTAACATGCATTCCTCTTATGATGTGATGCAAATATGCACATCTGAATTGGGATCATGGGCACCATTGTTATAAGCAATTCCTCACTGATGGTCTACCAACCAAGTCCCACTGTCCACCAACGCTGGCACTCACTCTCCATTATCTGACATAGGTGGTGTTTTGGGAACTATTAATCCCAATGTGAATACATGGGTTGCTATATATAAGTAAGTGGCTGTACTCGCCTCGAATTATTACTAAAATTATAATTTGGATAACCCAATTGCTGAGCCTATATATACAGTGACTCACAAAACTGAGTCAATGTTTGGCACTTTTGGATTGTTTGTAGTGTATCTTTGGAGCCAAAGCAAATATAAACAAACAATTAGTGTATCAAATAAACTATGCTATCAGAACTATGTGAGAAATTAAAAATTATGTAATTCCAATCAGAACCCATGGAGATATATTCAATTTAAATCAGGAACTCATTGACTCAGTTTTGTGAGGGGGATCAGAAATATCAGAATCTGATGCTCCACCTATTGTATAGCAGCCAGCCCTTGATAGGTGGTCACTATGGGAATGTTATCTTTCATGGGAACTCAAATTGAGCTATTTAATAAGGGCTAACATTCACAATTCTCCAATGCATCCCACCTCTTCTTCTCAGAAAGAAAACATCCTCTCTCTAGCCAACAATGGCTATTCAACTTGCAACATTGCATCCAAACTTAGCATCAGCCAGTCCACAGTGTCCAGGACACTCAGGACTCTCCATCCCAACCAGGAATTCTCCTCTGGAGGTCATCCTACCAAGCTTTCATCCACCTCTCAGAGGGCCATCATCTCCCAAATAACCATGGGCAAGGCCTCCAATGCTGTCCAGGCCACCAATTACATCAATACCATCATCCCTAACCCAGTCTCCTCAGAAACAGTCAGAAGAGTCCTTGGGAAAAATTCATTTAAGGCTGTGGTAAAGAAGAAAAAGCCCTTGCTTAGTGCAAGGCACAGACAGAAGAGGTTGGCCTTTTCTTTGAAGCACAGGGAATGGACAGTGGAGGATTGGAAGAGGGTTATCTGGTCAGATGAGACTAAGATCAACAGGTTTGGGTCAGTGGGAGGCAGTGGGTCTGGAAACAGAAGGGGGAAGGATTGACTGAGAGAGAGGTGCAGGGAACAGTCAAGTATGGGGGTGGAAATATCATGGTATGGGGGTGCATGGGGTGGAATGGAGTGGGACATCTTGCAAAGGTTGAGGGGAGGATGAATGCTGATCAGTATGTGTCCATTTTGGAGGACCACATGCTCCTAGTCTGGAGGAGAGTGGGATTCCTGATGAGGAGGTCATCTTTCAGCAAGACAATGATCCCAAGCACACCTCAAAAAAGGCCAAGAAATGGATGGAAGACCACAATATCACTCTTCTGGACTGGCCCGCACAATCTCCAGATCTCAGTCCCATGGAGCATCAGTGGTTCACCTCAAGAGGGAGCTTGCCAAGTACCCATCACCACAAAGGGAGTATGTGAGATGTGGAAAGATCAGCAGAGGTGTGGAATGTATACCACCAGAGGTGTGTCAGAATTTATGAAGCATGCCTAGAAGGGTGGAAGCAGTGAATTAAGCCAAAAGGAGGTCATACCAAGTACTAGAATGCATTCCTGATACCCCTCACAAAACTGAGTCAATGAGTCCCTGATTTAAATTAATATATCTCCATGAGTTCTGATCGGAATTACATAATTTTTGATTTCTCACATAGTCCTGATGACATAGTTTATTTGATACACTAATGGTTTGTTTATATTTGCTTTGGTTCTACAGATACACTACAAACAATCCAAAAGTGCCAAACATTGACTCAGTTTTGTGAGTCACTGTATATAAGTACAGTGAGGGACAAAACTATTGCAATGTTTTGAACGTTTGAACTAATTTGTTAATAACCAGGCAGAATTGATTAAAATGTTTTGAAACTCATAAACAGGGTAGTATTATATGTAATCAATCTGTAAATAGAAGCACATTATGTAATACTATCCCATACCTTATATAGAGCCACTTTAGTAAGCCAGATGCATTGCAACAGTTTTGTCCCTGTCATTAAAAATATAGGAAATGGATATTACTAGTACTTGGTATATCCTCCTTTGGCTTCTAACAAAGTTTCAACCCTCCTAGGCATCCTTTCTATCAGATTCTGACACACTTCCTTTGGAATGTCCTCCCATTCTCTTTGTATTCTCTCCCAAAGCTCCAACATCCCACCAGGTATCTTCATGCTCTCCCAGCCTTCTTTGTGGTGACTCCAATGGGATTCATGTCTGGATACTGTGCTGGCCATGGAAGAACCTCCATTTCAGTGTCATTAAACCAGTTTGTGGCCTTGTGACACTTGTGCTTGGGGTCATTAATTATCCTGTTGAAAGATGATATCATTAGTGGTTTTACCATAATATTCCATGGTTCCCTGTAGTTCATCCTCCAAAATGGAATCAGAAAAGGTTCCCATCCATCCTTCCATCAATCTTGCATGCATTCCCCACACTGTCCCATGTCATACATCCCATAGCATCACAGAACCTCCCCCAAACTTCAGTGTTCCTTCCACATCCTATCACTGAGCCCCTCCCCTGCCTTTTCCCATCCCCACTTCTTCCCATCTGACCCCAACCTATTGATCTTTGTCTCATCTGACCATATAACCCTCTTCCAGTCCTCTACAGTCCAGTCCCTATGTGCTAATGCCCAGTCCAACCTATCCTTCCTATGTTTCTTGCTGAGAAGTGGCCTTTTCTTCTTCACTATAGCTCTCATCCTGGTCCTCTTTAGCTGCCTGGCAATGGTTTTAGGTGAGGCATGCTGGTTGGTGATACTAGAGAGTGTCCTAGGGACCTGAACAGCAGTTTCTGCCTTTCCAGTGGTGATTGAGTGTAGGGGAAAGCTTTGGTGGATGACCTCCAGCTGACTTGGGAGGGTGGAACAATGTTTGGAGTGTAGTCTGGAGAAATCTCTCGCT
>JAENRT010000003.1:520523-530602 GCA_032173475.1 Amanita phalloides | reverse complement strand
TGACATGCCAGAAGCAGCACATTACAATCTCTGGGGTACTTTTGATGCTGACCCCTGGTCAGGTCAGGTAAGATGGTGATAGCATAGATAGGGAGTGTGGGTGGGGTTCTTCCTTCTCTGTTCCGCCATGTCTAACAGTCTCATCCGCAGGTCACCAGTGATGATGATAGGCATCGTCCAGGCTTGGGTGTTAAGTGCTTTAGATGGAATTTACCACCCATTTAGAGCTGCATTCCCAAACAACTCGACTCGTTGAGTGCGCAACCACAGTGCACTGGTAGTCCATGTCAAAGACGGGATTCTCACCCTCTATGATGCTCCATTCCAGGAGACTTGTACACGGTCCAGCACAGGTTACACTTCTCTAGGTTACAACTCGGACAGACAAACATCTGCCAGATTTTAAATTTGAGCTTTTCCCGCTTCACTCGCAGTTACTAGGGGAATCCTTGTTAGTTTCTTTTCCTCCGCTTATTGATATGCTTAAGTTCAGCGGGTAGTCCTACCTGATTTGAGGTCAAGTTGGTCAAGTTGTCCCCATCCATATAAATTTATACAGACAGTCACAGTTAGACAGCAGAGAGAAGTGATATTGCTCCTGGCATTGATAGGTTTTATCACACCAATGGAGTTCAATGGCTTTTCTCCACTAATACATTCAAAGAGAGCAAGGCTATTTTTATTTGAAACAGCCTGCAACCCCCAAAAATCCAATACCTATCAAAAAAGCAGACAGGTCTTGAGAATTTAATGACACTCAAACAGGCATGCTCCTCGGAATGCCAAGGAGCGCAAGGTGCGTTCAAAGATTCGATGATTCACTGAATTCTGCAATTCACATTACTTATCGCATTTCGCTGCGTTCTTCATCGATGCGAGAGCCAAGAGATCCGTTGTTGAAAGTTGTACTTTATATTTAATCAAATCATCATTCTATAAACATGCAACTAGTGTTTAATAAAATGGCATAGACACCCAGATTTTCACTTTCTCAAAGACTGGTCAAGGTCTCTCATTCCCAAGTGTCTACAAGTGTGCACAGGTGGAATTGGTAATGACCAGAGACGTGCACATGCCCCAGAGGGGCCAGCGACAGCCTCAAGGTTCATTTCATTAATGATCCTTCCGCAGGTTCACCTACGGAAACCTTGTTACGACTTTTACTTCCTCTAAATGACCAAGTTTGATCAGCTTCTCAGCAACAAGGTGCCGTTGCCGGCTCCCCGAAGCCAATCCGGAGACCTCACTAAGCCATTCAATCGGTAGTAGCGACGGGCGGTGTGTACAAAGGGCAGGGACGTAATCAACGCGAGCTGATGACTCACGCTTACTAGGTATTCCTCGTTGAAGAGCAATAATTGCAATGCTCTATCCCCAGCACGACAGAGTTTCACAAGATTGCCCAGACCTTTCGGTCAAGGTTATTTGCTCGCTGGCTCTGTCAGTGTAGCGCGCGTGCGGCCCAGAACATCTAAGGGCATCACAGACCTGTTATTGCCTCAAACTTCCGTCAGCTAAACGCTGACAGTCCCTCTAAGAAGCCTGCAACCAGCCAAAGCCGGTCGGGCTATTTAGCAGGTTAAGGTCTCGTTCGTTATCGGAATTAACCAGACAAATCACTCCACCAACTAAGAACGGCCATGCACCACCACCCATGAGATCATGAAAGAGCTATCAATCTGTCAATCCTAGTCATGTCTGGACCTGGTGAGTTTCCCCGTGTTGAGTCAAATTAAGCCGCAGGCTCCACACCTGGTGGTGCCCTTCCGTCAATTCCTTTAAGTTTCAGCCTTGCGACCATACTCCCCCCAGAACCCAAAGACTTTGATTTCTCCGTAAAGGTGCCGAGTAACCCATATTAAGAAGTGGTTATGATCCTAGTCGGCATAGTTTACTGTGCCACACGGTATCTAATCGTTTTTTGATCCCTAACGCTTGCGTCTTGATCAATGAACATCCTTGGCAAATGCTTTCGGCACTAGTCGGTCTTGAGTCAATCAAAGAATTTCACCTCTAGCGACTCAATACCAATGGCCCGCAACTGTCCTATTAATCATTACGGCGACTCTAGAAAACCAACAAAATAGAACCACACGTCCTAATTCCATTATTGCCATGCTAATGTATTCAGGCACAGCCTGCTTTGAACATCTAATTTTTCTTTCAAGGTAAAGTCCCGGTTCCCCGAACCCGCAATAAAGGGCACACCGGCTCAACCAGGAGGATAAGACCCATCCAGACAGTACTGCGCCGTGAGGCGACCAACCCAGCCAGGCCTGAATTTCACTACGGGCTTTTTAAACTGCAACAACTTTTAATAACGCTATTGGAGCTGGAATTACCGCGGCTGCTGGGCACGCAGAACTTTGCCTCGGCAATTGTTCCTGCGTTTAAGGGATTTAAATTGGTACTCATTCCAATTATGGACCCAAAAGAGCCCCATATTGTTATTTATTGTCACTACCTCGCCCGTTGTCGGATTGGGTATTTGCGCGCCTGCTGCCTTCGCTTGGATGTGGGTAGCCGTTTCTCAGGCTCCTCTCCGGAATCGAACCCTTATTTACCCGTTACCCGTTTGAAACCATGGTAGGCCTCTATCTACGCATCGCAAGTTGATAGGGCAGATATTTGAATGACTCTTATCGCCAGCACAAGGCCATACGATTGAAAGTTATTTATGAATCACGCAAGGGAGCGGCGAGCGCGGTTGGTTTTTTGATCTAATAAATAACCCCTTCCATAGTCAGGGCTAAGTGCATGTATTAGCCTCTGAATTACAAGTTATCCATGTAGCAAGTTATCATCAAATAAACTATAACTGATTTAATGAGCCATTCGCAGTTTCACCGTATAATTGGTTTATACTTAGACATGCATGGCTTAATCTTTGAGACAAGCATATGACTACTGGCAGGATCAACCAGGTAACTACTTTCCTTCCTCACACACACACACACTCACCCCAACAAGGGAGTGCGTGCGCTGCGCACATGCAGTCCAATACTTGCAACTGGTTATTTCACAGTTGCTTTCCTGGCCAGGAGTTCGTCACTTATATTCCATCTAGCAAACTGACAACAACCTCAGTAAGCATTCAGCTAATGCCATGCAAAAACCTACTCAGCAAACCAAAGCCATTTATCAGATGGTCCTTGTTCCCCAATCTCACAATTTTCAAGTTCATTTCCACTTGTCACCAAATGGGCAACAAATGTCATGACCTTTAAAAAGAACTGCCAATAAACCAGGCACTAACCAATGTAGTAGCACCATTAGTTATGACGGATTCTCAAGTGGTTATCTGCTTCTGGCTTGGCCATCGGCAATTAGTCCACAACCTTCTTTCCACATATTCAAAGTCCTTGACTTTTGATGAGTAGAATGTAGTTCATACACTCAGACTCAAAGCCTTACTCCATTGTCCCAAACCAGTCTGACCTGAGAGACAGGCCTATCCTTGGTTCGGTCTTGGAAAAGCTAGCCATCCCCATAAGAACACTTGAGGCATACTAGACATGATGCATGAAGCATCTTGCTTTTCAACTCAAATACACAAGTTGAGAACTGGTTTTCAATGAACTTTGCCTCTTCTTGTTTATAGCCAACCTGGCCTGTTTGGTCATATTTGACATTTCCGCACCGAGGCGTGAGTTTTGGTGTCCACTATATCGCGCCTCCAGCATACAACACAGTTTTCACCCCCCATAAGTCCGCTCTGTAAGGCCAGCCAATTGACCAAGCCTAAGTTCGTCCTGCATTATATGCCCGCCACCAAATGCCACTAAGTGAGACTGCCAGTGAAAGCTTTGGCCTCTTCTTGTTCATAGCAAACCTGCCTGTTTGGTCATATTTGCATTTCCGCACCGAGGCGTGAGTTTTTGGTTGTCCACTAATGATCGCGCCTCCAGCATACAACACAGTTTTCACCCCCAAGCGCTCTGTAGGCCAGCCAATTGCACGCGCTAGTTCAGTCATGCATATATGCCCCGCAAATGCCCACTAAGTTGCGACTGCATGAAGCTTTGCTCTTCTGTTTATAGCAAACCTGGCTGTTTGGTCATTTGACATTCCACACGCGAGGTCGTGGTTTTGGTGTCGCACTATATGGCACCTCTAGCATCTAGCACTATTATGAGCCAGGTAACCTGCCCATACTATAGGCAAAGCACTCTGTTTGGTCATATTTGACAATTTCCACACCGAGGCGTGAGTTTTGGTGTCCACTATATCGCGCGCTCTAGCATTAGCATATTAAGAGCCAGGGTAGCCTGCCATACTATAAGGCAAAGCACCTGTTGGTCATATTTTGACATTTCCACACGAGGCATGAATTTTGGTGTTCCACTATATGCGCCTCTAGCATCTAGCAACTATTATAGCGCAGGTACCTGCCATACTTAGGCCCAAGCACCTGTTTGGTCTAGTCTTGTAGACTTTATCGCAGATAATGCTAAGATCTGTAGGCCATTTCTGTAACTGTCAGGCTCAGTAGGCAATAAGGTCCTGCGTGGTGGTTTCAGCACTGATTGGCGGGCAAAGGTACATGGCTTTGGTGATGTTGAGTGGCAAAATCAGTTCCATGCCATGTGTGATGTAGTATGGACTGTATCCAGTTGATGGATGGATAGTGACCCGTTTGGCCCAGAATACTGATGGTGTGACTTGACTCCACTTGGCAGTGTTGCCATCAGCAGCTTTGACAAGTGACTCGTGTATGTCTTGGTGTCTGCGCTCAACTATACCATTGGCCTGAGAATTGTATGGCGATATCCAGATGTGGTTGATGCCATATTGGTGGCAGAGGAATTTGAGCACAGCTACATAAGGTGTTCCATTGTCAGTGATGATGACTTCAATGGCACCATGTTGACACAGGATATCTTCGAAGATGAACTTGGCAATTCCCTCGGCTTTTTCTGACCTGAGCATATGATATTTGGGCCATGTGGACAATGAGCATCGTGCCTGCATGATGTAAGTGTATCCTCCTGACACTGGCATTTTCATGGTATCCATATGTACAATTCGGAAGAGACCTCCAGGCTCTGGTACTGTTGGTGGAATGTGAAGTCGCTGGACATTTCTGATTTGACAGTTATGGCATGAGTGAATGTACCACTTGATGTTGTTGTCAAGCAAGGGCCACCAGAATCGATCTCAGATGCATGCACGTGTTGCGAAGATGCCTTTGTGTCCCATGTCATCATGTGCTTCCCTGATTATTTGTAGCCACTTAGCATTGTCAAAAACAACTAGCTTGTGTTGGCAGTGATCATCTCAGTACCATAATCGGTCACCTTGAATGAAAAATCATTTAACCTTGGCGAGCCATTGGCGGAATCGGTCAGCTGGCATGTTGGCTGGTCATTTCGGGTCCTCAAGGTATTCTTTGATGCTTAGAATGTCAGCATTGTGGGTGATCTGCTTGTCGATCCTTGGCAACTTCTCAGAGGCGTCAGTGGTGGTTCTGTACATTGCTGTGATAGGCCGGGGCCTGAAGGTCCAGTTGGCGGATTCGATGCAGAATGTGTTGGCCTCGTCAATCCGATTGTCGGGGTCGGTTTTGTCTTGTGGCTCATCATCCACTGAGGCAGGGCACCTAGAGAGTCCATCAGCGGGTGTGTGGATCTTGGCAGATACGTGGCACAAGGTGAATTCGAAGAGTAGGATACCTGCAATCCATCTGTTGATCGTGTTGTTTGGTTGGACATCCGGGTTGTTAATCATTCCTTTGATGTACTTTGCATCCACTTCGACTATGAGGTTCCGAATGCCTATAATGAATATTTTCATGTCTTTGAGGGTGTGGAAGAGTCCGTAGAGTTCAAGTTTTGATTGGGAGTATCACTGTTCTCACTCGTTGAAGGTGATGGACCCATACCGGCTTGGGTAGCACTTCTTGTCATTGCCAATCTGTGAAAGCCAATATCCTACAGTGTACCATGATGAGTCGACTGCCAGGATAACTTCGTTGGATGACTCGTAGTCAAGACCTCAGATGGTGGTGCATTGGATAGCCAGTTGCTTCAGATTTTTGAAGGTGGCGATGTGGTGCGGTGTGAACTCGAACTTGGCATCTTTGCATAGGAGGTTTGAGAGGATCCTGGCGTGCTCAGCATAGTTTTTGACGTAGATGCGAACAGTGCTGAGAGTTCTTAGGAATCCTCACACTTCGGTTATGCTTTCAGGAACTGGCCAGTTCTTGATCTTCAATATTCGTGTTTCATTGGGGAGTTGTCCTTCATACGTGCATGTGTGTCCGACTATGGTGGCTTCTGGTATGCAGGAGAATGATTTCTTGCCTGAGAATGTGCCTCCAGCGTGTTTGACATGCTGAATTACTCAGTTAATGTTCTGCATGTGTTCCCACATGAAGTGTTGGATGCCTGGATTCTCTGGGATCGTCTCGTAGGTGCCGCCGGGCAGCTCGTAGCATGTCTTCGGACCCTTGCACGGGCAGTCATTGATGAAAGGTTTAGTGACATGGGGAATCTCATCTTGAAGGATGAATGTCAGGTCTCCATGCTGGATCTGCATAGAGTTCATATATCCCATTGGAATTGATGTGAGTTGGAAGGTGCCGAGTGGTGTTTGGAAGGTAGTCAGGTCTCAAGACTTGGTAGTGAGCTGGCGCTGATCAAAACTGACAAATAGGTCAAACATAGCATAACATGAATGCCCACCAAATGATTTGGCAAGTAGTTCTATGTTTGGTGGTTGTCCTGAATCTTTTATTGTGACAGCATTGAGCAGTTGTAGGTCATGGACAAGGTGTAGCGACTTTCTGTCCTTCTTGGTGATGCAAAACCATCGTGATTGGTATGATGAATTTGACAGCTTGTAGACTCCAGAGGTGATTTTGTCTTTGATGATCTTGATGACCTCGTTATATTTGCCGGGCAGAATCGGTATGTTCTTGAGTACCCAGGGCATGTGTTTGATCATCAGAATTACTACAGGGTCAAAGTAATCATTGGTGAACTTTCCTTTCTCTTCTTCAGTCCATGTGAAACCTTCTTCATGTATCCAGACAAGGTGGTGGACAAGCTTTTCTTCTTTGGCGGTTAGAAATCTGGTTGGGTTAATATTTTGGGCCTTCATTCATTCCTCAGTGTATCTTGTTCCTGGCGTGAATTCTGGTGGCTGTGTCGGCAGTGTGGGAAGGTTGGTGAGGGGATTGGATGGAATTTGGCGGACTATGTGGAATTTTTCTGGTAGCATGGTGGTGACTGGCTTAATGTGGTTGGCAACTTTCTTATAAGCTAGTGTTTCAGTGGTGGAAGCAAATGAAATTTCACAGGCAATAGTACTAGTATGTCTGTGGTAAGGTAAGAGTAAGTTTCTGCTCATCTTCAGTGCTGTCAGCATGTCCCTAAAGTGTCCCTCCGTCAGCTGGTATGGGTTTTCACCTTCTCCAACTGTGTAAATGTGCAGGGTGTCTTTACTCAGCTGAGCAGATTTGAGGGTTGGCAGTTTGGGAGGTGTATAAATGATTGTCGGAGTTAACAAACACGTAGTTGATGTAATATTTTGTTTTCTTAATGTAGGTATGTGCAGATCTTCAGTATGAACATGTTCAGCAGTTGGTGGTGGACTGTAGGTGTCTTGTCTCCATGGTGGGGATTCATCGACTATCAAAAACCCGTTTTGGCTGTGCCTCGCCTCGTTCTTGGTCATGTAATGAGGACTGTGGACGTGCTGGTCTCAGGACACGTAATCATGATGTCTTGATGCCTGTCCAGGTAGTTGCACATGATTGCTGAGAAGAGGGTAAAGAAGGGGTGGCCAAGCAAGACTTCATAGGGTGCATCCTTGACAATGTGGGCCTGGATGTTAACAGTTAGGCCTGCAACTGTCATGGTGAGGTTCTCAGTGATACTGAGAGTCATATTCGTCGAGCTGTTAGTGGTTTCCATCATGATCTTTCTTGATGTGGCATACCCTGACCCTGTGTGTTCCCACTTGTCCTTCCTGATGACAATTATTTCAGAACCATTGTTGACAACACATTCACATTGCACCTTGCCTCTGAGAATGCCGTCAATAGCTTGCAGGCTTTGGATTGGCTTGGTAGTCGCTAGCAGGACTTCCACAGTGTCTTCTGAGTCATCAGTTGGCTTGCTGTCAGTTGCTGTGACTTTGTTGCTGGATGCGGAATCCACATGTTTGGTGGTAACCAGTTGATGTAAGTCTTTCTGGATGGCCAGTGATAGCGCAACGATGTCCTTAGCCTGCAGGGTCACTGGGAGGCTCAGTAGATGATCTAAAATCTGCCTCGAGGTGGTAGTGTCGTCAATAGGCAAACAGAACTTGTATGTGGGCATGTCCTTTTCTTTTTCCTTTCCTTTCAAAGAGGAGGTGGCAGCTGTGTAGGGTTGGGCGGGCTGTCTGGACTTTGGGGTGAAGGTGGAGGGGGCTTTTCGTTGTTCAGCGGCATACAAGTCTGTGGTGTCAGTAATTTCCAGGAGATTGGTTGATGCAACACATGATTGCTGCGTGTTTGGCTGTGGGTTCTCCTGATGCCATCTGTCAACACATTCCTTGAACCATTGTCCATAGAACCAGTATGCCGTGTAGTTCAGTTCGTCACCATTTGGGAGCTGAATCCTTCCATCAATGATTCTGATCTTACCATCCCTGACATATTCATCACGGAGGCGGCACCAAGGTGTTCAGTGGTCTAGACTTCCACAGAAAATGCAGCCTTCGAAGAATGGTCAGTTTGGTGGTGGTTGCGAAGAGTGTTGGGTGTATGCAGTGGACTGGGGCGGTAAGGGCATGGGGGCAGGCAGACATGGTGTGGAAGCAGCTAGGAGTGCAAGGACAGGTCAGGAGCTGATTACGAATTGCACAGCGCTGTTCATGTCCTTGAGGCTATAGCCTTTGTTGGGCCTGTCATCCGGGCACTTGATCGTTAGCCAAGTAGTGATATCCGGCCTAACTTCAGTGGGGAATGCGGACATGTACATAATGCTCGCCTCGCACCTTGTCATGCGGTGCTTTGACATGAGGTAGTTTGCCATTGCTGAAAAGTCTTGATGGTATTCCACCAAGGTAGTCTCAGTGGTAACACCATTGGACTGGTACTTGTCCATGATAGACCAGAGGGCAGTGAGGGTATGTTGTCTGTTGGGCTGTGCTTCCAGATATGCCTCCTGAATAGCCTTCTTGTAATTGTCCCATGTTTGGTCGCCTGCAAGTGTGTCCCTGGCGGTGGTCTAAGTCTCAGCTGATTTTTCATCTGTGTAGTAAATTGCCCATTTGATGAGTTCTGCATCGCCAGAGTGCTGGCAATCTTCACAGAGCATTTCAACATCCTCAAGGTATCACTCAAGACTGCTGGTGGCACCCTCAAAGTGAGGAGCCTCCTTGCTGGATCTGATCAGCATGCACATAGGAGAGGTCGTGTTGGCCATGCTTGATGGGGCTGGTGATGGGGCTGATGGGGCTGGTGATGGGGCTGGTGGTGTCAGGGGCGATGGTGGCAATAGGGGTCTGGTTAGTCCAAACAAAGAGTAGTCAAGGGGTTCGCTTTTGTCCTGCGGAGTTGATGAGCCGAAAGGGGAAGGTGTCTGCAGTGTAAGGAACAACTCGAGATCGAAAAAGGAAGAGGAATTGGCAGGTGAAGCATCTCGCAATGGGAGGGGAAAGGTTCCGGGCTGAAGATGACCATTGTCATCTGTTGAGCTAGATGTTTCCTGGTCGGAAGCTGACAGTTTTGGTGGAACCAGTTCTACCTCGCCTGGTGGTGGCAGTGGTGTCAGAAGCTTCTGGGGCAACCAAGGCAGTGGAGGATGGTTGGGTCAGCAAGGCATAGACAGTCCTGCCTGTGGCTCTGAGGGCTTTGGCTGGCGTCTAGGTCCTAACTGTGATGCAAACTTGTCAGATGCCTTCTGTGTGGCAGAACGGTTTGGACAAATGACTTAAAAATTGACCAAAGAGCCCCTCATGGTGGGCTCCAGTTGAAACAGTATTAGTGAGGCCAACTTGGGGTGTCATTCAGCCAAAGGGGCTGCTATGGTCAACCAAAGTGTCGCCAAGGGTTAAAGCCCTCTACAAATTATGTACAGAGTGAAACC
>JAENRT010000003.1:504493-520498 GCA_032173475.1 Amanita phalloides | reverse complement strand
TTAAGTCACACTTAGCGGTTTATTCCCCCGGATCTGTTAGTGTGTGCTTGGAATTGCGACAAGAATACCCTGTTCATGCCAATGAATCATGGTTAATCCCTCCTTATCCCATCTTCCTGGCTCTGAGTGGTGGGTGCTGTTTTGCAATCATGCGGTAACATGAAATAGCGGCGGATTGATCATTGTGTGTTGAACAGTGCATGATCAATGTGTGATACACACAAATGTTCAGATGTAATTTATCTGCTAGAACTAAGGGTGAATTCATGTGAGATCATGAATGAACTCACACATGATCATGCATGATAACCATTTATTAGGTGCAACACCCAGGGACAATTTCCGCGGCTACTGGTCGACTTTTCCACTTGACTTCTACACACTGCTATTACAGTATATTACAAACCAGCAACTGCACCTTGATGTCAAACTCAGCTTTCCCTACTTTTATCAAACATAATCTGATTACTGGCTCAGGATCAGGCATCAAGCCGAACAGGGTCAAATAGCTGCCGAAAAAGCAGAGCTCGGTGCACCAGACACAATTATTTGCATTGTTAGCACACTGGCCGTCATTTCCACTGTTCTTGTGCTTTTTTATTCGCTCATTTATTGAGCTGCAATGCAGGTGCACTAGCCAAGCTGCAATCGCAGCCAAGCGCCGATGGTGCTGCAGAATGTGGTGGTGGCAAATGCATCACAACCTGCCTGCCATTCAGTGCTGGTGTTGAGGAGAAGTAGTATGAAAAATTGGGGGATGGACGTAACATTCCTCCTTCACTCCTAACCCTGATATGCACATTTGTCCACTTGACACCTTGCATTGCTTGTTATGACTTGGTGAGTGGCCAATGGCATCACACCTCTCCATTTTGGCACTGGTTATATGAAGGACAGTATTACTGAACATTGGTATAAATAAGGACAATGGCATGTTCTCCTTTCACCTCCAACCGCTGATTTACCACATTGGCCCGTGATGCCGATGCTTGTTATGACTCAATTCAATCACTGGCTCTTTCTTCCCTAGCGAGCAAACATGGATGGACCCCTGACTGGGAACTTGATGCCGTATAGTGTATTGCCCAAAACAGATTTGCGATCATCATCCTTGTTAAAATATTTCATCTGGCAATATTGTAGGCCAATTCATAATATAAGCAAGCTTTGAGTGGACATCGTCGCAATCGCACTACAATTATTGTCATTATCATCAGAATGATGAGCAGGCCAAAGTGATGGTGCAGTAGACAGTTGCATGTTTGGTCTTTTCTGAAACATCGTCAGTGCGTTGATTTTAGGAGGATTCAGTTGAAAAGGCAGCCTGGGTAGATGGGTGTGTCAGAGGTGTTATTTAGTATCGGAGGCGTTTCAGATTGAAAAGGCAGCGGGTAGACAGCATTGCAATCCCAAGTTTGAAAACAAAGAGTGATTTGTAAGGTCTTTGGGCTACTAATGCTACAAGCGGCAAGCCTTGAAGAGCTACGCGAACTATGCAGCTATTCTCTGAAGTTTAACACACAGTTTTGATGAGTGAGGATGATGGAACAAAGAGAGGAATGATATGAGCATATGCGATTGGTGACACCAAGCTGGTGGAGCTCAATGGGAATCATACCAGTAGCAGACAACTCAATGTCAAAAACAGTTTAATTATGTAGGAACCAGAGAAATCATGATGACAGGACCTCCAAGCACGAGAACCTGTCACTACCCCCAATGACTTCCTTCAATTACACCAACAACTTCAAATTGCCACACACCCTTATAAGTTACAGCCCCCAGCGTTATGTGAAACAGAAAAATTATTCTACTGTGAGTTGTGCAAGCCAGTGGAAGTGCAGGGCTGTGATATATCAACAAATGAAGTGCGTACGGGCACCAACAATGTGGATTGGCGTTCATCCATGTTGGGTTCATTACATATCTCTAGCTGCAACCATGTCCTGACCTATGCCAGGGTGGGTTGGGCTACACAAGTCGCGGTCCTGCCGTGTTGACCATTGGACGTCTGTGGGTTCATGAATGTGCGGCTTGCATTTTGCATGAGGCATGTTTTCCCCAGATATTTGATGCCAAAGCTATTTCATGCATACACTGGCATAATTGCCTCGAGTTAAGATATCTGTTGGAGTGCCACCTTTTGGGACAGCTCCTTCTCATAAACACTTTTATCTCTGTTACGGTGATGATTGCAACTAACCATAGGGACATTTCTTAATTTTAAACCTCATATCATCAACTGCCGGCATGGACAGCCTTTTCTATTTCGTATAACTACCTTCACATTTTCCTTTCTAGGTCGTTTACAGTCATCTTCTTTTTCGTCTCATTAGGTCTCTAAGAAACGATATATAAACCCTCAATGTATTCTCTCTTTCCTTAAAGTTCCAATTTAATCTTGGAATCATTTGCCCTCGTCATTAATTGAACGATTTGAGTCGGCTCACTCTTCCCATCGTCGCGCTCATTCTCTATCTCGTCCTTCATCATCTCAGACTTAGATGTCGGAACCTTTGTCCAGTAGACTGGGAACAGACCAGATCTGCTTGTCATGTCTCGACTCTAAATGCGATCGCTCGCAGCGACAGTCGATCTTTAACCAACAAATTGGAACTCAGACCCGCTCAGTGTATCTCACTAGGCACCCATACAATCTGAACGAACCTCCATAGCGAGGTATTGAAGTTAATACACCATTGAAACCCCGAACTCTAAGCAGAGGCCCGCCCGCCGAACGATCGTTTCTTTTTAATCAGACAAATACCTATCTAGATTAAACGAAAGTTAGTTTATCCCTGGACACCCGAGAAGGTTGGCGCTATCTAAATCAGGAACTTTAGGAAGACAGAATCTCGCCAGTACCCGTCGAATTTCTTCGAAGAGAGAAGAACAGGAAGGAGACCCATTCGACGCCACAACCAGCAGACTTTGGATACAGTGCGGAAACGAAGCACAGGGCGACCAAGACAATTCACTTGCCCCTACATAGGAACCAGAACGAACCTCGGTGGGAAAAATTCTGTAAGCATACAATCTTGATAGGAAGACGAATACAAGCCGCTTACTCCGAATTTATTGCTTTGGGAAGAATAAAGGAAGAAGAAAACAGATCAATCGAGTTAAACCCGAACAAGCACCAGGACTTGAACCCCCCAAAACCGAACCAAAATGCAACGCAGCTACTGTCCCGAAAGGAGATATAAAACCGACAACCAGATTACATAGTCACAGGAAAGAGAGTCAAGGCACGCGCCTTCATTGACTCGCTGAGGCACCCTTCTTTCGAATTAAAATCCCCACAACTATGAGAGAAAACACGAGAAAAAGATCAGATTATACCCTCCATGTCTTTGTCTGGACCCAGCAAATTAAACGATTACTGGCAAAGGGATTATTCGAACTGAATTAAACGATGAAACGTCGACAATAGACTGGCCAAGGATACCCCCTCCAGGAAGAGCATTCCTCACCATTCGGGAGAGAAGTAAACAGCGGCCAGTCAGGGCCCTGACAATTTAGACACAATCTCGTAGACGTCCGGAGGCGCATTCACGTCCCGGATATATCTCGAACAGTTTCGATGTCGACATAGACATCAGGACTCACAGGGATTAACCGCACAATAACAAGGCTTATCAAAGATTACCTCACAAGCATCGCCTGAAAAAAGTTCTCAAGGCGCTACAGGATACCACTGCATGACAGACGTTTACATCAAAGCAGAAAACCTTTCACAAACGCAATGGCGGGAAACTATGCGGATCTCATGGGAAACGAAACAGGATCTGGAACACGTTTTCCTTTTAATTAACCGAAACACAACCGACCGGATCTACTAGGACCATCCCAGGCCCTCCCTTTGGACAGCTTAGCGATGAGCAGAAAGAAGAATACAGGAAGATCGGGGCAAGTGTTTCAGAATGTGGAACACTAAGGACACATCTCCAGGATTGCCCTAAACGTAAAAATCATCCCCAGCAACATCCTCTTCCAGAAAACAAAAAACATCGACAGTCCACCGAAGAAGCAAAGAAGACCTGGAATCCGATGCACAAGAAGACTCAGCGAGCATGAATCAAAGCATGCCCAGCCAGCGATCCGTTGGATATGTTGTAATTCAGCTGATAAAGAGGTTTTTAATTCGGAGGCTCAGACAGCAGTGATACTTCCATAGAACAAGGACTGTTGAACATTAGCACTCGAACTCTTAATAGTAAAATCGAACAATAACAAAAACGAATTTTCTCATTAACCGTCAATCACCCAACCTACCTCGCTGAAACTTCGCCCTAATCGATTGTGAGCGGAAGCGAAATTTCATCGATGACAAAATAACACTAAATTCTAGATCAAGGAAAACTAAACAACCAATTTAAAGTTTGAAACGCGAGTGAACAATTAATCTTATAATGGAATGATCACGCGACTATGTCCTAAATCCCATTACTGATTGCAAGGCAAAAATCCACAGTAATCGATTCCTTATCACTAAGCCGTGATCAGAAGTAAACTCGGAATCCCTTGGCTGGAAGAAAATAATCCGACAATTAAATTGGCGAAGAAATAAAAACAGATTCATTTTAATGATGAAAAAATGACAAAAACGACTATGCAAATGCGCCTTGACACAAACATGGGAAAGAAGACGAATATTGGATCAGAGTAAAAACACGTACCTCCAGCACGTGGAACATTCAGAAAATAAACAAAAAGATCACCAACGATACTTCTTCAGATAATCTATAAACAATGGGAATCGGTATTTTGAAAAAAAACAGCGTCAGAACGTTTCCCTTCTAGTCGACTATTGGGATCCATGCTATCGAAGTTAAACAGGCGTTTCTGCACCAAAAGTTAGCAAATATATCCATTATGCGCAAAGAAACAAACACATCACTTGATGAATGGATCGAAGATACAGTTTAGGGAAAAAATATATCAGACCATTCGAAATCTCCCCAGCTCGCATTTCTTCTTGTCTGTCTAAAAAGGAAAGCGGGAGGGCACTGCGGACCATGCCAAGCATTACCGTATCTAAAACGAATGACAATCAAAAGTGCATACCCTTACCATGCTGGTGATCTGACTTAATGCACGAAACTATCTGGCGCCAATATTTCACAATTAGACCTCGATGCGGGGTACAAACAATGTTCGCATTAAAGAAGGACATGAATGGAAAGCAGCGTTCATCACCAATCGCAGATTGTAGAACCAACTGTTCATGTTCTTCGGACTCTGCTGAATCACATGTCACATTTCAACCATGATGAATCGAATACTCCGGATTGATAAACGAGGTATGGCTAGTCATTACATGACGATATTCTGATCTGCGCACACATACAGAAAACGGAATTAGAAGATCGTACAAAACGCATACTATTCGGCTACAAGAAAACTACTATTCTGAAATTGGGAAAAATGCAAATTCGGCGTAACAAGAATGTTGAGTTCTAGAATGATCATTCACTCACCGGACGACTATACAAATGGACCCAGTCAAACTCTGCTGGAATCGCAGAATGGGCCTACACCAACTACTGTTAAACAAGTACATCTTCCTCGGATTTGGAAACGTTTATTTCGTCGTTTATTGGCAATTCGCCGCCATAGCAAAACCTTGTCTAACCGATTTGACAAAGAAAATCAGAGGAATTTACATGGACTATCAAGAAGCGTATCAAACCGCCTTGTAGCATGTCCCTCAAACCCGCTTCGCCTCCAGCCTGTTTTACAATGCCAGAGCGCCGTCTAAAACCATTCATCTTGCAAACAGAGTGCCTCAAATAAGTGCAATAGGAGCAGTGAAAAACAAGCGGACACAAACTGAAGCGCGTGTCCACCCTTGTGGTATAATTTCACAGCCCTAACACCAAACGGACAAACCTACTCAAATCTTATGATCGAGAATTACTAGCAATCGTTAAAGTGCACTGGCAACCATGGAACATCTTCTTCACTGCGTTTCCCACACTCGCACACTGATTCATTGTGATCAACAAAAATTGTCCATACATATCGCGAGCGCCAAAGACTCACCCTCGACAAGCGACGAGGTCAATCATTATTATCAGAATTCACCTAAGAATCAGAACATGTACCTGCAGACGAAATGTTTGCAAGCCGATGCACTTTCTCGCAGACACGATTCACTATGGGAATATTCGGAACAGCAACAGAGGACATAGTAGTCCTCCCGGCAGAACAGGTTTATCGACCTCATCATATGCGAAATTTAGCAATGAATTAAGAAAGCAATGGCACACTGACAGATTTCTGCGTCGCTATTTTCCGTCGAAAGTAACTCCAAACACATCTGCTGCCTCGACAATTAAAAACTCCAAATTACAAGATTGGACGCATAATCATGGCATTGTTTATATCAAGGGAAGACCGTAATACCTGATAGGCGATCTTCGCACATCACTAAATTAAAGACACCCATGAAATCACCTTCATCTGGACACTCCTGGTCGATTTAAGACATTAGAGCTTGCGAAAGCGCTGATTCACTGGTGGCCAGGAAGGCATAGGCAAACTAGAAATGGTTCGAAGCTTTGCGCCATATGTCAACAAATGAAAGTCAATACTCCACCAAACTCTCCAGCATTATACCCAATTCCGTTCCAAACTACTTCGTCCTTTCCAACAAGGTTACACTGACTTCATTACCGATCTCTACCCATCTCAGAAGCTTTTGACTCTATTCCTGCGTCACGGTGGACCATGGTCTTACAAGGGGGTAACTTTTACACACCCTGTAAGAGAAAACATGTCGAACGCCCCTGGAACAAGCAAGACATTATATTTTTCTGAAGAATCTTCAAGACGGATTTGGGACTTCCTGACGTCCTCATCTCTGATCCGAGGCCCCTCAATTCGCAGCAAAAGTCTTTCCAAGAAAATTCGCAAAAGCGTATTGAGAATCGATTCATAGCATGAGCACAGGCAATCACCCCTTCAAACCGATGCGAAACAGAGCGCAGTCAACAGAGCTGAAATATATCTCTTCCGGGATGTTCTGTACAAAGAACCCGCACAAATGGAAGATCATCTCTCTCACTATTGCAGATTTGCAGCACAAAAACAACCGATATCACGACACTGTGAGGCATCCCCATTCGAACTAAGTATTGGAACAGATCCAAATCGCCATTCCAACAGCCTCAATCAGAATGAAACACACCGCCTGCCTGAAACCGCTACAACTGTTACAGAAAGCAAGAAAGTTACAGCCGCTAGCACACATGAAACTAGCTCGAACAAATCGAGTCGCGCCCGAAACAGAGACAAATCAATTTAAACTGAAAAAGCCGACAAAGTCGGTAGACAAGCAGGAAACCTGCGCATTCCATATGAATCAAGGAAACTAGCCACCGAAACGAGAGGACCCTTTCCGTAATTGAACAAGGCATGGGACCAGTGACATACAAACTGAAACTCCGAAACAATGCGAATTCAAACCCCCGTGTTCATGCCTCCACTTCTCATGCCATACAAGAAATAGAATACAGAGACGAATATGTGAAAACCACCTCCTGATGTCATAACACGGACAGAAAGAAATTTGAAGCTAGAAGAATTCTCACACACCATGGCTGACGGGGCGCAGGTTACCACCTCCATAGTGAAATGGAAGGGGTACTGGACACGAACGACAACCTTGTGGGAACTCGAGCGAAGAACCTAAGTCCAATGTGCCGGAAATCCTTCCAGCAATATAAGAGAGAGAGAGATGGTTGTAAAAAAAACGCCTCATGCAACGATTATTTCAATCCATATACTTGAAGCAAACCCATCTCATAAACAAACTACATGCCGCCCCCCCATCTCCGCTATGCATCAACCGAAAGAACTGTGGGAATCTTAGCGTCAGTTATTTTTCCTGGACCCACAGCCCACATTCCTACTTCAAGACGACGGTTCTCATCCTACTAGAACGCCGATCAATTCATCTATATAGTCTTGTATCAAACAGCACCCCGAATTATCCACATCCCTAAGAAACGCCACACAACTAAACACTCCACCCGTCTGCGTTGACCCCTGGTTCGAAACCACGAAACACGACGAGATATTGGCCGAAAATACTGAAGCTGCCATACCATTTGATAACTGGGCTAAGTTACCTGCGCAAGAAGATAATTCGGGCAGTGACCTCTACTACTGTCCTCAAAGGACGTTCAGGAAACCGCATTCCCACATCAGGAAACCCTCCTATGTCCTCATGATTACTTTCCCCAACTAAGGTAACTAGAGAACGTCGCAGCATCAGAAACCTGTAGATCAATCCTGAGCCGAAGGAATTATCTCTATCCTTCATAGAGAATAAAGCAATAGACAAGATCCGGGTCCGAACCCGAAAAGCAGTTACACTATCATTAAAGATGAATTATCGACACCAGATTCCCAGCATCTATAAAACGACCCAACCAGACCCTCCAACTCAAATTCTCTTTCATCATTCAAATTGTTATTCCTCCCCATCTCGCTTCTTCCTCTACGCCTCCCTCGAACTGCGCGCCAGCCACTGGTACACCCTCCCTCGCCGACCTACAGCGAGACCGACCCCCTTCGAGGTTCTTCAAGTGACCACCAACCCATCACCACCACAATCGACGATCAGGACCTCCACGATCCACCCGCCGGAACTCCCTACCCCGCCACCAAAACCCACCACCCCCATCGCCGAACTCACCCACCCCCTCGTCTTCCGACCCCGGAACACCGCCCTCTGAAGAAACTCAGCAATGCCCCCCTCGCCCCTCCCGTTCTTCTAATACAACCTATTCCCGGCCCCTCGAGAATATACACCCACCCTCACACTCCAGACCGGACCCCCACTCCTCTCCTACAAGAATGGGATCGCACGCCGAGAACAGGTGCGCAACTTAAAAAGCGTCATTCAGACCTTTACAGATGGCGGGTGAAACGGCTTGCAAAAGAATCAGAAACATTGCCAAGTGGCTGAGCACGGCAAGACCAGGCGCGACGATCCTTCTGACTGTAGAAGTCGGTGAACTTCTCGCCATACAAAGGCCGGTAAGTTTACCGGTGATGATTGAACCAACGTAACGACATTACAGCGTCTTATTTAACTCATCTCACTCTACTGCGCACCATGGACAGCCTTTCTTTTCGGAACTACCTTCACATTCTCCTTCTCAGATGTTCACAGCTTCGATTTCCTTTTTCGTCTCGATCTGCCTCCTAGAAAACATTATTAAACCCCTCATGTATCTATCCTTTCTTTAGTTCCAATTAACAATCAATATCTTGCCCTCGGTTTTGAAACTGATCTTGACAGCGCTCCTTCTTCTCTCATCGTGCATCATCCTCTTCTGTCCTCTTCATACATCAGACTTAAGACGCTCAGAACCTTTGTCCAGTAAGACTGCGAACAGGACGAGACTCTGTTTGTCACTGTCGACTCTAGAACGGATCGCGTCGTTGACATCGCAGCAACAACTCACCGTACCTCTACACAGCTGCAGATAAGCGTCTTCTCTTCGTAGCTGCCACCACTACGCTCGTTCTGCCACATGCTTCGCATCTACTCCACAATGGCTTCTGTATATATGTTGTAATGTGCCAGTTCTGGCCTATGTTGGAACCAGACCGAAACAGACTCACACTCCCCGCAATACATCTCCAGCACACCTTCAGCCAATCAACGCGCCAGCGACTCCACACTGCTGACCAACCGTCTCTCCACGAAGCAAGCCAGTGTCTAACTCATCATATCACAGTCTGCGCGAGATACACTCCAGCAATACTCTCCACATCCCAGCCACCCGCTGACACTCGCACTTACATAGGACAGGACCAGTACACCATCCGCGGCCACACCCCACCCCAGCCCATCACTACATCTGATCTATTCGACTTTCAAAGGACAATAGATAACGCCATGGACCACAGGACTCAGTGCAGGGAGCTTTCGTCACACGTAAGCCTCGCTGCATAATAGACATAAATACCCTTCTTTGTTTCATAGTTTGAGTATGCAATCTACACCCCTTGCCCATCTATGAGTGCCCAGCTACCGCTTTCCTCTCGCCATGCTTGCTCCTCACACTGCCTTGCGTGACTCATCATCGTTGCCCCCTCATTCATCACTCCTCTTTGCGTGCTGTCTCGCCAACACAATCAGCATACTAGAGTCCGCTCAATCACTACATCTCGCCTTTCGCACCGAGTCCGAACTCCCTCCTGCTTCCTAGTAACGACTCACCCAATCTACTTACTCCCTACGCCACCAAGCGTTGGTGCGGCCTGGCTACAGAATCTCAATAGGGTAACACACTGGAGGCAACCACAACGATGTCGCCGCGTCGATAAACATCATGAACAAAATGAATTCCTAGCAAAGTCAAAACTACATTGCCTAAACCCATGCCTCCGCCGGTCTTCCCGTGCTTGAGCTTCTGTGGATTCATATATGGCAATTGCCTTGTGAGGACGGCGTGAAGACGGGAAAGTGGGTGGCGGGCTTGTCTCAACTAAAACTATAACACCGCATGGCACTCATCGGTCTTAGTCAATAGCATTACTCTATACCACAGGCGCCGCGTCCCTACTACGACCGATTACTAATTATACATGCCCAATCCCACCATCACCTGCAACGAGGCCGAACTATCGACTGAAAACCGTATGAACCCTTCCTTAGAAGCATGCTACAACTAGAGCTCTTACGAACCACGGGCAACGTTCTGACTACCTCCCCCACTCTATCGATCACTCAATCTAACCCATCACTGTCTCGATCATATCTCATTCACCATACCTCATCCTCAGCCCTTGTCCATTCCCATGTTTGCCTACTATCATTTAATTCGAAGAGGTCCTCAAGCGAGTCAATGAAGGCGCGTGCCTCGACTCTCTTTCCTGTGAATACTGTAATCAGTTGTGGTTTAATATCTCCTTTCGGAGCAGTAGCTTCAGTTGCCATTTCTGGTTCGGTTTTCGGGGGTTCAGGGTCCTTCGGTGCTTGTTCCGGCTCTAACTCAGATTCGATCTGTTTCTTCTCCTTATATTCTTCCCAAAGCGATACAAATTCCGGAGTAAGCGCATTGTATTCGTCTTCGCTATCAAGATTGTATGCATTACAGAATTTTTCCCACCAGGTTCGTTCTGGTTCCTCGGTAGGGGCAAAGTGTAATTGTCTTGGTACGTCCTTGCCTTCGTTTACCCACTGTATCCAAAGGTCTGCTGGTAGTGCGTTGTAATGGTCTCCTTCCTGTTCTTCTCCTTCGAAGAATTCGACGGGTACTGGCAGATTCTGTTTCCTAGTTCCTGATAAATAGCGCCAACCTTCTCCGGTAGTCGATGGATAAACTTCTCGTTTATCTAGATAGTATTTCTGTCTAAAAAGAACAGATCCGTTCGGGGGCCTCTGATTAGAGGTTCGGGTTTCAATGGTGTATTACTTCAATACCTCGCTTGGAGGTTCGTTCGATGTATGGGTGCTAGTGTAGATACACTGAGCGGGTCCTGAGTTCCAATTTGTGTTAAGATCGATGTCCTCGACGCAATCCATTCTAAGTCGACAGTGACAAACAGAGTCTTGGTCTGTTCCCAGTCTACTGGACAAAGGTTCCGACATCTAGTCTGATGATGATGAAGGACAGAAGAGGATGAGCGCGACGATGAGAAGAGGAGCACTCAAGATCGTTCAAAATGACGAGGGCAAGATTCAATTAAATTGGAACTAAAGAAAGGACGAATACATGAGGGTTTATATACTTTTTAGAGACACATGAGACGAAAAAAGAAAGAAGCTGTAAACGACCTGAGAAAGGAAAATGTGAAGGTAGTTACAGAAAAGAAAGAGCTTGTCCATGGCAGTAGATATGAGTTAAAATTAAGAAATACGTCCTTACGTTGCAATCATCACCGTAACGAATGTGCACAGGGGCATGAGAACATGGTATGAATGCAGACTGGGTTTGAGTTGCAGACAGGGGGGAATTGATGTTTATTTGTATGTAGAGGAGTTGTGGATGGTGAGTCGCTGGTGTGGCAGGTTTTTCAAAATCATGTCTGACCAGGCTGGAGAGGAGTCCATGGAACAGCTCCAGGAATGACCAGGACTGGAGAGGAGTCCAGTGGACATGTGGGGAGTGTAAAGTACTGCCAGTTTGGACTCCCTGCACCAGCTGGCTGGGTAGTGGCAATGGTGAGCAAGGTGTGAGGCTGTGGAGGCGGAAGAAGAATGTTTGGGTGCATGTTTGCTGATGATGTTGGTGTGCGGGAAGACAGCACAGTGATGCGTGATGGTTGCCTTCACACACCTTCCATTGTATGGAATTGAGCAGCAGAAGCAGCCAAGACCTGCACTGATCAGTAAGTGATTAGATTCTGTAATGAAAGTGTCAAGCTGATCTTGTTCCCAGAGGACCTGCCATCATTCATGGGAAAAGGGGCCATTACCAAATTGCACCTCAAACATGATTATAGTGCTGAATTCACTTGTCAGGCAATGCGTGGACAGGGAGTTGAAGACATTCTTCCAAGCTGAATGTCATTTGATATATTCATTCTTTGCCAACACAAAAAGTGAAGCTGCCTCAAGTATCTTTGAGGCAACAACAAAGGTGCTGGACATCATCCAAGGCAGCATGTATGTTGAATGTCCCTAACTGTCCCCATTCAGTGAGTCAGGAGCATAAATTGATTACAAGGCGAAAGTGTTTTCAGGTATCAGTTCACTCTCCACAATGTTGTTCACCAGCATGAGAAGGCCAGAGTATCAGCATGTTCAATTGACAGACACATGCTTGATCAGACAGGTGGGGTTCTTCAAGATGAAATTCAAGTTTGGTGTGGATTGATGAGGCACATAGAATGTGCTGGACTGTTTGGGCAACTTTATCAACAGGGCAGTGCAGCTGTGTCATAATATGCACATGATGAATGTGTGTACTGTGACACCATTATTTACAAATGCCAGAGGGTGGGGTCTGCATCCATCAAGTTTGGATACCAATCTGCCTGGATACTTGTATTTACTTCTCACACCTTGCAACATTATCAGGTGTGTTTGTGTCTGTCCAAAAAATGTTGGAATACTTACTGAAGCCTACTAACCCTTCCTTACCTATGGTGTTCAGACCAATGTGCCAAGGTGAGTTTGCATCCATCCAAGTTGAACCCACCTACTGACTGCTGATTGCATCTCCTTGCATGCTACATTGCATGTCAGTGATGTGGACTCTTGGGTCTTGTGATATTGCAATGCTGGTGCACACCAGAACTTGGAGACAGTGATTGCTGTGGATCAAAGAAGATCCAAACTTGATTCGACAGTCATGTGGTTGATTTGCTTGTGACAAGACCTCAAAGCAGTTTGAATAGTCAGCCAATAAACAACCTTGCAGCTGTACAACCTGCACATGATTCCTGTGCATTTGCAAGATGGGAACTGAATTGCTGGCAATAAACCAACACATTTGCAGAAGTTTATACTACTACAAACCTCAAACATGGTTGTGTCACCCAATTGGTACCAGTGATGATACAGGAAGTCTTCCCAACATTTGCCTTGAAGGAAAGCAATGGGATGCCAAGCCAGAATAGCTGACTTCTATTTCGGGTCTCTCAGATCTGGAAAGACTGGTAACCAGACTGGACACAACTGATTAAGACTGGACTGTTGGTCTCAGTCTCAGGCACCATTGACTAGTCTGGTCTCCAGTCTGCAACTCATGTTCAGATGTACCAGAACTGAAGAGGACAGTTGAGACTGGTTGCAGGACCAACAACTGTCTCATAACCGAGGCATAGTTCTACAGTATTGATACATGTATCTTTAGGAGATAAGGATGCAGGGTTGGGAACAAATTGTGAATCAAATAGTTGAGCAATGTAAAACATGTTGAAGCATCATGGCAAACAGGTCGCAGCAGAATAGTAGGAGCTAAGTAAGTGGAAACACTTACTTGCTAGCTGTTAAGTGGATCTCTTGGAGTAAAGAGGATGTAGATTCATGTCTACCTCACAGGATTTATATATGTCTAATCTACAGAGTTGGTGCCGTCCGGAGTTCCATTCTATAATAGCACAGCTGTGGATTCTCTATTGTGGCTTTATCATTCCTACAGTTCATGAGACTGTACAGGTGCTGTGCCAAAGAACAGCAATGCACAGTCAATGCACATGGCTATCACTATTGTCTGAGTATGAACCAGATGTCAAACTCGTATAATATCTGCTCCAACTCTATAATAATATCCATAGGTTGTAAACTGGAGTTCATGACATTAATTGAAGCGATCTGAAATTGTTATTCCCATGGTCAGAGTTGTGTGGAGACACTCCAGAACTCTGGACTTACAGTATGGAGTTCCGACCCAAGTCCTTATTAATACCAGACTTAGGTAGGAATTCAACACTCCCCCTTCATGTGAGGATCTCAATGCCAATTTTATTCTCTTTAACTCTTTAAACTTTTGCCAAGTCAAGTTTTAGTTAAGATATCAGCTAATTGATTCATTTGTGGCGAACATATGAATGTTAACATCTTTTCCTCAACACATTCTCTAAACATAATGATAACAAATATCAATATGTTTTTTCTATGTTCTTGGGCTGCGATTCTTAGCTAAGAATATTGATCCTCTGTTATCAACATTTAGAAATCAATATCTCCAACATTGAATCCAGTCTTTGAAACAAGGATTTTATCCAACATTAATCTATGTGAGCAATCTGATAAGCTCATGTAGTTCAGCTTCTGTGGATTGTTTGACTTTATACTATATTTTTCCTTATTTTTCTATATTTTATCTGGGAGGCCTAGGACACAGAGACTTATACCAATAAGCATAGGGGCTTAGGGGATCCATTATGGAAGGACTGGTTAGGTAAGCCATGGGTGGCTTACGAAGGTTTAGGCATAGGGGTCCGGAGTAGTCTAGCTATGGAGAGGTCTCAGGCTGGTTGCTGAATGTGCATAGCCTTCGGGGAGTGAGTCTGTGTGCACAGACCATGGCTGAGGTATATAAGGAGGTGTGTCTTAGGTTAGGAGTCTAAGACTCTAAGATAGTTTGCTCTCACCCAGCTACTGGTCTACGTGTCATCATCTTGTCTCCATCATTTATTCCCTCTGAGACCTGGGGTTTGTGTGGGATCCATCCATAAACATGGATTGACAGAGCAACAGTTTTCTGTTTTCTGGAAAAAATCCAACTAATTGGAGCCCTGCCAATAGAACAAAGATTGTGTTACAAACCCATTGAACATTTTCATTTCTTATGGTCAGCCACCTTCCTTTCCTGACTATCTATGCATCCCACCCTCCTTCTATGATTATGCAAATGTCACTGCTAACAAAGCTGACACTTTTCACTATGACAGTATGCCTACCTATTTCTTTTATACTCTATTGATCATATGTTTGATCGCACTATGTGATAATCATTCTCTACAACATTATTTACCTTTACAGACAGTAGGTTCACATATAAATATAGAGTTGTCTTAGGTGCAACCTTAGTTTACTTAGCTTGTAATACACAAACGTTACATCTCTGGGAATCTGCTAGTATCTGGTGAGATATGTCAAGTCATTGTTCAAGCGCATCTGCATCCACCGCACTTCAAGCCTGAGTTCTCCTTCTATCAGACTTTAGTGCTGTCTACTCAATCACTGTGTTCGCCAGACTTCATTTTATTGCTCCGACAAAATCTCGTGGCATAAACGTCATTGTTTAGATTGGACCCAATTGACTTGTCATCATAACAATTTTAAGTCAAACTTACCAAGACAGCTCAAAGTACCAGCTTGTAGTGCACAACTGTTGAACTTCCAGACTGGTTGGTAAACCAGACCCTATTTCAAGATTTCAGGAGTACACCGAGGAGCTCCACCACCCAATTAAAGCTACTAGAGGGATCAGAGGAAACTATGTTCTTGACAGACTTCAGATCTACCAAGGAACCTGTGATCAGATCTGGAAATACAAATCAGACAATGTCCTTCGTTGCATCCTCTTT
>JAENRT010000003.1:438455-494077 GCA_032173475.1 Amanita phalloides | reverse complement strand
GTACCCCCCTGCCTGCTAAAGTTCACCAGGCCATCACCATGCACGCCTGGCGGCCACGTTTAGGCTTTTAGCCATGGTCATCCAAGTTCATTTGACCTCCCCTCACTTGTCAGTGCATCACGTGTGCAAGACTTAGTTATTTTCCGCATCGCATCTCGCCTGCTGCTTACTCCTCCTTCCTCACTGCGCTCATCTTGTCTCCCTCCTCGCCCCGCCATCTCCCTGTGTGCGCCCCTCCTTCTCACTCGGCCTGTCTCCAGAGTAACCTGCCCGCCTCTGTCCTGCATGCCCCTCCTAGATCGCCACCATATCGGCCATATCGTGGTCTTGAATTGAAAATTTTGAAGTCGGCGCAATCAAAAGTGGGTATATGCGTGGAACTTTTGTTCTTTTGACACTGACACAACAGATTTGGTGATTCTTGCCAGCCAGGACGCAGCTACTAGTACTCGTTACAATCAACGACTAACCAGAACTTGAAACGCTCATAAATGAGTGAGTCCCAAAGCTTTCCTGAGCCCTTCGGGATGATCTGAACGACCATGGCCTGTCAAACACAGACAATGGGCATTCAGTCAACTCAAATTCGTCAGAACACGGATGAAGCAGTGAGTCTTTCACATGACTGGAACAATCTGACTATCGAAACCGCAGGAACCCAACCATCAGACTCACGTCGTTCTGTAACCTCTAGCAAGCCTGTCGATAAGCGCGCGGCCAGTCCTCTCAGCAATTTCTCGGATGAAGACGGTCGCACTGAATCACGCATACGGCCCAAGGATCAGCCATCAGAAAGAAAGCAACGCCAAGGTTTGCACCACCACCGACAGTCGTGTAACAAGAAATTGCAATCATCATTAAATGAGCAAGCCGGGCCCGAAGCCTTTCTATGAATCAAGCGCGATGTAGTTACAAATTGTAATTGATAGTAATAATAAAATGTTATTTTACTTGTGATAATGAAACCTTCCTGGCGAGGATTGGCCAACATGAAACCTTCCTGGTGAGATTTGGCCACTGAAAGTCCTGGTGGTGAAGTTTCGCCAGCCAGAGGATTGTTGAGCTGACTTCCGACCCAGGTCATCCTTCAAAAGGCCTGGTGAATCTCGCCAGGCCTGGAAAGGGTCTGACCCCACATGGTGAGGGTTGACCAGTCATCTGACTTTTTGTTGATGCATGCAGCCACATCCTGAGCATCAGATTCTGGCTTTCCAGAATAGGAATGAGTGTTTTGTATAGTGGAGGCACATTCAGCATCACATTCAGCACTTTACACTCCCCCCTGTGTTCCACTGGACTCCTGGTGGAGTCCTGGTCAGTCCTGGTCAGTCCTGGACTGTTCTGGTCATTCCTGGTCAGCCACACCAGGATGTAAAAACTCTAAATAGAAATCGTTTTAATTGTTATCTAATCTATCTATTAATCTGTCTCCAGGCCTGATGAACTTTCATACTTCCTGGTGACATGTTTGCCAGGCATTGTGACTTTAATATGGCCTGGTGACCTGGCGAGCTTCGCCAGGTTCCCGACTTTTTGTAGATGTGGGATATGGAGCAAAAGATGAAACAATTGGATTCGGATTTAGAAAATGAACATGAGAAAAGATTCAAGTGAGTTTTGCATAACAGTTGTTACAATCATCATTATTGATATCATGGGTGAAACACCTCTTTTTCTGGTAACATAGGAACATAGTCTTCTCATACCAATCTCCCGCTTTCACTGCGTCATCGATTACCACAAAAGTCGCTGAAGCGCCCGGGACAACAAAAAAAAATTGAAGGAGGCGTTTGATCATGGATTGGCAGGTTGATCTGCATCCTCATTTCATCACTACGTCTTCATCACTACCGTAGAGTGCTTCTTCATCACTATCGTTCGACTGCCTCTTCATCACTATCGTCGACTGCCTCTTCATCATTATCGTCGACTGCTGCTTCGTCCCCGTGTGCAGGCTTGCGATCGCCCGCGTCGGTACCCACCATTTCGACATAGTCCTTGATGTTGTATACGCGTGCTGAAGCCGCTTTTGTAGATAGATTGACAATGTAATTCATGTAATGTGGTTCTCCGAAAGCGGCTGCCGCGTGTATCATGCGTTTCAAATCTATATAATATTGCTCCTTTTTTGTTATTTTTTCTTCTGCAAGTGCGCCATAGCCATTAAATTGGTTACGTGTTCGATCAACTAGAAGTTGGTACTGTGCATGTGTACCACTATCAGGAATGACTCCGAAGGATTCAGGAGATACACCGGCGATCCAAAGATCAAACGCGGTGAACATTGGCTTTCTTGAGTTTTGGTTTCGGGTAGACTGACGCTTAGGAATGGAGCATGCTTTCACATTTGCTTTCTTTGAAGCCAAGGCAAAGACGATGCGAAGGACAGGGGGGAGCTCAGAGTCTTTGCCGTCGTTCTTTGAAAACAACCCGACTTTGAAAGGGTCCATCATCGTAAAAAGCACGATCCTAGGTACATCGGTGAAGCTGCGGTCATTTTTGACCTGGACAAGGATCGCGGTGACAAATTTTGGGTCCAAAATCTTTCCCATGAGCACGGGGATTAAAATGTCAACACCACTTTGATTGTTAGCACATATAATGGCAGCCCCACGGCAAATGGCGCGCCAAATATAGGCCCGGTTGATCACTTGAAAGTCGTGCACTTTAATGAAATGATTGAAATAGATGTATGCTTTGCAGAAAGCGGTTGCGAGGTTTGTCGACGATGGGAAGGACAGGGAACAGGCATAAGGTTCCAGTCCCTCAATAAGTTGGTGACTTTTAGATGGCATAAGCGCTTTAACAAACTGGACTACAGTGATGACGCAGCCCGTAGTCATTCCATCATACTTGAAGTTAGACTTGCCCCCAGGGAGCTCCCCACCGTATTGAGGATTTTCCTGAGTAGCTTTATCTCGGGCCAATAGCAGAATCAGAGCGGCAACAAGCTCGCCACGTTCTCCAGTGCTCAGATATGACCCTTTGATGTGATTGAGGAGGGCCCTCGGTGCTTCCTTTTCACCCAACTCTGTCTTCATTATCGTTGCCGATGCTTCCGCGAGAAGGGGTTCAGACGGCGAGATGGTGACCATGGTGCTGAAACCCTCGGTTGCGTGAATACACATCCGCATGTGACGCTCCACTTGGGTCCGCTCCATCTCCCCTGTTGCCCACGACGTAGCAATAAAGTCTAAACCAAGCCGGACGGCAAGACAGGCCAGCGACTCGTCAGGCTTAAGCTTAAGCTCTGTGGACGTGCTGGAACTTGTGGGTTCTCGGAAACCTGAGGATGATCTAGAATTTGGCTCCTTGCTGGGCCGACACAATAACTTGTCGGCCGCGAAGGTGACAATCGATTTCTTAACCTTGTCGTCCCCATTGTCAAATCGTGTAGGAAACCTAACGAGACGGTTGATTAAGCGTCATGGTAGCATGCAGATGGTTCCAACCTGGACTCACAAAGCTCTTCCAAGATGCACTATGTGGTGCGTAGAAGCGATGCGAGAAAGAGACCATTCATCCTTGATGAAATCCACCTTCTCGGCAAATTGGTCAAAGCCGACTGTTGTTATCGGTGGGAGCATTCCAAGGGTCATCACGTGGGCAGATGGCTCGTACTCGAAGCTGGGGGAGAAATTGTAAAATTTTCCCGCTGTGGACAGGAATACGGAGATGAAAGATGCGTCGATTATAGTGCGCAGAGTACGCCGAAGTTCGGAGTATATACTCCATCGTTGACCCTCGGCACATTGAGTCAGGCGGTGTGATTCATCCCAGCATATGACGACGTGGGGTCCATCGTGCTTGCGGTTCGGATCCAAGAGCTTGACAATCCCATCCGCGACGTCCTTGATGGTCAACACTGCAGCCGACTCCCTCAGCAGTCATCAGCATGGAGAATTCACAAGCACGCACATGCGGCATCCGTTTTTTCGGATTTTGGGAGTCGATGTTTAGGACTCAAGGACAATTCTAAGGCTGATCGGTTAGAGCGAGAAATGGCCATCACATTCTGAAACAAACATCAGCAACTAAATTCTTAGAGAAGAAGGTAAGATTACCCTTTTTGCATGCCTAACTACGACGTCATAAAACCCTTTACGATAAGCTCCGTGGGCTTCAAACGTTCTTCCCTTTGCCATCCTATCCCGAAATTCAGATGCTAGAATCGGTAGGCGGTCTTCGAAGGGTTGTATTTTCTTAGTTACGGCCTGATCATTGACAATCTCCTCGAGGTACTGTTGGGTGGTAGACAGAAGGGCGTGAAGGAAGGCGTGGCAATGGTCTCGAATCGTCTGCTGTCCCTGTCCGAAAAGGCTGAACCACTCGCATACATCCACGTCACGCGGCGGATATGCTTAAACAAGCAAAGTGAGCAAGCGAAAGGGATACATGACCTGGGAGCGTACTGGTTGCAAGTGGGCCAGCGAGATTTAGGGGAATGTATAGGACCCGTTTTGCGAGCTCATCATGCGCGCGAGACTTTCCGGTTCCCGATGATTGGACATGGGACACCGCGCGAACGTACAAGCGAGTACGTTTCATATATTCATTCAAGATGCCATGCAGCGCGGTTGAGATGTCTCCGACAAACTTCGAGTCCCATGATTTCACGGTTGCTATATGAGTAACGTCATTATCAAAATCGTCTGCATTGGGCACCACTCTGAGGACACACCTTCCTTGCCTTCCCCAGTAGCTTCAATAAATCCTTCCTGCTCAAGGTCCTTCTCGTTCTTTCGAATTTGCAGGGTACGGAAGACGGCTATGTTCAGCAATTAAATTGGTCCCGGCGATTTGAGTACTGCACCCACCAAGCCGTCGGATTTTGTGGTACTCTCCAGATGTGTATGCATCGAATAGCTTAGTGACTAGCCAAGGATTCTCAGTAATAATTGCTTCATACGCGGAATCGTCTTGGCTTGTGTTAAATATGGCCGGTAACAGTAGGGCGACGAGCGCGTCTACGGCATACACGCAACGGGTCGCGTCCATCCGATAACAAGCCACCCCAAGTTCTAGACCACTGCATAATTTCTTTTGGGACTCCAATCTACTCTTGACACAGGCATTGTTGGCCTTTTCATCTTCAGTGGCAGGCGCATCATCCATTGCACCGTCAGGAACAGGCATGTCAAGCTGCAAAAAAATACCAGGCAAATCCTTGACTGTGGCATTGTTGTCCGTTTTTTCTGCAGTGGCAGGTGCGCCTCCCATTGCAACAATGTCATAAGAAACGCCAGGCAAGCCCTGGATCACGGAATGCGGTGTTTTCGGCGTATTTGGTTTTTTGCGTTTGGCAGGGGGAGTTGAGGTCATGGTTAGGGGTGTGTGTGGCAAAACCCGACTTGGACGACAGCCCTTTTACCACCATCTTCCCACGGTGGTTGTGGCTTTAAGAGTTTCTATTTTATTTTAATTTTTTGAATAGAAATGGTTTGATTGAGACGTATGCGAAGGAATACATGGAGTACTACTAACATAAAAAGAACGGTGCTCATGGAGCCCGCGTGTACATGGCTAAAGGGAAGCCGCGCTGCGTAAGACCAGTAGGGATGACCAAACTAAGCCTTAAGACTCAAGAGTTTATGGCGCATTCTCAGCGCCCAGAGGCATTAGAGATATTGCAGCAGCTATCCTTTTCATCCCCTTTCTACACAACGCGCCAGATGACCACCGGTTCTGACAAAAGGCAGGATCTCAGCCCCATTCCCGAGCATCCGGAATGGAACACTTCAGCGAGAGCGAAAGTGACGACAACGCAAACGAAGACGAAGAAATGGAACTCACTGCATAGCCGTCTTCCGTCCCCTGCAAATTCGAGAGAGGTTTCACACCTGGATGTTGTGCTAGACTTGTGGGTATAGATTTTGCAAATGAAGTACTCATTTTTATGAGTTCCGAGCCATCACTGTGTCGCCTTCTTGGGCAGTAGAACTCGATTTAATTGTGCGCGAAAGCTGAAGGACTTTGACATGAGGCCAGCGTCAGAGGCGCGTCAGGTCACAGTCACGTAACGCGCATCCTCAGACTCTCACCATGAGCGTAAGCTGCGTCCTGTCTCGCCTTTTCTTGTTCTGACCACAGCTTAGACGTTCACGACCGTAGAGCCGATGGAAGATGACATCTTAAGCGATGTCGTACCAAGCAACCTCGTTTCCAGACAGGTTTGCATCCCCCAATCAATACGAATATTTAACCGACTGTGATGTCTAGGCGAGTCAAAGTGCTGACGGGGAGAGCGAATACGTAGACGAGGGGCCGGAGGAGGATGAGCTTATGAGCGAGGATGAGGCGGTCAAGGTGTGTCACTCTGCGTTCGGAGCGAGGTCAGTTCTTCAGGACAGGATGGCAGGAAGAAAAACCCTCGATAGCGACCGTGAAACTGCAAGCCCAAGCGGTCCGCCTACAAAAGAGGCAGAAACGGAAAGTGGCAGAAGGACAACTGCAGGTTAGACGACAGGAAATGGACAAAGCAAAAGTAACCTTCTCCCTTATTCGTCCTCATCTCCTCACGCGATTTCGCTCTAGGTAGCAGACGCCGTGAAACGATACTCTTATTTACTGGGACAAACGGAGTTATTCAAACACTTTATGGATATCAAGGTTCAGGATCTTACACCTGATTTCTGCATTTCTAATTCCGCTATTAGAGGGCACGAGATCCTGAATATGCGGCGCTGCTGGATTCTCAACCGAAACCAAAAGGCCGTGGCCGGAAGAAAGCAGCGTGCGTAGAGGCTTCGATAATTTACTGCTCGCATTGCTCATCACCGTACAGAGACACCAGTGCTCGTCACCGAAAGTCAGAAAAAGAGGAAGATGAGGAACTTTTGAAGGACGGGGAACTTGCTGTGGGTGGAGACGACCAACCGATGGTATTCGAGGAATCGCCTAACTGTGAGTTGGCCGAAGATCTTCAACTCCTCATCCCTGCTGATAACAACGGCCAGTCATTCATGGACAAATGAGGCCCTATCAGTTACAAGGCTTGAACTGGATGATTTCCCTGCATCACAATGGTCTGAACGGCATCTTGGCCGACGAGATGGTACGTGCCCGCTTTAGGCGACCTGGTTAAACAATTCTAAATTTGTCCGTTTTAGGGATTAGGCAAAACGCTTCAAACTATATCATTCCTGGCCTATCTTAAGCATTATCGCGTCATCCCCGGCCCTCATCTGATCGTCGTGCCCAAGTCCACTCTCCAAAACTGGAACCGTGAGTTCGAAAGATGGACTCCGGATTTCCACGTCTCCGTTTTGACAGGAACAAAAGAAGAGCGTGCGGATATCATTGCTAATCGGCTAATACTCCAAGAGTTTGAAGTTTGCATCACGTCGTACGAGATTTGTCTCATTGAAAAGTCTGCCCTCAAGAAATTCTCATTTGAATACATCATCATAGACGAAGCGCATCGCATCAAGAACGTAGATTCAATTCTCTCGCAAATCGTCCGGTCCTTCACGTCCCGAGGCCGGTTGTTGATCACCGGTACACCTCTCCAAAACAATTTGAAGGAGCTTTTCGCTCTTCTCAACTTTATTTGCCCCGAGATCTTCGTACATTATGAGGACCTTGACAGTTTCTTACACAAAGACGATAGCGGTGTTGAGGGCGAAGAGGCCACGAGCAAAAAGGTTGTTGAAGCCTTGCATAAGATTTTACGACCTTTTTTGCTTCGTCGCGTGAAATCAGATGTTGAGAAGAACCTCTTGCCGAGTATGTTTTTCATTCTTTGTGCTTCAATGTCCTAACCGACCCTTTGCAGAGAAGGAGATTAATCTATACGTAGGACTGACAGACATGCAGCGCAAATGGTATCGTTCGGTACTCGAGAAGGACATTGATGCCGTGAATGGTATGTAGTCATGTTACACCGGCTCATCGTTTAACACCCTTGTGGCTCCTAGGCCTAACGGGGAAGAAGGAAGGCAAGACGCGACTGATGAACATGGTTATGCAGGTGAATGGTGCCGACGAGTAGATCTATGTGTTTGGGCTCACGCGTTGTTAGCTTCGCAAAGTGTCATGTCATCCGTACTTGTTTGACGGAGCAGAACCAGGTCCACCTTATACCACCGACGAGCATCTCATCCAGAATTCTGGAAAGATGATTATCCTCGATAAACTATTGGGGTTGATGAAGGCCAAGGGTTCGCGCGTGCTCATCTTCAGCCAGATGAGTCGCGTTCTGGATATCTTGGAAGACTATTGTCTCTTTAGAGGTTATAGTACGTCACGTGTTCTCAATGTCATCTCAATACTGATGGTTTTCCAGAATACTGTCGCATTGACGGTAGTACGCCACACGAAGACCGGATCCTTGCGATTGATGAATACAACAAGCCTGGCAGCGAGAAATTCATCTTCCTTCTCACAACGCGAGCGGGCGGTCTAGGGATCAACTTGACGACTGCTGATATTGTTGTATTGTATGACAGTGATTGGTGCGTTGGACGTGGCCAAGGTTGCTTCTAGCTCATTTACTATCTTCTCCAGGAATCCGCAGGCGGATCTCCAAGCTATGGACCGTGCTCATCGTATCGGTCAAACGAAGCAAGTTTACGTATTCCGTCTCGTCACCGAAGATAGTGTAGAAGAGCGTATGCTCGAGCGGGCGGCGCAAAAGTTGCGACTCGATCAATTAGTCATTCAGCAGGGTCATCAACAGCAGACGAAGAGTAGGGCCTTGTAGTTGATCGTCATTGTTCACACCTCGCTGACATGTTTCTCTTAGCCGTTGCTGCAAACAAAGAGGAGCTGTTGCAGATGATTACGCATGGAGCTGAGAAGATTATCAGTGCGAATGAAACGTAAGTATGACACCTTCAATGTACAACGCACCACTGACGTTGGTCCAGAACTGTGATAGAAGACGATATAGAAGCTGTCATTCAACGAGGGGAAGAAAGGACGCATCAGCTGACCAGCAAATATGAAGGTTTGAACTTGGAGGACCTGAGCAATTTCAAGTCGGATTCGTCGGTTCAGCAGTGGGAAGGCGAGGATTTTCGGACAGGAGTACGTCGAGTCACCTCTCATCTATCAATGTTCAAGTCTAACTTAACACCAAACAGCGTAAAGCGCTCGGCCTAAGCCTCCTATCCTTGTCAAAGCGTGAACGCAAATCCAATTACTCTGTTGATAGCTATTTCAAGGATACGCTGCGGGCTGGGCCTGCGAAACCTGAAAAGGCGCCCAAGTTGCCTCGCGCACCCAAGCAGATCGCCATGTAAGCGTCTCATCGGGGCGATGTTGCGGGTCCGTATGCTAATGTCGATGATTAGCCAAGACTTCCAGTTCTTCCCTCCAGGTCTAGCGCAATTGCAAGAACGGGAGCTAGCTGTTTTCAAGGTACATTTCCCGTATATTTGTTTATTTGCGTTGTTGAGTTTCCATGGCTTAGAGTGTGAATGGAATCCCGGCCACCCTACGAGAACCACAAGGTCCGGACGATACTGCCGAAAAGTTGGAAGAGGAACGACAAGCGGCGCAAGAGCTTATCGATACTGGTTCGTCGAGTCCTGTTGGCGTCCGAAGCTTTTACAAATTTTTTATTGTAGCTGAGCCTCTTACGGAAGAGGAGGTGGTGTTGAAAGAGTCTTATATCGAACAAGGGTTCCCTGATTGGAGTAGGCGCGATTTTCAACAGTTTGTACGAGCACTGGAGGCATACGGATGGTACGTAATAATGGCACTTTACCAGTGATGGCATTTCATTTGTTAACAGGGGCGAGTCCTTTGAACTATATGCATCTGAAATACAGGACAAGACGCCGGATGATGTTGAAAAGTATTACAAGACGTTCGAGAAAAAGTGGTCGACGCTGTCTGGTGAGCATCACCTTTAATGCCGTTGTTTACTAGTGGGGTCTGAACAGGATTTGTAGAGCATTCGCGCATTGCAGCCCGCATCACGGAAGGGGAGGCAAAACGGACAAAGCGGGACAATTTGGAGTATCTACTTGCGAGAAAGATCAACTCTGTCCGATATCCGATGCAAGAGCTTGAACTCAACTATCCAACGACCAAGGGTAAGGTGTACAGCGAGGAAGAAGACCGATACCTGCTCTGTCGTCTTTACCATTACGGAATGCAGACGGACGACGTTTATGATCGCATCAAGAAAGACATCACAGAGTTTCCTGTTTTCCGGTTCGACTGGTTCTTCAAGAGCCGCTCACCTCAGGAACTGCAAAGGAGGTGTAATACGTTGCTGAGTATGATAGAGAAGGAGGCAGAGTTGAAGCAGCAAGAGGAGGCCAAGGCCAAGTCGACCAAGGGAAAGGTGCGTCGCACGTCGTGTCTATCGTTTGGGGGGGTTGATTGTCACTTGATAGAAACGCGGGATCGACGAAGTGCACAAGTCGGAAAAGAAGGAATCCAAGGCATCCACGTCGGCGGGTGCGACGACATCTAAACGGTCGAGTAAGAAAAAGAAGACATGATGGTTGATGATGATGATGGATGATGATGATGATGCATAGATAGGATTATTTAATGTACACTTTGCACTTGATTGGGTATAATGAGCGCCATGATAGGGGGGTACATGGGAAACGTCACAACTATCTATTCTACTCTTCTTATCTGGGTATCAGTACAATATCTCCAAGTAGTGGTGGGGGATGAGCGGTTCCTTGATGTGATGTCATGACCACCTGAAAACAAAGTAATCGAGCGTCAAATGAAATGACGTTGGACGCCCACCCCCCTGAATGAATGAACGTACATGTCCATAAACATTTTCCAAAGCACGGAGAACATCAGGCCTTGCAAGCCGTTGGTCAATATCCTCGTTTTGAGGCCCCGGCCTAGGAGCCCGCGCCATCCGTCAGCGAGGACGACGGCGCGCGCGGCGTCGAGGTATCCAATGTGCGTTTCGCAGACTTGCTTGTACGTTTTGAGGACGCGGAGGAAATTGGATATCGGATCTGAGCAGATGGAGGCCATGAAGCCGATAAAGGCGCGGCGGGATAGTTTTTCGAGAGGGGTGTGGGGTGATGGGAGGTTGTCGTCCAGGTAGTTGTATGCGGAGAACCACTGGTGTGTGTGTGGAGGGGGGGGTGAGATGTGAGATGTGAGATGTGAGATGTGAGATGTGGGGATCGGAACGAACCGGGTAGTGTCCTACAAAGGCAGCGGCAGCAGTTGCCATTGCACCGTACCACAAAGTACTGATACCATATTTCTTGATCTACATCAACGACCAAATCAGCCATGAAAAAAAAAATCTTTTTGGACGTGCCAATTAAAAAAAAAACGTACACGATTCTTGAGAATGGGCATTCCGGCTTTGCCTTCCGTCTGCATTGTGGTCTTGACGGTGTCGATCGGCGTCAGGAACGTCCGAAAGGCAGCTGCGACGAGAGAGGCGAAGAGGGTCTTGAACAGCGTTGAGAATTCTCTGGTGAACGGGTTAGACTGCAGGAGGGCGAGGACTCCGACATTCGCCGCTGTGTCGCCGAATCGGGAGAGAGGACCTTGTATGAGGGCAGCTGACATTCCTTGGTAGAAGCGCGCCAAACCGCCGTCTGCGTTGAGCGTACGTATGGCTTGCGTCGTTGTCGTCCCGTATCGATACTGATAGTTGGTCACAGTCCTTAAGGGCTAAGTCGTTTTTGTTTTGTTTTTTCCAGTTCACGATTGAAAGTTTTTACGGCAAGTGAAAGATCTTACCATTAATGTAAGCACCTGCAGCACCATGGCTGTGAAAACACGTATTCAGCAAGTTGGGACTCGAGAGTTGTTATCAAACGCACCTGCAGCACCGCTAAGCCCTCCTCCGACCGATCTTTTCAAAGCGCCTTGCCAATCGAACTAGGAGAACGAGCATGAATTTGTGAGTTCAACTCAATTGATAGAATTACATGGACATCGCCAGAATCTATCAATGCCTTGATGAAAAAGCCGACAGCGGCAGAGACGAGGATCAGTGTTAGACCGCAAGAGACCCATGGCTTCCAGCTTGAGACCGACTTGCGAGTAGTGATTTGGGCATCAGTAGCGTCCGATAACAAAGGCCGTCGCTCTCCTGCTATTGAAATACGGTCATGGGGAGGGGGAAGCGAGAACATGGCTTTAGTACGCACCCAAGAAAGACGCGGTGTGAAAATCATAATGTGACGTGACCCGACGCGTGACACATCCAACCGCCAAATGTCCGCCTCGTCGCCTGTGCGCGCGATCCGCTCAGCGCTCGTGGCTCGACCCCAGCCCTCCGTCCCGCCTTCCCAACAGGCGTACATTCCACTCGCAAAACACGTCCTTCAACAGCGCCTCGTGCGCCACATTTTTCTGCATTCCGCACTCGTTTGCTGGATCCAAGCTGCTTTTTGGAATGTGTGGATTCTCGGTGGCCTTGAGGGACTCGGGACTGGCATCATTGCTATGCCGTTGTACGCGTCGACACTGATGCTGGCCGGTGCGATGTGGCTGGCGGCTGCTCTGCCAGCTGTGGTTGTTCGCAAAGCTTACTTGACCACGAAACTTACACCTGCTTCGTCTCCCTCAGCCCTCCTTCAATCCGCGCTATCAAAGAAAAGCACGTCACGCTCAATTCTAACGTATTTCCTGTCCTCGCTTGCCCTACTCGCTCTCCACCTCGTCTTTGATGGACACGCTAATCTCAGACTGTTCGTCAAATCAAAGCACGTGTCATCTTCTCATATTTGATTTATATCCTCATTTTTTCCAAAGAAAACATCCCCTGTACCTCAATCCACGCCTGATCTACCTCATCTTGTCCCAAACCGTCGTCGCTCTCATCTACACCTTCCGCAATATCCTCCTCGATCGCTTTGTCTTCCGCTTTTCCTCCTCGCCCTTCTCATCCTCGCGGCTTCTCATCACACCTCTGACCATCATCCACACCATCCTCGTCTGTATCCTTCTCACGTCACTCAGCGTTCCGCTTACCTGCATCCTCTTCGCGCTTTGCCGGTTCCTCCTACCTCTGTTTTACCGCCTGCCTCTACTTCCCTACCTTCTCGCACCATTTACCGCACACTTTCTTCGCGGACACTGGACACTCACCCTTCCCCTGTACCACTTCCCCCTCCTCGTCCGAGGGTGGTTCGTCGCATACACCACATTCCTCACCTGGGAATTCGCCTCGGTCTTCTTCGAATCGTCCACCTCTCAACCCATCACCGTGTCTCAATTAACAGCTGATCTAAACGTCGCGCTCGTATCAGGTTCCACCGCCTCCCCTTCACCCTTCCCCTTCCACTACTTTGCCTATCTGGAACTACGCGACATCGCCCCCTCCCACCTCCCGCACTCCATCTCCCTCCGTTCCGCACTCTTCTCCGACCAAAAATACACACCAAGCCTATGGTCCCACCTCGTCCGGGAATCCCTGCTCCTCCTAGGTCGCGATTTCCAGACGCTCTCACACCGCGGCCACCCTCCTTCTCCTCCATCTCAGCCCGCACCCGCTCCTGGCGCGCAACCGGGCAAAAACCAGCCAAGTACGCCATTCCCAACTACACCCATCAAGTACGTCCCAACCTCTTCTTCGGCGTTCAGGTCTCCCCAGGCCGGTCTTTCAAGTCAAAGCCAAAGCCAAGCACGGACAAGTCCTGTTCAAGCAGCTGTCAACTATCTCGCTTCGGACGGGCCGCTGGCGCGGGCGGTCGATGAGGGCACGGGGGAGGTGGAAGAAGCCGTTTCCAACGTGCCTGAGCTATTTAGGAGCGTATTGAGGGAGCGCAGGACGGTGCGGACGGGGTCGATTCTTCCTGGTGTGCGACAACAACAACAACAACGGGGAGAACCGGATGGAAGCGGTGTTGTGGTGGCTGCTGGCGCTGGCGCTGGGGGTGTTGGCGGGTGTCAGACACCCTCGGTTCTTATAACCGGTTGGGTTGAAGCCAAGAAGAGAGCGATCATGGACCGCTCGATGACGTGGATAGAGCAGGAGGGATGTCCGGGGTGGTTGAAACTGGGTGTGAAGACGTTTTATGATTGGTGGACCCGCGAGAGGGTACACAAGGTGGTCGAGAATGGGTTGCCGAATTGGGAGTTGGATTTGGTCGTTTTCCAAAGTACGTTTTTTGTCTTTGGTTGGCGTTTCGTTCGTCCCGATGCTGTTGGTCGTTGGTTGCTCTGACACGTGGTTAGTGCTAGGGCACTATGTGTGTGCCTCGTTGGCTGAAGACCCATACGGGGTCGTGCAGAGGGATATACCCAAGATCCTCGAAGCCATGGTCCGGTTTCTCGGGGAAGTGGACAAGTGGCGAGGTGAGATTTCGGGATCCGCTCGTCCGTCTCTGGACGCAAAACCAGAGCGAGGGGTGGAAGCGGAACGCGCACGGGCAAATGCGATCTTGTCTGAGATGATTGATGGGTTGAAGGAGTGTATAGGGATGATCGTGCGCACGTTTGGGGATAAGCTGACGGCGTTCAAGATTCCGCCTGGTGTTGCCAAGGGTCTGCAGACATTTTTAGATTTTTGTTGATTCGGTAGCAGAAATTGTTAGCTTAGGATAGGCGACTGGCAGTTGTGTAACGGCATGTTCACTTTGGTGTGTTTTTTTTTCTTTTTCTTTGATTGAATAACGTGGAGTTACGGTCACGCTCGGTTATCTCATTTCCAGGAAGATGATGCTAAAGGAATCGCCTGGCATGGAACCAAGTCACCGATAAAGATGAATGCCTTAATTAGGTTGTTCGATTCACACTGTCGAGACAGGGGCTGAATGCCACTAGCCTCATCGGTTCAATGGAGTGCGGTCCATCAGAAGCCTTGTGCCCTTTAATCATGCTACCTGCCAAAAGTATGCCGGCACAGGTCATGAATCCATTCTGCCTGCCATATCGCAGTGAAAATCTGTACTAAGGTGACACCGTGCATGCCCATGACTTTGCTGTTATAGTAAGTAGCCTTTCGGCCTTTTCCATCAGTCGAAATAAATAATGTCAAAACATCAGAATTCGAAGTCTACTTAAGCAGCGCGACAAGGGAGAGTGAAATGCCCAACCCAACTCATCACCGCCTTCAAAGCTCTCTCCCCACCACCCAACCTCATCGAATCTATCAACAACAATGGGATCGTAAGTATAACCAGTCACCGAACCCTGTCCTTATATTCAATGTACACTTGTTTTCTTTAGCATCCTGAATAATACCCCCGCCCCATTATGGCTCAGATCACCCGCTGGCGCCGTCATCGTAATCCCTGTCGCCGGAGAGGCCGGTCTGGTGGCTGGCAATTACGACATTTCCAATGCAGCGTTGGCCCCGACGGCCCCTCTCCCTGTGACTCCGGTGATCACTTTCACCAATCTTGGGGCGTTGCCCTTGAATTTCGCGGCGATTCCGCCGGCTGTTGCCCCGCCATTCGCTCTCCCCCAGGGTGGTGCCGCTGTCTTGGCACCTATCCCTTATGCTATCACGGGTTAGGTTGGGAGATAAACTCATTCATCTGGGTTGAGATTTTGTGTTAGATAAATGTTGATTTGGAAAAACCTTGGAAAAAAAAAACTAGTAGTTTGAATTGCGTACCTCATGTATTTTGTGCTCTGAATTGAATTCGTACGTTTGTGATGTGTCTTTGTGATATAGGCAATTTATTGTCTATAGTTGTGGAGCCCTGATATGTTATTGCCCGCCGCTGAGTAAGACAACGGTGAAAAATCATTCGGGTTAGCATTACATTCCTTAGATAAACTAATTAAGTAGTGTTGAAACTTGAGAGTAGTCTAATGGTAAGTGATAGGATAGCTCTCAAATTATTCGTTGTATGATCGAGGGTTCGAAAACTAATCTCGTCACTTTTTGGCCTCAGGTTTCCCACCACCACCCTTGTTCTTATCTGGATGAATACAAAAACATTTCAACGGGATATGGTCAATTTATATCTGGACAGTGCTCAGGCATTTTAGGACTTTTCACCCAATTTTTATCTGGATGGGATCAGGGTCCGGGCGTAGAGACGAGCTTCCAAGTTTAAACGCGTTTACTTTTATCTACGATTCTACTCCACCATGCCAAAGTAGTCACCAGTGCGAGGTCAGTCTTCCGTGAAGCACACAACAATGACCACACGCCGTGATGTCTGGCGCACCTATGTTTGACCTATACAACAACCCCAACGCTGTACACCCGCCCCTTGGCAATCCCACCCTTGGTACGGCCGCATTCGCTGTTCTGGGGACGCTCAGGAGCGGGGTCACTGGTTAAAAGGTGGGCTTTTCCAAAAGTTCTTCATCGTGGAACGTCTTAACTTTCTCAGCTCTTTTCCCCTCACAGCTCGCAGGTGGCAGTCGCCGTACCTCTCAAGTATACGCCTAACGCCCGACTCGCCCAAGGCCCCGCCATGCGAGGGTAATACAGGGAAAATTTACTTAAAAGGAAACTTCACATACTGAGTGACGTGATAGATACTTCGGGAGCGTACAGCAGTCGAGAACATAACGGTCTCTCGTTCTAAAAACAATTTATTTCATGATCTAATGCAGGTTACGCGACCAGTTAAGAATGGCCGATGATATCTCGGGGTCTGTACGGTTCTTCCAGGTATCGCACCTCCTCGTCTGTCAAAAAGTTCGCATCAAATTCAACCCATGCTCTGAGCACGGCGAATGAAACTCACTGATAATATCTTTCAAGTTATCCATAGAACTCGTGCCCACAATGGGCGCCGCCACAGCTGCAAAGCGTGATCAGCCAGTTTTCGGATTCAGACCACGGAGTAGCGTACCATCCTTCGCCATAATCCAGGCAAGCGCAACCTGCGCCATGCTAATATCCTTTTTATTTGCAATTTACTGGATACGCTCGATGATCACGTTCGTCTCGTCCGCCTCTATCGGTGCAAGGCGTGAAATTTGCCTGCATAAACGTCAGCTGCTATACCAAGACTAAATGAAGAAATCACACCGATCTGTCTCACCCCGCTTTGTCTTCACATGAGCCGGTCGAGCGAGCGGGGATCAAGGAATTGAGCCAACGCCAAAGTGCTACAGCGGTAGATTGATGAGAACAAGAAAAATGACAACTGAATGAATCAAACCTTGAGCGTAGGGAACATTTCGCGCTCCTCGGTTTTGCATAGAGATAAACGGTGTCAACTTGTTTGCGATGGCATAATCTATCGTGATTTTACAATCTGATACGTTGTGAGATGAGAAATGCCTCACTCTGCATGGCATGGACTAGAGGATGCAAACGAGGTTAGCTGTTTCGTAAGAAGTGCAAACAAGTTGAATGTCACTTTGGTGTGTTTATCTTTTTCTTCGATTAACGTCACAGTAGTACTGGAGGTACGGTCACGCTCGGCTATCTCATTTTCCAGGAAGATGGTGCTAAAGGAATCAACTGGCATAGAACCAAGGCAGCGATAAAGATGAATGCCTTAATTAGGCTGTTCGATTCACACTGTCGAGACAGGGCTTCAATGGGGTGTGGTCCATCAGAAGCCTTGTGCCCTTTAATCATGCTACCTGCCAAAAGTATGCCGGCACAGTTCATGAATCCATTCTGCCCGCCATCGCAGTGAAAATCTGTACTAAGATCTGTGCTGTTATAGTAAGTAGCCTTTTGGCCTTTTCCACCGGTCGAAATAAATAATGACAAAACATAAGAATTCGAAGTCTACTTAAGCAGCGCGACAAGGGAGAGTGAAATGCCCAACCCAACTCATCACCGTCTTCAAAGCTCTCTCCACACCACCCAACCTCATCAATCTATCAACAACAATGGGATCGTAAGTATAGTAACCAGTCACCGAACCCTGTCCTTATATTCAATGCACATCTGTTTTTTTAGCATCAGAAATAATACCCCCGCCCCATTATGGCTCAGATCACCCGCTGGCGCTGTCATCGTAATCGCTGTCGCCGGAGTGGCCGGTCTGGTGGTTGGCAATTACGAAATCTCCAATGCACCGTTGGCCCCGGCGCCCCCTCTCCCTGTGACTCCGGTGATCACTTTCACCAATCTTGGGGCGTTGCCCTTGAATTTCGCGGCGATTCCGCCGGCTGTTGCCCCGCCATTCGCTCTCCCCCAGGGCGGTGCCGCTGTCTTGGCACCTATTCCTTATGCTATCACGGGTTAGGTTGGGAGATACTATAACTCATTCAATCTGGAATCACAGAAATGCAGACTTTTGAATTAGGATTTGAGATTTTGTGTTAGGAAAATGTTGATTTGGAAAAACCTTGGAAAAAAAGAAACTAGTAGTTTGAATTGCGTACCTCATGTATTTCGTGCTCTGAATTGAATTCGTACGTTTGTGATGTGTCTTTGTGATAAGTTAGCGACTATGTTGGTGGATACTTTGGAATTAGAGACTTGCATGAACGGAGGCCGGTGGTCTTCGGATATGATCTGCCTATTCAAAGAACAAGAAAACGACACCGGTTTCTGGCATAACAGAACAGGGGTTCGGTCGCCGTTTGGGGCTAACTGAGCTTCTGTTCTATATTTATCTTTGCGTTAAATTTCTCATTCGTACAGCTCATGGTCACACGGTTTTGCCATCGATAAGAGTCGCGAGTTATATAATTTTGTTGAACCACGGATGCGGCCCTGTGCTTTTCCTTCCGTGCACTGAATTCTTGAATACGAGGTTGCCTTAGTAGCACATATTCGATGCGCGTAAACGAAAGTTGAAATAGAAAGCTGGCAAGAGCCCACACTCGACTGGCGCAGCGGCGAAACGAAAGAGGCTTGGCGGGTCCGTTCACAGGCCCACGCCACTAGTGCTGATATCTAAACCTTGTATGGCAGGTAACGTCCATTGCACACGTTCCGCACCCGCAATAAGACATGAGACAACTCCTGCAACAGATCAGAGCCGGCTAGCCCCATAAAATATGTTGAACCCACAAACTTGGCTCCTTCCCTTTATCTTCATCTCTAGGTATCGCCATTTTCCACCGACATATTCGCCAGCTTTCGTGATATGAGCTTGTAAGGACGCAAGCGCACGTTTGCGATTGAATTCGTCGGCACTTTAACGTGCTACTAGGAGGATGATAATGAGCTGCATAATTATGAACCGGATATGTCTTTGTGAGGCTGAGCATTCCTGTCACTGAGTTCCATGTTGGAAACCTCGCATTGCTATGACGGTGAATCGGGCCGACAGATTGTCAGATAACTCCAGGCAGAAACGGAAATCTAGAAGGCTAGAAGGAGTTGAAAGATGAATATGTCTTAGTCAGGAGCAAAGTTGACCTGAACGTAAGTTGATGGGATGGCTGCCAAGCTCTTTAGAGTCACATTGGACATCTCGTATGAAGGGTCGAAGCGTATTGGTACTAAGTCAACAAGTCCAAACAATTATGCTCCTTGGTTCTACACAACATCTTTCCGTCTCAGGGATCGAGCAGGAGGGATGCTCGTGTGGATAAAATGCGGGGCTGAAGATTAGTGGGCCAGCTGAGAACGATCCGATGCATCTGGCCTTTGCTCCCAAGCACGCGTTTTTACTCTCTGATGCCGTTTTAAGTGCTGAGCTTATAGAGCTAGGCCCCCACATGGAATATCGTTTCGCTGCGGTTGAGGTGCATCAGGGAAAATCTGATTTGGGTATTAATCGATAATCACAGAAAACTTCGCTTATCGCCCAAAATTCAATTAATCGGCGATATTTCAAGGTCTGTACACGCGCTTTACTTAGGTCATCGGCCATCATCATTAATGTGACCTAATCAGGGCATGAGGTAGTACCAGCGGGACCTGAGAGCCAAAGAATGCACGGAGCAGTTGGTAATCCACCTTTGATTTCGGTCAGGATCTCAGCCCTGGTGCCTTCCAAACAATCATTCGTTGTATGGTCTATCTGTTTCTAACGGATGGGAGTTTACGCGAACACGTTGCATGCGTTACCGCGTCGTCGATAACATCTAGAATAGCGAAATCACCGTCTTCAAGTTCCCCCCGCCCAACCTTATGAGTCGAATCTATCAACAATGGGATCGTAAGTATACGAATTGTCCTTATATATATTCAATGCACATCTATTCTTTAGCATAAGCAATAATACTCCCGCCCCTTTATGGCTCAGATCACCCGCTGGCAACGTAACCCAGATCGCTGTTAATCAGGTGGCTGATCTGGTGGTTGGCAACCACGACATATCCAATGCACAGCTGCGCCCGAAGGCCCCTCTCCCTGTGGCACAAGCTATCACTTTCACCAATGTTGGGGCATTGAGCTTGAACTTTGCAGCGATTGCGCCGGCTGTCGCACCCCCATTCAATCTCCCTCAGGACGGTGCAGCTGTCTTGGCACCTATCCCATATACTATTACGATTACATCGAATCTACCCACAAATGGAACGTAAGTATTATCACTAACCGAACTGTCCTCACACACATTCAATACACATCTGTTCTTTAGAATCAGAAATAATACTCCCGCCCCTTTATGGCTCAGATCACCCGCTGGTAACGTATTCCAAGTCGCTGTAAACCAGGTGGCGGATCTGGTGGTTGGCAAACACGATATATCCAATGCACAGTTGAGCCCGACGGTCCCTCTCGATGTGGCGCAGGCCATCATTTTCACCAATGTTGGGGATTTGGACTTGAACTTTGCAGCGATTGCGCCGGCTGTTGCGCCCCCATTCAATCTCCCTCAGATCGGCGCAGCTGTCTTGGCGCCTATCCCGTATACTATCACAATCTCATCAAATCTACCCACAAAGGGAACGTAAGTATACCTGTATCCGAACTGTCCCCATATCAAAAACACGTCTGTTCTTTAGCATAAAAAATAGTACTCCCGCCCCTTTATGGCTCAGATCACCCGCTGGAAACGTATTCCAGGTCGCTGTAAACCAGATGGCGGATCTGGTGGTTGGCAAACACGACATATCCAATACACAGTTATGCCCAACGGCCCCTCTCGATGTGGCGCAGGCTATCACTTTCACCAATGTTGGGGATTTGGACTTGCACTTCGCAGCGATTGCGCCAGCTGTCGCACCCCCATTTAATCTCCCCCAGAATGGTGCAGCTGTCTTGGCGCCTATCCCATATACTATCACGGTCTCATCGAATCTACCCACAAAAGGATCGTAAGTATACCACTCTCCGAACTGCCCTATTCAATACACATCCATTCTTTAGCATAAGAAATAATACTCCCGCCCATTTATGGCTCAGATCACCTGCTGGTAACGTATTCCAAGTCGGTGTAAACCAGGTGGCGGATCTGGTGACTGGCAGGCATGACATATCCTCAGCACAGTTACGCGCAACAGCGCCTTTCGATGTGGCGCAGGCTATCGTTTTCACCAATGTTGGAGATTTGGACTTGAACTTTGCAGCGATTGTGCCGGCTGTCGCACCCCCATTCAATCTCCCCCAGGACGGTGCAGCTGTCTTGGCGCCTATTCCATATACTATCACAATCCCATCGGGTCTATCCACAAAGGGATCGTAAGTATACCACTATCCGAACCGTCCTTATATTCAATACACATCTATCCACTCTTTAGCATAAGAAATAATACTCCCGCCCCTTTATGGCTCAGATCACCTGCTGGCAACGTATTCCAAGTCGGTGTAAACCAGGTGGCGGATCTGGTGGTTGGCAAACACGACATATCCTACGCACGGTTGTACCCAACGGGCCCTCTCGATGTTGCGCAGGCTATCGTTTTCACCAATGTTGGGGATTTGAATTTAAACTTCACAGCGATTGCACCGGCTGTTGCACCCCCATTCAATCTTCCCCAGGACGGTGCAGCTGTCTTGGCACCTATCCCATATACTATCACAATGTTATCGAATCTATCCACACACGGATCGTAAGTGTACCAGTAACCGAACTGTCGTCATATTCAATACACATCTGTTCTTTAGCATACGAAACAATACCCGCGCCCCTTTATGGCTCAGATCACCCGCTGGCAATGTATTCCAAGTCGGCGTAAACCAGGTGGCGGATCTGGCGGTTGGCAAACACGACATATCCTACGTACAGTTGTGCCCAACGGCCCCTCTCGATGTAGCGCAGGCTATCACTTTCACCAATGTTGGAGATTTGGACTTGAACTTTGCACCGATTGCGCCGGCTGTCGCACCCTCATTCAATCTCCCCCAGAACGGTGCAGCTGTCTTGGCGCCTATCCCATATATCATAACAATCTCATCGAATCTGTTCACGAAGGGATTGTCCTTAAATATATTCAATACACGTCTGCTCTTCAGCATAAGATATAATACTCCCACCCCTTTATGGCTCAGATTGCCTGCTGGAAATCTAATCCGGATCGCTGTCAACCGGTGGCTGGTCTGGTGGTCGGCGAACATGACATATCCAATGCACACTTGTGCCCGACGGCCCCTCTCGATGTGGCGCAGGCTATCACTTTCACAAATGTTGGGGATTTGGCCTTGAACTTCGCAGCTATTGCGCCGGTACCCCCATTCAACCTCCCCCAGAATGGTGCTGCTGTCTTGGCTCCTATCCCAAATACTGTTGCTCAAGATCCCGAGCGAAGCCTATGTCTTGAAGTGCTCTTGATGAACGATCGAGCTTCCTCTGCCTCCTGATGATAAGTACAAGAGCCAAGGGATGTGTACATACCCAGGTGCTCGGATCTACATCTATACCTTGTTTCTTTATGTCATGTGGGATGTATTTTGTTTTGTCCCTGCCATACCTACTAATGCAGTTCTCTGTCTTAACGGGTTCATCGGTGCCAGAGTGCGTCAGATCCCGGCTAGAGATTGTGAGCGAAATAGACATAAAACTAGTAAGTTGAGAGCCGCTGACGGTCAGCGGCCAACTCTTTATAGATATCGTGAAACCCACACACCAGGGTTGTGCATCCAGCTGGACGGAATTCCCCTTGAGCACGATTAACAGAAATACCGCCTCTCATCTGGACATCAAGTTCAATGCTGCGAATCCGAGTCTACTAATATTGCCCCCCGTTTGTCATACCCGTTTTCAAGTTATACCCTGTCTTTGATGGAGACTTTTCAAGCCACAGAACGCATCATCTTGACTTAAATCTTTCGCACAAAAAAACATGGGCTCTATGTACCTCAATCCGCGCCTTATCTACGCTCGGGGGCTTAAACCACAGTATATGGGATAGGAGCCAAGACAGCTACACCATTCTGGGGGAGATGGAATGGGGGTGCGACAGCCGGTGCAATCGCAGCAAAGTTCAAGCCCAATGCTCCAACATTGGTGAACGTGATAGCCTGCGCCACAGGGAGAGGGGTCGTCGGGCCCAACTGTGCATTGGAAATGTCGTAATTACCAACCACCAGATGAGCCACCGCGCCGACAGTGACTGGAATTACGGCACCAGTGGGCGTTCTAAGCCATAAAAGGACGCTGGTATTGTTCGTTATGCTAAAGAACATATGCGCGTTGAGTACATATAAGGACAGTGGTTACTGGTATACTTACGATTCCATCGTGGATGGATTCGGTGAGATTGTGATAGTATATGGGATAGGAGCCAAGACAGCTGCACCGTTCTGGGGGAGATTGAACGAGGGTGCAACAGCTGGCGCAATCGCAGCAAAGTTTAAGCCCAATGCCCCAAGATTAGTGAAAGTGATAGTCTGTGCCGCAGGGAGAGAGGCCGTCGGGCGCAACTGTACATTGGAAATGTCGTAATTGCCAACCACCAGATCAACCACCCCGCCGACAGCGATTGGGATTACAGCGCCAGTGGGTGATCTGAGCCATAAAGGTGCGGGAGTATTATTTCTTATGCTAAAGAATGTATGTCCTTGAGCATATGTAAGGACATTTTGACACTGTATACTTACGATTCCATTGTGGATGGATTCGGTGAGATTGTGATAGTATATGGAATAGGCGCCAAGACAGCTGCACCGTTCTGGGGGAGATTGAACGAGGGTGCGACAGCCGGGCAATCGCTGCAAAGTGTAAGCTCAATGCCCCAGCATTGGTGAACGTGATAGCCTGCGCCACAGGAGAGGGGTCGTCGGGCGCAACTGTGCATTGGAAATGTCATAATTACCAACCACTAGATGAGCCACCCCGCCGACAATGACTGGGATTACGACGCCAGTGGGTGATCTAGCCACAATGGGACACCGGTAGTATTCCTTATGCTAAAGAATGTATGGGCATTGAATACATATAAGGACGGTTCGGTCACTGGTATACTACGATTCCATTGTGGATGGATTCCCTGAGATTGTGATAGTGTATGGGAACAGACGCCAAGACAGCTGCACCGTTCTGGGGGAGATCGAATGGGGGTGCGACAGCCGGGGCAATCGCTGCAAGTTTAAGCCCAATGCTCCAATATTGGTGAAAGTGACAGCCTGTGCCACAGGGAGAGGGGCCGTCGGGGCCAACTGTATATCGGAAATGTCGTAATTACCAACCACCAGATTAGCCATCCTGCCGATAGCGATCGGGATTACGGTGCCAGCAGGTGATCTGAGCCATAAAGGGACGCCGGTAGTATTTGTTATGCTAAAGAGCATTGAATATATAAAAAGTTCGGTTACTGGTATACTTACGATTCCATTGTGGGTAGATTTGGAGAGATTGTGATAGTATATGGGATACGCGCCAAGAGAGCTGCACCGTTCTGGGGGAGATCGAATGGGGGTGCGACAGCCGGCGCAATTGCTGCAAATTTAAGCCCAAATCCCCAACATTGGTGAAGGTGATAACTTGCGCCACATCGAGAGGGGCCGTCGGAGCCAACCGTGCATTGGAAATGTGATAATTACCAACCAAGAGATTAGCCACCCCGCCGACAGCGATCGGGATTACGGCGCCAGTGAGTGATCTGAGCCATAAAGGGACGCTGGTATTGTTCGTTATCCTAGAGAACATATGTCCATTGAGTATATATAAGGATAGTTTGGTAACTGGTATACTTACGATTCCATTGTGGGTGCATTCGGCGAAATTGTGAGAGTATATGGGATAGGAGCAAGAGAGCTGCACCATTCTGGGGGAGATTGAATGAAGGTGCACAGCAGGCGCAATCGCTGCGAAGTTTAAGCCCAATGCCAACATTGGTGAAAGTGATAGCCTGCGCCCCGCCGGGAGGGGCTGTCGGAGTCAACTGTGCATTGGATATATCGTATTTTCCAACCACCAGATTAGCCACCTGGTTGACAGCGATCTGGATTACGGCGCCAGCGGTGATCTGAGCCATAAAGGGGCGGGTGTATTATTTCTTATGCTAAAGAACAGATGTACGTTGAATATATATAAGGACAGTTCAGTTGATTGTATACTCACGATCCCATTGTTGATAGATTCGATGAGGGCGGAGAGAGCTTCGAAGATGGTGATGAGTTGGGTTGGCGTGTCTTGTCCCGCGGCTTAACACGAAAAACCCAGGAATTTCGTTCTAGGGTCAGGCCAGGAACCAACAATAGTTTCCAAACCCAGTGGTCGGTCTCGATGTGAACCCACTATAAGTAAGGTAATCTTTGATCGCCGTTCGTGCTGACTTACTTCTATATTCATGTGCGTCCAAGATGTCGCCGGGCGGTTGTTTATTTAACACCGTCTGAAAGTATATTTACACAACAGAGTTGTACCGCACCTGCAGTCCGCACCAGAGCAGTGGTTTGGTGAGTGGACGCTAGTTTGCTTTTAAGATTCTAATCCATCATCTCGTGAGCTTCCGATATACATTCAGTCGTCCCGATTAGGAATCGGGAACCCTGTCATTCATGCTGTCAACTTGTTGACACAAGTTACCCATATCATGAGTTTCCATCTTCAAGCAAGTTGCCAATCTCATGTACATCTGGGTTCCACATGTCGCGGTTCTTCAGTCGTCCTGATAAAAAACCAGAATGTAATGAGCTGGCCTCTGTCCTTTTGTATTCAAGTCCGTGAGTGACCGTATTCCATTCCGAGTAAGCTTCCTGACATCATGATTCCACGTTCAATGCGGGGTTAGTAGTGATTATTCTTCAAGTCAGCTGACGCGCTATCCGAAGCGACCATCGCCTTCCTGTCATTCAGTTCAAACGTCAACTGGTCACCTGCGAAGCGGTGATAAAGTGGGCAGTAGAACGATCCAATAACAGGTTCACATACAGATTCAGGCCTTCCTAAAGCGTATGTGAGCATGCGGCTTCAAGCTTCATGGTCCCCACGCCGATCGCGATCCTCGACTCGGAGTGCTGATAGGAAGACTTTAACGCACGTGACGTCTCCCACGTGGCGAGCCATATTGATGCACGATCATTGCACGATCACGCCTTTTGTCCACTTGAACACCAATGTCATTCTCTCAGGCTCGCGGCTTTTTAGTGACAGAGTCCTCATTCAATGAAGTCCATGGAGATTATAACCACCAAGAAACGACTTCTAATCCCCAAAGCATAAGCATAGGCTACTCGAGTGAGTCGAGATCGTTGAGAGTATAACGTCAATCGCAGCCTAATCGGTACAGGCGAAACGTCACCACCAGCCTCACCACCACCACCATACCACCATATCTCTACCAGTGTCGCCGCATCTCCTGTTGGTGAGCCGCATCAAAACGACTTTGTTCAGCGAAAGGATTGACGCTTCACCAGCCTCATACGGGAGCAACGTCGGTGGCAATCAGATCAACCATGTCCACAATTACTATACAATAGCTGGTATGTAGTTACATCGTTATGGGCCATCTACTGAGAGTATGATTCCTATTTCCACAGGTTCATACTCATCCAATCCATCATCACCGGTTCCCTTGTCTGTGCATGCAGCTCGAGCACCTCAGCCTCAGGTCGACATCTCTTCTATCCTAGATAACGAGGTCAAACGACGAGGCCAGGAGCTAAATTGGCGGCAATCTGTCGTTGATATTTTGAAACTCCTCAACCTTGATTCAGCGCCCGAAGCCAGGAAACGGCTAGCGAAAGCAGTGGGATACAATGGTGACACAGCGGAAGTCTCAACGAAGATGAACATCTGGTTGCGGCGTTATATTCAGAACGCGATAGATTCGGTTGGAGGCGATTTGGCTGGTATGGAATGTTTATAAATAATGATGTCGTCCATTGGCTAAAAATCCGCCCATAGCCGCACGGAGGATTCTATTGAGTACGATTCTTACTTTCGTCAAGTTCATCATCACCGGTTCCCTTGTCAGCTCAACTCCCTCAGGTCGATATCTCTGTTATTCTAGACAACGAAGTCAAACGACGAGGCGATGAGCTGAATTGGCAGCAATCCGTTGTTGATATCTTGAAACTCGTCAACCTTGATTCAGCGCCCGAAGCGAGGAAACGGCTAGCGAAAGCAGCGGGATACGATGGTGATACAGCGGAAGTCTCGACGAAGATGAACATCTGGTTGCGGCGTTATGTCCAGAACGTAATAGGTTCTGTTGGAGGCGATTTGGCTGGTATGAAATACTTATAAACAATGATGTCGTTCATGGCTAAAATCCGCCCATAGCCGCACGGAGGATTCTATTGCAGAAAGTGTTGTGATGTAGTCTGCCCATAATTGGAATATGGTCAAAATCGGTGGAGACATGCGTGCTATGTAAACGGATAGCACACCGCCTAACGGCGAATGGGTCTGGCCCCAACCAAGCAAAACTTCGGCGGCATAATCGCCATTTAATGTAGAATGTAGGATATGAAGGCTTTACACGAGCGTCACAATTTTCACATCGCAACAGGCCGCTACGCGTGTATCATCCGAGGCAAGATCACTAATTGTGCGCATAGCGTGCATGCAGGTTCCCAGATACAAACCGAAACGTTTGGAGATACTACTTCTACCTTCTTACATGCGCAATTCCCTTGCTTTTCCAATATCGCGGGCACCAGGTTTGATCTGGCTCATTGGACAACTTTTCACACTGCATTCAATGACTCAGGTCACTTGGTGCACAGACATATCGTGTTCTACAAGCCATCAAGACTTTTCTATTTTCATCCCAGCACACACGTCGCTTGGAGATTGTTTGATGTGAACCTGATACGATTATCTCAAAGGTTATGACAGCATCGACTGCAAAGCTACCTCTTTCATTCACATCGATAACATATATCACTCCGTGCTGAAGAGCTCCATAAGTCGATCCCTATGTGTGGCTGATTGAACGTTTGAGGTTCAAAGCTTTTCATCTGCGGATATGGCCACTGCATACGTTATGGCCGTTCACGTCATCGGGAGAAGTTCGTTATCTGTGCTAATCTGGCAGATAAGCGCGCAACCGTGGAAGACGATCGATATTTTAAGCACTGGTACGATTACGTCGAACGTCCGTCGGGATCGCAACTCGAAGGCGGATATATCCACCAGCCAGCATCTGGGGTGATTTGGACAACGAGAAACTTTTATCCCATCATCGGCAATGGCTGCCCCTCAGAATATGACGCCCTTCACTGAAGGATGGCCAATCTAGCATCACCACCATGCCATGTGCCTTCAAGCTTCATAACCGGGCCTACTCACGCGGCGATCTTTCTGAAGAGTATCTGAGGGTACAACTTCGGTATTTGACAGTGAATTTGCGTTCCATCGACCGACAGCTGAACTCCAAATGCCCGTTTATCAGCGACTCTGGACGACTACTTACTCTGGCGAGGGAGTTGACCGCCGCATCGGCTCTCAAGTCGGTCAATGTCGAATCCAGTCCTTCATTGTTCGTCTCTGCCTACATAATGATAGTCCCTATCTTCAGCCTCACGTACTGACAATCCGACGCTGCGTGTTTCTGGGTCAATTGATATTTCCCGTTGTCCATGCTCCCCATCCACGCCTGCTCGAGACCCCGCATGAAATGAGCTGAGTTGTACAGTTATGATATCCAATGTAGCAATTTCGGAACGAGCAGAAGGAATGCGGCTATTGACGAGGACGATCATCGAATTGGCATAAAGCTTGGAGAGGACAATCGATAGTCCAACACAGGATTTGAGAGAATAGAATGACAAAACAAGTACACAAAAATTTGTTGCGGCTAATGTTTCTATTGGGATTCCAAAATGTCATAGTGTCAAGGGCGAATGCGCACCTGTGAGAAAACCTGTGCCAAGTATGAGGTATATTAAACGTGCTATCTTTTTTTTGAGTTGTTTGCTGTATATTTCATCTTTTTTGAGCTTGGCATGCAGCGTGAGATGTGAATTAGAATGAAAAAATGGTTAATCAATGCTTACAAACCAAACCATGATGCTCGTAATTGTTACATCAACAATCAGGGAGACCACAGTCCAAATCTATCAAGTCGCTTAGTAACAGAACTAAGTAATAGAACTGTCAAGCTACCACACATGCAACAAACACGGATTGTTTTACCACAAGACTTGTTATTACGGTTGCAACAAATTGTAACACCATCACCTATGTTGCGACTCGATCATTTGGTCACGGGCACAGCTCATTTTTGGAGGATTTATGTACCAGGACAATGACCCAGGACATGTATCTGAGCTTAGTTATGATTCTGATGCGGTATGCGTACATAGACTGCGTTAGAAACACCACTCAATGGGATCTTAGCCATTTCTAGGATCTATAACTGATAACGCACCTATTCCCCCGCACACCACTAGGATCAGGACTAGTACTTGAGAATCTGAGCAGGTACTACTAGCATCCCGAAAGCCAGTGCCAGTTGTAACGATGACACTCAACTCATATATGAGGAGGATAGTGGAAATCGTCTCTGTTACATAGACAATATATATCACAGCTTTGGATAGCTTGCGATCTTTTGGAAATGAGATATAATATCGATCTTTCAATGGCATTAGTCTTAAAAAATGATTAGATTGGGTATAATGACACACATAGTTGCACTGTGAGGGCACCATGTAGGTAGGTGCCAAATATGTTGCCGAAAAGCTGACAGTGATAGATTAATTAACGATGTTGTACTGGCCGGACGAATACTCACATAACTCGTGATGGAGAATGAATTACATGCGTACAAGTTGTATATGGCGACCATGGAGCTATTGAGGTAGTGGTGTACATTACTTGGATGGTTCGTTTTATACCTGCGTAGGCCGCAGAGCTGTGTAATGTGGCTTGTCGACGGCACCTATGTCGCCTTTTCTACGACAGCAGCATTACTCACTCCTGTGCATGGGAGTGTACTATTCAAATATGGTATCCATTACTATCAGTATTTTAGCATGTTTCACAATGGTTCCAAGTCTACATGCTTGCGGCCGAGGAAGATATCAAGGTGGAGACAGTTGTAAACGGCTGAAGCGCTGAATTAAAATAAAAGTTACGCATGCGTGAGGGGAGGTAAAATGGACTTGGTGTTTTTCGTGTGCAAGGTGCGAAACCGGAAAGCGGTCTCTGGCCCAGAGCTAGAGTGGCCAGAGCTAGAGCAGAGATTGCCGAGAGTTAAGTCTTGCTGATTAATGTCCGAGGCCTGAAATTTGAAACGCGAGGGTGGACACGGGATGCGGAAATTCGACGGCGGGGGGCGGAAAACACCGGGTCCCGGTACCGGTGCTAATTTCGGAGCGTCAAGTTACCCGGAGAATGTTTTTTTAAGAAACTGAATCCTTTCAGAACTTAACAGCAACGATTCCATACCAGTTAATACTTCCATGCACGTCAGAACATATGATATCGGAACTCGATGCCCTTTCTTTGGATGAATGCTAAGCTCTCCTCGTCAATGGTAGCGTCCCGATGAGGAAAGTGGGAAGCACATTTTGATGAGGGAACCTCGTCCGATCTTACGATCAGTTCGCATTCTGTCATACTTACGGCAGCACGTTCTCGTAATCTACCACCGAGCAGATTTTGCATTCGAATATCGAGGTCATCACTGGGCTGATGAGTTCGCCTCCATCCCTCGATTCACGGATTCTGCGATCACGAAACGTTGACTGATCTCCAAACAACTCCGAGTCTAGGATTACCGGATCGTAGGGGCCTCGCCCCAGCATCTTAACGCAATCGTCACTTAGGACAGCACACGTACATCAGAGATGGCTCGGGAACAATACTAGAAATATACCTGCGCAACGCCAATGGCACAAATACGGCAGTGCCTTCCGGCTCTCGGTGTCCTTATTCGCCTTTCACCAAACGTTGTTGTTGTCTGGCTGCGCGTCAGGAAGGGGTGATATGGCTAAACCTGGTTGCCTTGATCGCCATTGGCACTTTGGTTCAGTGTGAGTGTTTATGTATGCTTGACCGGGATATGCCACACCAGTCAATGCTCGCTCTGTGTTGAGCTCACTAGCTTTATTTTCATGCGTGTTTGAATATTCGACGTCGAGGTTCAATCATTGACTTTCTGGGATAATTTGCGCAGGGATTCAAGTGCCTGCGGTACTGGCGAGGTTCGGTATAACGGAATTGGACCCATCGGATAAGTGCGCAAGAGGTTTCATGCTTGGGCCAAAAGACCACTCGTGGAAACGCCCGGGATCTCATCCAGTACCCAGCAGTTTCATTGCAGGGAGTAACAGTATATGTGGCTTGCTCGATCCCCATCAGCTGGGTCACTTTCAACCGGAAATGTCGTAGAGTAGCACATTGGCATGAACGGAGGACGGCCCTCGCCGTGCAACTCGGGGTGAATCGGTATGGCCTGGGAAGGAATTGGAGACGAGGGTGGGTTCGTGAGAGGCCCAATTCAATTCTAGGAATGACATGTAGTTGAATGTTCCGTTGTTCTTCCACGAGGATGATATGTAAGGTGCATTCCACTAGGACTGTCAGTTGTCGCAGGTTCAAGCCGGAACGCATTCCGACCAGTCAAAAGATCCTGCTTTCTTTCAACGAGCTTGGAGATAAATGAGGCACGGCCGCTGCTGGCGGAGTTTCGTCCACAAGAGAGAAGCCGCAGATGACTGAGGTGCGGCGGAAGGGTGCGGAGAAGGATCCCGCCTCGGATATCGCGCGATGGGGATAAACAAGATATAGAAGCGTGTCTTCTGCCGTCACAAACTGGCTGTTCCTCGCTTCAGTAATTCAGTGCGTAAATGTCTACCTTCCATCCAGAGGTAGAATTCGGGTTCGACCGAACATTGGGGTTGTTATTAGAACCTCTCACTGATCGAATTAAGCAACCGCGGCGCACCAGGCCCAGATGCATCGTCAAAATTGGAAGCGTCAAGTCGAATTCCGCACGAAACGGAAGCTTGCAGTAGTGTTCCCACGCATGAGTGAGTCGATCATGATCGCCGTCACACCGTCACAGATATTCTCACGTCCAACCTTTACACCCACACATCTAGCGTCTAGAGTTGTAAAATCAGCTTGGAAATACGCTATACCCAATACACGACCTCAATCCATAAGAGATCATAACCGAGCGTCAGAAGACGTCAAGTACATACCACCTCGCGTATCCTGTTAATACGGCACGGACTGGAATATAATATGCGCCAATGAGACCTTGCGAAGACCTTGTGCACAGGCGGGTAGAATGTGTGATATCTTGACTGTGTTGTGATTGTATAGACCTACCGTTGGACAGCACTCGATAAGGAGTGGACTGTGTTACACCACCACACTCTGCCATGTTATAAGTGGATATGACAAAGACGAAGGTAGTGAGGATGGGTCCAAACAAGATAAGCGGGAGCGCAAGGTAGGTACGTCCCATGAATACGCTGATCATGGTCTGAGGAGCATCTCTGTTGCTTCATAGAGTGGAAATGGTGTTATGTCGGATCTCTCTGTGACGCATAGTAGGTGGCAGACGCCTTCCTTGTCTTGAAACGGATAGTTTCACATTCATGGCGTAAGCTCATGAATCCAAAGCAAGATCTTGTGCAGGTAGGACATTCGAGAGGCAAACGTACCAGGCGGCATTCTATCAATCTCGATGACGGTACCATCGGTGCAGGCTGGTCGAATAACATAGCGCAAGTAAATAATTGAGATCTAGAAGACATTCCAAGTTGTTAGCTTGATCCGACCTACTTGGCGACTCGTCGTTGGGCAAAAATTTGAATTCATGGATGGTGAACACCTTCAAGCTACAACTACAGCTTCGTCGCATTAGTGAAACTCGAACAGGTGGGTGGGAACGCTCCAGATATTGCTTCGTTTGACACTGCAATTCGGATCCAGCCTAATTGAATGATGGACAGGAGGAGAGAGCCAAAATGCCGCAAGGAATTATGCAGCTATCATCAAGCAGAATTCGTAGCATGGGTGTTAAAAATCCATATCTGCAGCATTAGTGCGCACAAAATCTTTTTCCAGCTACCCATCGTTATACCAATTGCAACAGACTCGAAGCAACATCAACAACATACACCCTCACCTTATAACACTTCCTCACATCGAACACCGTCCAGCTCTTCTGCACGCCCTCGTCTCCGTCCACATCATATACTACGTTCGTTTGCGCTCTCGGCCCGTCATTGAACGGACACAACGACCACCGATCGTGTCTCCCTTCAAAAGCTAGCGTCGGAAATCGATACGCCGGCGCCCATGTGACGCTGAACTCCGTTTCCGCAGGCCTCGCATGCGAAGAGAGCGTGCTAGTGACCCAGCCCAGAGGGAGCCCCACGCGAGGTGTGGTCGCATTGGTGATCGAGATGCCCGAAGCCAAGTGCGCACGTAAAGAGCCGTTGGTGAGGGACAAAAAAGGAAACTCGTTGTATGGGTAGGAAGCCCAAGTCTAGTACCGCACACCTGTTATTAAAGCCGTCGACTCTTGGGGGGGGGGGGGGGGGGGGGCACATCTGCTCACTGAGGTTACCTGGAAGCTTATCCCGGTGCTAGCTCCTTAGAGACGGAGACAGAAGAAGATAAGGTTATGTTTTGCGTGATGTGTACATACTTACTACACACATACCATTCTGGCCAAGAACGAGCGGGCTGCCCGTCCCGTTCGCATTAGGCAGGGTCTCGTTCCAAGCTGCGAGTGTGAAATTGTAGGCAAGGCTTTTCAGCGACAAGAGGGCCGTCGCGCACGTAGCTGGTACGAGGGAAAAAATGATTACAGAGAGGGCTGCGAATTTCATTGTTTCCTGAAGTACTAGAGCAGGTTATGACCGATTGTACCGCAAGCGGAAAGCTGGCAAGTGGGTGCAGGGAAAACTGATCAGCGCTCCTGCTCTCTTTCATGAACTTCAACCGACCTTTTTAAGTGCGCAGTCACATAAGGCAAATTGCTTCACGGACAGCGCCGTTTTGCCCCCTTATGGGCAATCAAGAGGCTGAATCAAGGGGCTTCGATTCAGGCACACCCATTCCTCTGCTGAGCATAAACAGTGGAGCAGCCGTACCACACCGCACGCATCATTCAAATCAAGAATCAGGGAGCCGACACGCGCGGTGGAGGAACTCTCTAGGAAGCCACAGACGACCCGTTCTTAACGCCAAGAAACTCAAGCTTCAAGCTTCAAGCTTCAAGCCTCTCTAGCTTAGCCTCATCGCCGATCAGGCCGTTAATGAAAGTATAACAGGTCTGAAAGTTCCCGTGATTGCTAGCCTTGGAAGCACTCTACCTTGGATCCAACTTGTAGGTGGATAGCGTGGAGGGAGGTCTTGTCAGCACGCAAGACCACCTTGGTCCCATCCGCCCACTGGTCAACATCACGTTAAGGACATCAGCGCCAGTTGTGGAGCTCCAGAAGATTGGGGTTTGAATGTCTTTGTACGAGCCTGAGTACCAGAGCAGGGTTTGACTGATTGTACAGAAAAGTTGCAGCGAAATTGAGAGACGGTCATGCTCTGCCTTTTATGTACCGCGCTTTTTCATCAGGAGGCGGCTGGACATTCCTCTGACGGGAATTGCCCTCCGGTTGATCGAGAGTCAGAATTCTTTCTCTCAGACCTCAACTCACATCGATCAAGAATGAAAAATACCTGATGTGAGATGGGTACTGACAAGAAGACATGTTACACCATCGCTATTTCCCCAATCGACATAGTTTACATAGATGTACACTCATCGCGTTATGGGTTGTTGGACTCTGAACTGTGATTCTTGATAAACTCGAGTGCCAATTTGGGGCTAGAAAATGCATGAGGTAGAAAGATGAGCACAGGGACGGTGAACATACCTATCGTTCGGCTTGACCGGAATCTTCTTGTCCACGAGCTTCCCGCCCTTTTCGAATATGAAGTGACTCCGCTTGGTCTTGCCCCCTCCTCCAGCGCCGAGGGCACTGATCAAGATCCGGTTGCTGTCAGATAAGAGATGATACGGGAGCACTTTCTAATACGCATAGAAAATTATGAGCATGCTCATGATGGCAACGCCAAGAAGGGGTGAATACCTTGGTTTGCCACTTGGTCTGGGCTGAGGGCGTATCGGCGCTCAGGCAGTACACGTCGTACCCCAAAGCAGCAAACTCTTGATAGATATCGCGGAACCCACACGCCTGGATTGTGCATCCGGCTGGATGGAAAAACGTCGGCCGATAGCACGTAAACACGAGTAAGGGGCCCCGGACTCACGTGTATCGGCCTTGGGCACGAGGAAGAGGACGACGCCTTGGTCAGCCGCGAGCTCGGCCACCTGCACATCCTCTTCCTTTTCGTTCTTGAGCGTCAAGGTGGGGAGCAGGCCTCCGACCTCTAGGGATGCCAACTGCCCCCCCTCGGGCTTGTTGTCGTAGTCGTTCCCATCCGTGTCCATCGCCTGGGGATCCGACCGAGCCTGCGATACAGGCCAAATTCAGTCGCATAACCAGCAAAATGGATAGGGAAGAGTACCTTTTTGTGGGAGGAGTCGCCATCCCCGCCAGCTGTGCGCTTTTTGGTGTTGTTTTTCGTTGTTGTCTGCTTGGGTCCCTCAACATCCTTGGCGTGCGCCGAAATTCGTGTCGACCGCCGCGGTGCGGGTGCTTCTGCTGGATCCACGGCTTTCCTGGGCGGCATTCTTGACTCTCGGCTGTGTGTGGTTGATGGAATGTTTATGTGGGTGGTCTGTGCGCAAAAAGCCACATCCCACATGTCGTCATTCCTCAAGGCCTCAAGGCCTCATGCACATCTCGTGCCAGGCACATTAGAAGATGTGCCGGCAACCATCCCTATTCTTTCATCTCAAGTTGGATTCCAGTTCCGGTTTTATGGACGAGCAGGCTTTGTACGCTCAGCAAATTCCTAAGCACCGTAGAACTCAATAGGGCCGTCGCTTGTCTACGCAACATCGCAGCTGCTCAACCTCGCACTCATTTGCCTTGCTCCCAGCAAAGAGTAGCCAAACTTCGTCGGTGTTCGCGCCTTTCCTATTGGTTGCAAAAGTAAATGGCAAACCAAGCTTCCGTCGACTACACTCATAGGTGAGATGGAAGAAGTAAAGGGAGTGTTTCCAGCACCAAAAGACGATGCAAATGGTGATACGGTGTTCATTCACTAAGATCAAGTACGCAGGTGCTTGATACTAATGTGCGACGACGGTTTGTGATTCATAGCCGAAGATTGTTGAAAGTGACCCGAGACGTTTGGTTTTTGAACTTCGTGTTTTCGCGTTCGCCTGGTTCAAGTTTGTTATTGACATGGTGCTAGACGACCACATACGCTTCCACAGCATGAATGGACCCGGAATGGAATATTGTCGCTCGCGCTCACTTCACGTCGTTCGGTTTCAGCAATGCTCGCATCTGTCGGTCGCGCGAAAGCTAGGTTCGACTGAATGAAGGGTCGAATAACGCAGTAGCCTTGAGCACGTTCCAACTTTTCCTAAAAGGGAAGCACATACCTCAGCTCTAGTGCGAACTCCAGCTGCGGTACATTTCTCTTGTGTAATTCATATAATTTGAGATACGGTGTCAAAGCAACCACACGATTGGGATAACTGGAAACTATTCTTAGTTCGACATTCAGCCTCAGGGTCCAATGGGATGGCTCATCTGACTGTAGAACTTAAGCCATGTGTGCCGAGGGTCCCCCGCTCTCAATGGTGTAGTGGAAGTATGGTCATTGCCAACCCCTCCCAGAGTAACTGCCGGTTGGCCAATATGGCGCACACGTACGGTTCCCAGGTCCAGTCGGCGCATGTTCCTCTTCGATCGTCGGTCCTTTTATTCCACCACTTCCTGGCTCAGAGCCCGCACAGCATTGCGGATGAGACATGTAGGATGTAATGATGCAACGAACGAAAGCTGACAATCAACTTTTTTAATCTTATATCCGCCATATGCCATGCTCATTCGCGCTCGAGGTGTTTTCAAGGACTATGGTAAAATATGGTTAGCGACATGCGAAACAAATTCCGCAAGACGACGACACGTGTCCGCCATATTCAATCGCATTGTCGGAGAGGGTTGGTGTTTTTATTGCATGGCCGTACGAAGGCTGGGCAGAGCGCCAACGTGTTCCCCTTCGTCGCTCCTTTCAATCGGCCATCAAATAGCTAGATAACATGAGCAATAGATTGGGGTCGATAAATTACATGATCAAGCGTCGTGTTGTAAAGCTGCCTGTTTAATCTGATGAACGTTCGGAAGGCGCAGCTGTCACTCGGCCCAGGAAAAGAAAAGACTCAATATACATTGGAATTTTTGCGCGCTAATTTGGAAGAAGACTCGGGGACATAAAAACAGAAATAAACAGAAATTAATAGACACCACAGAGAAATCCTGCTCTGCACAATTGGTTCAAATTCCTCTCCACCACTTTCAGCTGAATGAAACATGCATGTCCACTGAGGGATCATTATACATGTCAACGTGAGTCAATATTCAAGGGTGTTTCTAGAATCCGCAACAGAGAAGTCATATAGTGAATAGAAGAACGGAGCGCAGATCTTAATGACATACTTGAATAATGGGCTTGCCTCTGCGTAGGACGTCAACTTGATCTATTGGTAAGAGAGGGCCGCGACTCTCGATGTGCACAGGTGAAGCACATATGGTAGATGCGATGAGGAGAAGGAGAGAAAGCGCAAAGGGGTACATCATGCGTGAACTGGGTGAACTGGGTGAGGCAGGCAGGCTGGATTGAGGAAGGAACGTCAGCCACATTTATACCGGAAATACTGATGTTGATATCATGCCAGAGACTTTCAACTGATTGATGTGGAGTGGTCGTGCCTCAGCGGCAATCAGCTACTGGAGCTCACTGGTTCACCCGTGGTACCTGTTGTAACGCCGAACTCGAGCTCGTATTCGTGAATAGATGACTCAAGTGCTGCGGTGACTAACCAGAGCCTATGATATCCAGTCACACTTCCACCTCGACAGCCTCCAGACAGGTAAGCGCGGGTGTGGGTTAACGGGTTGAAGATCACATGCTCTCACCCATCGTCATCGGCAGCGGAAATGTCCCTGGAAACTGTTGGGAGTGGCGGATAGCCAGGGGGAAAAGCATGTCATGATGAAGGGTACGGTACGATTAGGAAATCATGGGATGATGGAGGAGAGGTCACGGAGAAGTCATTGGAAATATTCGATGAACAATCAATGCGAAGGCGCAGAATTTCAATACGGAAAAATTGTCATCACTACAGATGCCGTCTATTTCGTCTCCTTGTTTCATAGAGAAATGTAATACTATTAAAATGTCCGTTCATGAAATACATACTGGTTACTCACTACTTTGTTCGGCGATCTACATGGAAATCATTCGTGCTGATCATTGTTCTTGATGTGACATATTGTTCCTGGATGTCACATGCTACACACCAGTCGTGATCCCGGGTCCGCGGCAGATGGGGCATTGTTCGATGATGCGTTTTGAGCTGCGCCTGCCGTCCTTTTCGTCAGATGAGCTGTCCCCGGTTTCGCCATCAGATCAGCGCATATGTATTTTTTATAGTGGGAACTGCGTAAAGTCAAATTTCGCCAATGGTAGTAAGCAAAGTTTCTTTCGTGCTATTTACTAAAGTCATCCGAATCCAACAGACAGCCGAAATCAAACGCCCCCCGACCCGCCGAAGCGCACGTAACCAACGTATGCACGTTCTCTAAGAGGCGGTAGACGAAGTGTCTCACAGAGAGTTCCTCAGCCATATTGCCTTCGTGGTCGGAAAGAATGACAGACAAGATAGCATACGGCAATATGCATCGGGCGCCACCTGCGACGTGAATGTGAGCAACGAGAGGCAGCTGCACCCACCCTCTTGATTGGTGACAATACCAGGGAGCAGAGTCGACGTCTGGAGTCCCTTTCTTTGGACGATATGCGAATACTTCCGAGTCCAAGTTCGCTGGCATGATCCAAGTCGGGGAGGAGTGTCCTGAATTGTAACATCATAAACTCCCATGGGCAAGAAATCGACCCCGGGGGCTCAGTTCGACCCTTCTAAAATACCGACACAGCACCACGCCGTGTTGCCCGACCCACCACTCAGATGGCAACGTCACCCCTCGGCAGGTTGGAATCACATCCTCAAATAAGCCCAATCACCACATTTGAACTCCGAGTCGCTCTCACCTTTCGCCATGGGACGTATGACTTTCTTCGACTTTCTTCGTGATCAATGGAGCACCATTCCGCCCGTCGTAACAGCTGACCTCACCGGGAAGACGATTGTTGTCACCGGCTCTAACACTGGCCTGGGCTTCGAAGCCGCCAAGCACTTTGCCAGGATGAATCCTGCCAAGCTGATTTTAGCCTGTCGTAGTCAGCAGAGAGGAGAAACAGCATTGGCCAGTGAGTCCACACTCAACTCGTCTCCCACTCACGGTCGAACATCATTATTTCTTGACAGAGTTGAAAACTGAAACGGGCTACGATGGAGCTGAGGTGTGGCTCGTTGACCAGGCCGATTTCTCCTCTGTCAAAGCCTTCGCGGACAAGTTCTTGAAGGAAGAAGACCGGTTGGATTGTCTAATGCTTAACGCTGCAATTGCAGTCGTGGAATACAACTCAACGGGCGATGGCTGGGAATCTAGGTATGTTCTTATCTCATTGCGTTTTCCATAAAAAAATCACATAATAAACTTGTCCAGTTTACAGGTCAACCATCTTTCAACAGCACTCCTTGCATTGTTATTGCTGCCACGGATGATCGAAACAGCGCGGCGTCATTCTGTAACCCCACGGCTGGCCATCATCAGCAGCGATATGCATTACTGGACGACATTCGATCAACAGGTCAGGGATAACGAAGAGCCGTTGAAGCTTCTAGGAAGTAAGGAGTATTGCACACCCGAGTATGCTACCAAATCATATACACTATCTTTCTCGCTCATTGTATGTATAGGACCATGAGCCGTCGTTATCCCGACACTAAACGTAAGCGCATCGTCCCTTTCATTTCTCATTTGATTAATTGCATTTTTTCCAGTCCTCAACGTGCTTTTCGTTCGAGCCCTCGCTGATCGCTTGGGCAACTTGCCTATTATAGTCAATGCTGTCAATCCAGGTTACGCCCATTCTGAGCTTCGTAGAAACGTTAAAGGTTGGGCGCTCTACATACGCTTTTTTATAATGGATGCGCTGCTGCTGGGTTTACCTACGGAAAAGGCCAGTCGTCGGCTGATATGGGGTGCAATCGGCGGTACAGAGGACGAAGAGAGTCTGCGTGGTGCCTTTATCTGCCGTAATGCTGTAACTGAGCCAAGCGATTTCGTTATTGGAGAGCAAGGCCAAAAGATGCAGGAAACTATATGGGTACGCATTCTTTGATCTGTCGCTTAATTACACGTCTTCACAGTAAGCTTTCGTAGAAGGAGACACTGAACATTTTGAGCAAGGTGGATGCCAGGGTAACGGAAACTGCTACGCAGGTTTTGCCTCGTGATTAAAATCATATCGTTTTGGAAGAACTCTCATTTGGCTAGTATATGTAATGTTCATTTGATAGCGCAATATTTCACGGCTACGATCGTGGCCAACGATTAGTAGGCAGCGAACCTGGAAACAGGCAACGCAACCAAGTGAGAGGATATTATTATTAAGGCTCGGGACATGTCGCGCGAGTGAGGAAATCGGCAGGCTTGCAGCCATATTGCCAATCGAATACAGTCGCCATGCAAACCTATAATTATAATTCGAAACACAATACAGGGTACGCAAAAAGAGATGACAACTGCTGGATGACTCAACGTTGGGTCTGTTTACGTCCTCAAGGATGTTATGTAAGCTCGTAGTCGAAATCCCTTTTTAGTTTACATACCAATCTCCGCAAGATGCCCTGGCCCTCAGGCTCACAATAAGACCAGCGGCAGAAGATCGTTGGTTCGAGCGGAATCGCTGTAGCTCACCGCATTTTCAGCCTCGCAATGGGTTATGGAATACCTCTTCCGTTAGACTCGAGTACGTCATCTCCTCCATATATACTGCCAACGCAGTCCTCCTTGGTAACATTTTGACACTGCCGTCACATTCTGTCCGCTGATCAAGTGGTACAGCTTGGGGAGCTGGAAATTCATTGGTCTTTGGCGAGTATATCATGTATGCGGCCGATAAAGCACCTACACGCTGGCAGCTTCGTCTGGTTGGATTTCGTGCACTACGTTCACTTTCCCTAATCCACGGTGCAGCGGGTTTACAGCTACGCATTTTTTAAGGAATTTTCGCATTAGTCGTGCTGCTTTTCGTGATTTTCACCGGTTTGTTATGCAGATAGAGAGACCGCACAATGTTTGAAAGCCATTCGACGGTACGACGGTAAGCGTTACTTCAGTCCATCCGAACCTGTACAAGTAAGCTATTCCTTTTGACGCGCCTATGCCAAGTCATCTGGTCCTATACTGAATTTAACATCGTCAACTATGTCCTGTCCGAAGTCAAGATAGCAGGTGCAACGACGCAGGAGATAACAACCTCTGCACAACTCGTAGCAGCACCACTATTTAGGAACGTGTATGGTCCACGCACAGAGCGCTCGATGTGTTTATCGCATCGGTATGGCTGTACGAAAGGGCGCGCACCGGGCCAGCGCAGATCGCCGCGGTCTTTGGCGTGGCGAACGTGTTCTTCTTCGTCGTTCCTTTCAATTGGCCATCTTTGGCATAAGCTTTTTGTACTGGTTGTTCTGTGCGGATGTGTCACCTCTGATGGGGCGATATACATTCCTAAGATTGAACGAGGTTGGAAAGGACGGATTGACGAGATACATTGACATTCACGACCCCCGGAATCAAATGGTAGATATAAATTGCATGGTCAAATAATACATTGCACATTTTTTGCGCGCTAATTTGGAAGAAGACTCGGGGACATAAAAACAGAAATTAATAAACACGACAGAGAAATCCTGCTCTGCACAATTGGTTCGAATTCCTCCCCACTACCTGAAACACGCATGTCGACTGAGGGATAATAACGCGTGTTGACGTGAGTCGATGTTCAAGGGTGTTTCTAGAAGCCGCAACAGGGTAGTCATAGTGAATAGAACAACGCAGCGCAGATCGTAATGACCCACTTTAATGATGGGCTTGCCTCTGCGTAGGACTTCAACTTGATCTATTGGTAAGAGAGGGTTGCGACTCTCGATGTGCACAGGTGAAGCACATATGGTAGATGCGATGAGGAGAAGGAGAGAAAGCGCAAAGGGGTACATCATGCGTGAACTGGATGAGGCTGGATTGAGGAAGACACTTCAGCCACATTTATACCGGAAATACTGATGTTGATATCATGCCAGAGACTTTCAACTGATTGATGTGGAGTGGTCGTGCCTCAGCGGCAATCAGCTACTGGAGCTCACTGGTTCACCCGCGGTACCTATTGTAAAGCTGCACTCCAGCTCGTATTCGTGAATAGATGACTCAAGTGTTGCGGTGACTAACCAGAGCCATATCCACTCGTTGTCGCCCCACCTCCACTTCGACAACCTACAGCGGTAACCGTGGCAGGAAGGGTCGGCGTGGGTCGAAGACCACCTAACTCATCTCGGCCCGTGTTACTCGTGCATGCGATGCGCTCTCACCTATCTTCATCTGACCTTCAGCAGCGGAGATATCCATGGAAACTGTTGGAGTGGCGGATAGTCAGCAGGGCACACGAACAATCAATATTCCATGCTAGGGCGCAGAATTTGATCTGAAAAACCGTCATCACTACCGGCACTTCGGATAGCGTCTAGTTGATCTACTTGTTCTGAGAAATGTAATTATTCCAATGATATATGTTCATGATATACTGATTACTAACTGTTCCACTGTGGGTGATCTACAAAATCACTGGTTGATTTTCGCATCAGAAATCATCCTCGCTGATCATTGTTGCGTGATCGTGATGTGATATATGTTATGTTGCCGGGGCGTGACGCTGAGCCATATGAATATGATTTCTGAGGCCCTTTCTCCCGAATCTCCCTCGCAGTTGAGCTGGAGCGTAAGTCCACGCCGACCGAGTTGCTACTCGCTTTAGGGTGGTTACAACCACCGAGGCATCCCCCTACTACATCCACATCATTCTTTGCTTCAACCCCTCGAGGGAGCCCGCCCGTTGCCACCCTCTGCCATACGACAGCCCTCCGTCCCCTCAAACCACTCCTAAGCAGCCCTGGCACTTTAGTAACGGCTTCTTCCATCTCATCCGCGATCGGGGTATCCACTATGAGACATCTATCTCCTTTGCTTTGACGAACTTGGCTGTTTGTTGGCGACGTGTCAACCTGGTTGACAATTATTTGGACTTGTTGACTTTACCAGCCTCTCTGCTTCACACGCCGCTATCTGACTCCTCCTGTGTATGCACCCTGAAAAGGCGGTTGTAGACCTCGGCGTATGTGTGTGTGCGGTGGGTGCGCGTATCTTGCACAGCAATTCGTACTGGTACTACGCGTCGGGTGCCGCCTGTGGCAAGAACCTGTGAGCAGAGAAGCGCCATCAAGTGAGAGCAATATTAAGGCTGGCGAATGAGCAGTTGAAGCAGGGACTGCCAAGGCTCCAAGACAGCATTGGTTGGTTCCGTGTTCATTGCGGGGTCGGTCCCGATGGTAGCGATTATCCTTCAGCGTCCGAAGCGATGATCGATGTGACATATATCTATCTGTCACATTGTCCCCTTCATAAAACGCCCGGCATCCGCACAAAATTCGCTTCACTCGCGCAAACAAGTAGAAAAGGGTTATCGAGGACATGGAGTATAAACGTCATATGCATCCACCCGGCAGCCGACCTTCTGACTTATTGGCCGTAGTAACCAAGTATGCACGATCTCTAAGAGGCGGTAGACCAAAGAGTCTGGAGTTCCTCAGTAAAATTTGGCCAACGCTTGTGTACTGTCAATCGAACAAGATGCTGCTTGGAAATGCATGACAACATACCTAGTCCATTCGCTCCATCTGATTTATAGCTGTTGGAATGAATGACGGTCAAGGTAGTATAGGTGGCACCCGCGACACGAGTGTAAGCAACAAGAGGCACTGTAATCACCGGGCCTCTCACCCTGGCCAATGGTAGGCGGTGAACCTGAATACAGGCAACGCAATCAAATTAGAACATGTAAAGGCTTGGGAAAGGTCGCAGGAATGAGTCGGGTCCGTGAGCAGGCAGTAAGAACAAGTCTGGGCATATCGGGGCTCTTCGGCTGCTGAGATCTGCTATGACTGGCTTGTAGCAATATGGTATGCATATCAGTAGCTAATCACAAACACATATCACAAGCGTATAATTCAAAGCACAAGATCCACGATACGCAAAGCACAAACGGTAAAGGCGATGAAAAAGAATTCAAACTGGTTTTCTAATCAACAAGCTCCTAACCAAACTTCAAGCTATTCGCAGTTTGCATTCCCTGATGCCAGATGAATGAATATATCTCCCAGCTTAATTGACGACATTATATGGGACATCCATCAAGTTGGCTGCACCACCAGGGGAGGGGGGAGAGGGAATCCGGGGAATACAGCCGGCGGAATCGCTGCGAAGTCCAAGGCTATTGCCCCCACATTGGTGAGGGTGATCGTAGGCAGCGCTGGCGGAGGGAGAGGGGCCCCTGAACTATCAGTGCATCGGAAATGTTGTGATTGCCAATCAACGGATGGGGAGACATCCCGCCGACAGGGATCACCAGCGGGTAATTGGAGGAATAAAGGAGCAACGGTATTATTTACTAGGCTAACGAACCCATCGAACACATATAAAGACAATTTGGTCACTGTATACTTACTTTGCCATTGTTGATCGATTCGACGAGGTTGAGTGGTGAGAGCTTTGAAGACGGTGGTGAGTTGAATTGGATTTTACTCCCTTGTCGCGCCGCATAAGCAGACTTATATTATTTGCGATTACCTGCATCTATGCGAACGGAAGACCTTCGACTCATCATGGAAGCCCGAAAGGGCTCGTCTAGTCATGGACGTGAACGGCCGTGTCACGTTCGTTGGCATATTTCCCGGTAGATCTGAGTACAGTCTTTGAACGACTGGAAGGCGATATGACGGGCAGAATGACCTGTGTCGCATCGATCACTTTTGGCAACCACAGATAACACAAATAACCCAGGAATGAGGATGTGACAGGGCACCGGGCTTCCGATTCGTTCTAGAGTGGGAAATGAATCAATAGTGAACCATAGCCTATTGGACCAGCCTTGATGAACCGAGAATAGTTTCCAAACCAGCGGCGTTCCGTCTCGATATGAATCGAACAACTTAATTAAGGTACACGTTGATCGCCGTCCGTACATTTAACTTCTGTTCTATGTGGCCAATATGTAGCCGGGCGGTTGCTCTAACACCGTGCCAGTGTCTCAAAGCTAAATCAATCAATTATACAAGAGAGTTGTACCGCACCCGCCAGAGTTCGCACTAGTAGAGCAGTGCTTTGGGGAGTACTTTGGGTAATCGCTTTGGGAAGCAATACTAGTTTGCATCATCTCGTGAGTTTCTGATATCACGTACATCTGGGTTTCCACACGTCCAAGTCCTTCAGCCGTCCCGATTAGGAATTTGGGTGTAGTGAACCCTGACCTTCTGTACCGAAGTACGTGAGTGATCGAATTCCATTTCGAGTCCATTCATGCTGCCAAGTAGCCACAATTCACCCACGTTCCTGACATCATGGTTTCGGGTTCAGTGCTGGTTAGCACTGAGGGTAGGGATTATATTATCGCCTTCCTGTCATTTCGGTTAAAATGTCAAGCGATCACCTGATGAGCGGTAATTAAGTAGATCAGAACAATCCAATGACAGAGCGAAATTCTCAGCATGCACAAGGCCCATGTACCGCATCACTGGCAGCCGAACAAGAATATATTCTGTTTGGAAATGCATGACCATTCACTCCATCAGATGTATCGCCGTCATTATAAGAATACAAGCTCAGTCGGGCAATAATCGACTGTATTCAACTATATCTACCTATAAGAATACAAGCTATAAGGTAGATAAATATACAATTCATATAAGATGGATAATATAAGACAGCTCACCTCAGTCGGGCAATAATCGACTGAGGGGCGTCACTGGTGTACTCTAGACTATATAAGCGAGGTATGCACAGCATAGATAAGGTAAACGGAACATGCTAACAGAGTTTCGACGCGGCTTTGGCGGGCGTGTGATATAAATGGAAATGTACTATAAATAGATTGATGCGCATCACTTGCGCATCATTGCATGTCCAAATACAGCGAAGCTCAACTCCGTTGTTGAATTCAGCGCGGGATTGTATTCCAACAGTCATGGTTGGGATGAATGACAGTCAAGCTATACACCGGGCGCCACCTGCGACATGAGTGTGAGTAACAAGAGGCAGCTGTACCCACCCTCTTGATTAATGACAATACCAGTGATGGGCAGCGAACCTGAAAAGAGTAAGTGCATTGAAGTGAGAGCACATCGAGGCTTGGGACAGGTCGAGGGAATGAGTAAATAACAAACGGAGCACAATAGTGCTGGGAACAGGCGGGCGATGCTATCCACATCTTACAAGTCGCTAATCACAAACAGCTGTCGCACAAACGTATAATTCAAAGCACACAATGCATTGTAGTACACGAAGCACAAAGGATAAAGGCGATGATTTTCTGATCAACATTTTCCTAACATAAGAAATATCATGCTCTTCGCAGTTTGTATTCCCCAGTTCATCGAACCCTATATGGTAAATTATTCAAGTCCGTCCTATCATTGGGGACGAGAACGAATCCGGCGGCGACGTTCCCCCGCAACCGTGAAGTTTAAGGCCAGAACGGCCGCCTGGTTGGGGGCGAGCGGCGCTGCCGCCATTGTTGGTCAATATATTAGTAAATTAATGGAGCATTTATGTAATCATGGCACACCGGCATGATTCAGCATGATCATCGTTCATCCTGCGTGATCCAGATATGGACCGTCATACGTTCTCGACTGCTGTACGATCCCGAAGTCGTATCACGTCACTCAGTATGTGAAGTTTCCTTTTAAGTAAATTTACCCTGTATTACCCTCGCACGGCGGGGCCTTGGGCGAGTCGGGCATTAGGCGTATACTTGAGAGGTACGGCGACTGCCACCTGCGAGCTGTGAGGGGAAAAGAGCTGAAAAAGTTAAGACGTTCCACGATGAAGAACTTTTGGAAAAGCCCACCTTTTAACCAGTTCCAAGGAATGTAATGCTAACCCGAATGAAAGGGCATTTTTTCACCGTTGTCTTACTCAGCGGCGGGCAATGCTATCCACATATCAGGACTCCACAACTATAGACAATCAATTGCCTACTGTTGCATGTCACATCCCAGTCGCTAACTTATCACAAACGCACATCACAAACGCACGAATTCAATTCCGAGCACAAAATACATGAGGAACGCAATTCAAACTACTAGTTTTTTTCCAAGGTTTTTCCAAATCAACATTTTCCTAACACAAAATCTCCTAATTCAAAAGTTTGCATTTCTGTGATTCCAGATTATCTCCCAACCTAAACCGTGATAGCATAAGGGATAGGTGCCAAGACAGCGCCACCGCCCTGGGGGAGAGCGAATGGCGGGGCAACAGCCGGTGGAATCGCCGCGAAATTCAAGGGCAACGCCCCAAGATTGGTGAAAGTGATCACCGGAGTCACAGGGAGAGGGGGCGCCGGGGCCAACGGTGCATTGGAGATTTCGTAATTGCCAACCACCAGATCGGCCACTCCGGCGACAGCGATGACGATGACAGCGCCAGCGGGTGATCTGAGCCATAATGGGGCGGGGGTATTATTTCTGATGCTAAAGAAAAAAAACAGATGTGCATTGAATATAAGGAGAGGTTCGGTGACTGGTTATACTTACGATCCCATTGTTGTTGATAGATTCGATGAGGTTGAGTGGTGTGGAGAGAGCTTTGAAGACGGTGATGAGTTGGGTTGGGCATTTCACTCTCCCTTGTCGCGCTGCTTAAATAGACTTCGAATTCTTATGTTTTGACATTATTTATTTCGACCGATGGAAAAGGCCGAAAGGCTGTTTACTATAACAGCAAAGTCATGGGCATGCACGGTGTCACCTTCGTACAGATTTTCACTGCGATATGGCGGGCAAAATGGATCCATGACCTGTGCCGGCATACTTTTGGCAGATAACATGATTAAAGGGCACAAGGCTTCTGATGGACCGCACCCCATTGAACCGATGAGGCTAGTGTCGTTCAGCCCCTGTCTCGACAGTGTGAATCGAACAACCTAATTAAGGCATTCATCTTTATCGCTGACTTGGTTCTATGCCAGGCAATTCCTTTAGCACCATCTTCCTGGAAATGAGATAGCCGAGCGTGACCGTAACTCCACGTTATTCAATCAAAGAAAAAGAAAAAAAACACACCAAAGTGAACATGCCGTTACAACAGTAACAACAACTGCCAAGTCTCCTATCCTAAGTTAACAAAACAATTTCTGCTACCGAATCAACAAAAATCTAAAAATGTTTGCAGACCCTTGGCAACACCAGGCGGAATCTTGAACGCCGTCAGCTTATCCCCAAACGTGCGCACGATCATCCCTATACACTCCTTCAACCCATCAATCATCTCAGACAAGATCGCATTTGCCCGTGCGCGTTCCGCTTCCACCCCTCGCTCTGGTTTTGCGTCCAGAGACGGACGAGCGGATCCCGAAATCTCACCTCGCCACTTGTCCACTTCCCCGAGAAACCGGACCATGGCTTCGAGGATCTTGGGTATATCCCTCTGCACGGCCCCGTATGGGTCTTCAGCCAACGAGGCACACACATAGTGCCCTAGCACTAACCACGTGTCAGAGCAAACGACCAACAGCACCGGGACGAACGAACGCCAACCAAGACAACGTACTCTGGAAAACGACCAAATCCAACTCCCAATTCGGCAACCCATTCTCGACCACCTTGTGTACCCTCTCGCGGGTCCACCAATCATAAAACGTCTTCACACCCAGTTTCAACCACCCCGGACATCCCTCCTGCTCTATCCGCATCATCGAGCGGTCCATGATCGCTCTCTTTTTGGCTTCAACCCAACCGGTAAGAACCGAGGGTGTCCACCCGCCAACACCCCCAGCGCCAGCAGCCACCACACCGCTTCCATCCGTTTCTCCCCGTTGTTGTTGCACACCAGGAAGAATCGACCCCGTCCGCACCGTCCTGCGCTCCCTCAAAACGCTCCTAAACAGCTCAGGCACTTTGGAAACGGCTCCTTCCACCTCCCCCGTGCCCTCGTCGAGCGCCCGCGCCAGCGGCCTGTCCGAGGCGAGATAGTTGACAGCTGCTTGAACAGGACTTGTCCGTGCTTGGCTTTGGCTTTGACTTGAAAGACCGGCCTGGGGAGACCTGAACGCCGAGGATGGAGGAGAGGGAGTGTATTTTTGGTCTGAGAAGAGTGCGGAACGGAGGGAGGTGGAGTGCGGGAGGGGGGAGGGGGCGATGTCGCGTAGTTCCAGATAGGCAAAGTAGCTTTCCATTCATGCTGTCAAGCGATCACTTGGGAATAATAAAGTGGAGCAGAACAATCCAAAGAAAAATTAAAGGGAAATTCTCAGCATGCAGGTTCAGCTTCACTACGTACGCAATTTCATTTGTCCTCACACCACGATCCCTCAGGGCGTCGACACGGCATGGCTTATTGGGGTAGTAATCGTGAGATGTAGACGTGTAAAATAAAGGGCCAAAGACGATATAGATTTCTTGAAAGGTTGACTGGGCGAGATGCCAAAGAAAATTTTCAACTCCGATCCAGATGACCTGTTGCTCATCTTGGTTAAGATAATGTTCGCCCTAAAATAGAGTGGTTTTGAACCCGGAGACGCTGACCAGCAGGAGCCAAAATTTCGCCTGACCAATTGTCCAATTCTCTGAGAAAGCCGACCACAGTTTTGAGAACATTTTTGCGCAACCTGGGTCGTTGGGCGAATAATCACCCGGCCTTCTTTGCTCCGAGCGGTGGGGACCACCCGCTGCCTCTGCCATATGACAGGCACCGTTCGTATTGTTGTTTGGTCCCGGACAACGCTCCTAAACAGCTCCTGTACTTTTAGAATGACTTCTTCCTCCTGGCTTGTGAGCATAGCCGCCGGGAGCTTGAGTTAGACTCGTTATCCTAGGGGAGGGGGAAACGCCGGCGATGAACGTCACGCCTAAGTTCACACGTGCGATTTGAAAAGGCGTTCTTTATTGGGTTCGTGCTAGGAAGGTGCCAAACTTATACGGTGCATTGCCATGACACGCCTGGAATTTGAAGCCTTTCATCGGAAGTACAATATCGTGCAAGATGGATCATAGGGACGGTCGATGTGCCTCCTCCCAACCCACTTCCACTCCTACATTACCCGCCAAAAAAACAGCCAAGTACGTCTTTCCAACGCAGACGCAAGTATGTGCCAACTTCATCCCCGGCGTTCGGGTTTCCCATTTCGCCCGCGCGCGGATGAAATGGAAGAACCCGTTACTAAAGCTAAAGCGCAGGGGCTGCTTAGGAGTTTGGTGGACTTTATGAGGGTGGGCTCCCTAATTCCCGTCCGCCGGGTTGAGGCAAAGAATGTTGGCAGGCTGAGTACCGCGAGACAAGTGAGAATGACATGATGTTGCTCCAAGTACGTGTTCTTGCGCTCATCTGATGTCGTTTGTTGGTGCTGACATGGGTTCATAGTGCTAGTGTATGCAATGTATACCTGCTACCAGCGACAGAAGCGATGACGCCCATGACCCCCCACCATTTGTCATGAAGAGGCCCCGCCTCAAGCACTGTCGCACCCTCCCCCTCTCGCAGGCCATCGACCCAACCCCGTTTATCGTCAAATCGTCTATCAGGTGTCCGCAACTCATTCTCTCGTGGATGGGCACCATTGGGCGTGTTTATCACCGGTGAAGGGAATCCTGTACGGGGTACACTGGAATGGCCGAGCTACCCCAAATCCGTGTGTGAGTATCCGTCGGTATATGCGCAAGAATTACATTCGCATATTCAGGCTTGGATTATCCATACGTTGTTTCGCAACTGCTGGATGAAATGATTGAAGTGCATAATATTCGGCGCCATCCAAGAAATGAATGCGAGCAAGAAGAGGTAACCGTATTCATCCTCTTGATTGGTGACAATACCAGGGAGGCCAATGATGGGCGGCGAAACTAGAAAAAGGTAGCGGATTCAAGTGAGAGCACAAGTTAAGTCTTGAGACAGGTCGCGGTGATGAGTAGGGGTCGGGAACAGGCAGTAAGAACAGTCAGAGCACAACCGGTGATGCTATCCACATATCGGCTGCTGCTGAGAAACCGGTTATAGCTGGCTTGTAGCAGCTATTAAAGCCAGTCGCTGTGAGGTCTCCGGAAAGTGGTTGAGCTAGATGGTAACCCCAGCGGGGGCGTTCGATCTTGACGGGCAGAACGAGACGAACAGTGAGTGGGCGTAAGTTACAGTCGCTGTCAACGAATCTGGTTGCCTTGCATGCATCGCTAATCACAAGCACACATCACGAACGTATAATTCGAAGCAGAAGATACATGTTACGCAAAGCACAAACGGTAACTGAGGTAATGAAAAAGAGTTCAAACTAGTTTTTTCGGGGGGTTTTCTAATCAACATTTTTCTAGCACAAAATCTCAAACTATTCGCGGTTTGCATTCCCTGATTCCAGTTGAATGAATATATCTTCCAACTTATGGTGGCGTTCAAGTTGGCCTGACACCATATGGGACATGCATCAAGGGAGTAGTTTGACCACCAGGATCGAGATCCCACGGGACAGGGCCACCCGGCGGAAGCGACAGTGATAAGTTCATTCCAACCGCAAGATTTCTGACAATGATCGGCGCTGGAGGGGCTGGGGGAGGGACCGGGGGATCGGGAGCGGGCATTGCTACATTGGAAATCCTGTAATTGCCACCTGGGAGAGGAAATGGCAGCCCGTCGACAGGGATCGTGAATGCGTTGCCATCGGATAATTGGAGAAATATAGGGACGTCGCCGATATTTACTAAGCTACAAAACAGATGCGCATTGAATATAATGACAGTTCGGTAACTGAAATACTCACGCTGCCATTGCTGATCGATTCGATGAAGTTGGTATATAACTTTGGAGGTGGTGAGTTGGGTTGGCATTTTACTCTGCCTTGTCGCACTGCTTAAGTAGACTGCTATATTTTGACATTATTTCTTTGCGATTGCCTGCGGCTGTGTAATATCAAACCTGAAGGCCGAAAGGGCTCTAGTGATGCCACGCTTGTTGACACATACATGATTATTTACGATAGATCTGAATGACTGGAAGGCGATATGGCGGGCGGAAAAACGGTAACGTTTTTTGAAATACTAATATTGGACCCTGAGACTGAGTGAAAAATCTGTGAATAGTTTTGGATTCCAAACCCAGCGGCGTTCCAACAGCCTGATTAAGTAGCGTTGTTGTCTTCGATCGCCATTCATACATCGTATCTCGCCAGCCGGGGCGGTTGCTTTAACACCGCCTCTCAAAGTTAAATCACACAAGAGAGTTGTGCCCCTCCGCACTAAAGCTGCGGTTTGGGGAGTGCTTCGGGTGTGTGCCTCGGGAAGCGACGCTCAGTCTAATCCAAGTGTTTCCAATATGATGTACGCCTGGGGTCCACACGTCCCAGTCTTTCGGTCGTCCAGATTAAGAATCGGGACGTAATGAACCCTTAGTCCGTGAGTGACCATATTCCATTCCGAGTCCATTCAGGCTGCCAAGTCGCCACATTTCGTGAGTTTCCACTTTAATATCATGTACATCTGGGCTCCACATATTAGATTAGGAATCGGGGTGTAATGAACTGCCAACCCATTCCATTCTGAGTTCATTCGTGCGGTCAAGTCGCCACAGGTCAAGCTTCCTGACATCATGAGTTCCGCGCTCAGCGCGGGTTACACTGGGATAGGGATTATCTATCGCCTTCCTGTCATTCAGTTCCAATGTCAGCCGGTCACATGCGAAGCGGCAATAAAGTGGATAGTAAACAATTCAATGACGGAGCGGAACTTTTACAGGTTCAGCCTTCCTAGGTGTTGTCCAGGGTTCCTAAAGAAACTTTAGCAGAAATTACAATCGCACGTGCTGACTTTACCTTGGTCAAATAAACAGGACCAATCCTTCTAACCCGAGAGGACGAGGATTGTGGAGGCCCACCTGCTCTGGCATACAACAGTCCCCCGTCCCCTAAGAACTCATAAGTAGCTCCTGCACTTTGGAAACGGCTTCTTCCATCTTATCCGCGAGCGGGCCGTCCAATATGAGAGAGACTGCAGATGTTTGCTGCAGAGTTGTCGCTGTCATCCTCACCAGGTCTACCCTTTGCTTTGACAAACAACTAGTGTGGGACCCGAACTCTGGGGACGAGTGTAGCACATACTTGGCGCGATTGTGCTGAAAGGTATACTTGGCTGTTTATTGGTTTGTTACGAAATGGCCCAATTGTTTGGACTTGTTGAATTTTATGTAATATGCTCCTCCCTTTCCACTGCAGCGTGAGGCGCGTGAGGCCCGAATGCTAGTTGTTTATCGTAAAAAACGTCCTCAATCCACGCATTAATTGCCGTTGCTCTCACCTGCACATTCTGGGGCCCCTCGACCGCTTCATCTTCAGTTACTCATCCTCTCAGTTTCTCGCCACTCGGGTATCCGCTCCCGTTTCCTTTGAACCACCACATTGTCGTCGGTTGACACTAAAAAAACAACCACAACTGCTCTGCTCACATATCCTTCCGTCTCCAGCCATAACTTCCGTCCCACGCGCTGTCCCTACAGAGGACATATGGCTGGGATGATGGAGCGGTGTCTGGAGAAGGGGTCTCAGAAAGATAGGGTTCAGTGTCATGCCTATCAAATCCGTTCACTCAGTGGTGGAACTGTTGCGAATAGCACGGTGCTTGCTTGTTTAATGAGGAGTAGAGAGTCAGAATCCAGCTCTGGCTCGACACACTGCAATGCGTGCCATGCGCAACGAGCGCGTAGCAACGTACAGTCTGGCAGGCAACATCTATCTAGCTCTGGCCCACTTTCAAATGCCTTGCCCGCTTCAGCGCCTTCCAAGTTCCAACAGGTTAATCCAAATCTACAGTACTGTTGGAGAGCAAGCTGCAGCTGAAGGGAATGCAGGAAGTGACTGAGGTTTGCTATAGAAGATGTTATCATTTGGAGGTGAGGGGTTTATTTCACATCATACTTAAAGTGATCATACACCAACAACATCAATTGGTGACCTATAGTGCTTATCTATATGGCACATGCTCTTGTTTCAACCACAGCATAATTATCTGGCAATGAAAGACACATGGTAGGGTTGTGTGAGGCAAGCACCCAGTATTCTCATGTTGGAGTCAGGTGTACCCTGGATATGCACAGCACATAGGGAACAAGGCCACTCATTACTGTTCACTTGCAAACTTATTCTGTGCATGTATGTCAAATATCCTGGATTCTCTCAAGCAGCCCAGAATAGATGGAGTAGAAATGGCAACTGGTGATGGAATCATCAGGTGTGTCCATCCAATCCTCACAGTTGAAGCATGTGACTATCCCAAGCAGGTTCTCATCACTTGCACTGTCAACATCTATTGCTCTATAACAGCTGACATACTACATCAGATATATCAAGGAGTCATCAAACATGTCTTTTCATGGGTTATAGGCATTTATGGTGCAAGCAAAATCAACACCCATTGTCATGCCTTCCCTCCAAACCATCACATTCAAGTTTTCTCAAAGGTGATCTCCTCATTGTCCTGCTTAACTGGTCAGGAACATGGCCAGATGTGCTGTTTCCTTATTGGTCTCCTTATCACCACCCCTTTGCCCACTGTCATTCACCTGTACACTTGGTCAAAGCTATTTGCACAATCCTAGATTTTACTTATCTTGCACAATTGCCTATACATTCAACATCCACACTCCATTGTCTCCAGAATGTGCTTACAACATTTCATGCAAACAAAGCAGTTTTTATTGACCTTGGTGTATGGAAAAACATGAATCTTCCAAGATTACATGCATTTCACCATTACATTGAGTCAATAATTCTTTTCAGGACAATTGACAACTACAATACAGAGCACACTGAACAGCTCTATATTGATCTTGCAAAAGAGGCCCATTGTGCTACAAATCAGAAAGATGAGTTTGTGCAGATGACCATTTGGCTTGAATGAAGGGAAAAGACCATGCAGCATAGCAAATTCATCAACTGGCATCTATCAAACTGGCTGATTGGCTCAACAGTGGAAAGGCAAACTTGTTCATTGCCAGCCATCACACCAAGTAGAACCATCAAGATGGCAAAACATCCAACAATACATGCTGTTCCCCTTGATACTGTTGAAAAGAACTACAGTGCATCATACTTCCACACTGCACTAGTGTGCTATATAACTATTGCCAACAATCCTCATCTGATGGCAAATGCAGTTGAAACAAGTAGTGAATCAAAGTCCAGTTATAAAGTCAGAAC